>CAJJDP010000032.1:185220-617997 GCA_905182995.1 Paramecium octaurelia
AATCTGGTGTGTTCGTTACTCAAGTGAGCGCTGAATTCAGCCCAGTGAGCGGCTTATCTTTCTTCGACGTCCTTAATTATTGGATTGAATGATTACAGTTTTAGCAGCCTTTTCTGAGACTAATTATTATCTGATTTCGCTCAAGAGTTAAGCAATCTTGGTTAAAGCCTTTTAGTTGACTCCGTGAGTGGCTAATTCTGTAAGAGCAGCAACGACTGGCTAAAATAAAGATATAAGAGAAGCTGAATACTTGTAAGAGTTGGGAGTGGGAGGTGTTGTCTGTGAGTCTCTTGTGAATGGTGTCGTATTTTGATTTGACTTAGACGAATGAAGCACCTAAGCTCAAGTGTTGAATTAATTTGGCAGCTTCATCAATGGCATCAATAACGTCATCAATAGCGGCGATCTTAGCAACAAAGGTTTCGTGTTATTAGTTTCTTGTGGCTTCTTCTCTGGCATATGTTTATTCATTTGTTGCGATGTCTTGAATTGTGACTCTGATGTCTTCTTCAGAAACAGCCAAAGCTTCAATTGTGTCATCTCTCAATTAAGTGTTAGATGAGATTTGATTTTAGTGATACAAGATTTCCTTTTCCAAATCTTCGACAATCTAAGATATTCTTAATACATATTCTTACTCTGTTGTTGGTTGTGGTGTCAAGTTCGAAAGCGTGATCGTGGTCATTTTGATCTTATTATAATCCAGCAGCGACACCGTTCAATAACATATTAACTTCGTTGGCTGGTGTTTAGGCTTACAAGTGGGCTTTGATGGCTGACAATACAACATTTCCAAATGGATTGGCATCAATTTAAGCCAAGGTTGTATGGGTATCAACAAATTTGGAAGCTGCAAGAGCAACAACTAATGTCAAGATGGCTAGTTTTTGCATATATTTTAATTAATGTTTTAAAAACGGATCGATCAAATGCTTATAATGTACATTTAATTATTATTAATTACGATCTAAATATATAAATATCTATCACACACCATTACTACTTCACTCAATATTTCTTTATTTGTCTCCTTTCTCTTCCTTGCATTTTTGATTCCCGCCTTCTCTAAATCTCACTATTACATATCCACTATTTCATACTAATCCTCTAACCTTATCAAAATTCAAATTCTCACATCCGATTCTCATCCTGCTTTACAATCCTATTCAATATATCAAATTCTTTTTCAATAATTATTTTAATCACTTTTTAACCCATTTTAAGAATTCCAATTCTATAAATTTATTAAATCCAAATTAAATCAATATCACCTTAGTCCTTAATTTCTCCTTACCTCGGGGGGTATTAAAATAACAGATATAAAATAATCTAAGAAAATTAGTGATTATATTCATTTTTATTCATAATTTCAACGATTGCTAAATCAATTGACTATAAAAAATATGCACTTGCTTTCTGTACTCATTAAGTATGAAAGAAGAGCCATTAATAATAAATAATATCTTTGTAAATATTCAAAAATATTTTTTAATTTTTATTATTGCATGTCAGCTCCATTCTACACCGTCAAAGTAATATCACTCATTAAACGAAGGACGTACCTGCTTAAGATTTCATTCGTGCATATGCTGAGTATTTGAAGAAAAACAATAAAATTAAAATTCCAGAATGGGCATCCATTGTTAAAACTGGACTTGGAAAAGAAATTTCACCAATTGATTAGGATTGGATGTATGTTAGAGCTGCTGCACTTGCTCGTAAAATATATGTGAGAGGTCATTGGGTATTCAATTTATATTACATTTAAGGGTGTTGGAAATCTGACTCATATGTTCGGATCAGTCAACGATAATGGTAAGCACGAATCCGGATCAGGAAAAGTCATTAGATATCTATTCTAATAATTAGAATAAATCAAAGTCTTGAAGAAAGACAACAAGTCCCTCTTAAAGAAGGGATCAAGAATTGTTACCAAGGAAGGATAATAAGACTTAAACAGAATTGCAACTTAAGTTGCTTTGGCTGCCAGAAAATGATTTATTAAACATAAAGAACATTAACACCTGTCGATATTATTGTAAACACCTTCAAATTTCTTATTATATCTCCACAACTCATCAAATTTATATCTATCTAAACTAATACTGGGGATGGGTCATTATATTTGTAAAACATTTATAACCACTACTTCTATATTCACTTATCAAATAAGGTTAATCAATTATACAATGCTAGAATTTAATTAATCTCCATTTATAAGAAATTGATACAAACATTCTTAAATTTTAAATAATAATAGTATTGAACTATTTTTTAGAATTATGTGCTTAACAAAATCCATTTCATTTTAAAAAGAATTCTCAAAAATGTATTTATTCAATTTAATTATTATTTATATTATCACTTATCGTCATATTCTACTTGTTTTCATAATCCTACTCAATGATGACTATAATGCATTCAATTCGCTTTGATGTCTATAATAAATCTCATACTATTACCCTAATTAATATGTGCCTATCTATGAAATTGGAATCTAATTCAATTTTGAGGAAAGTGATGAAATATCACTTTATCTACCAAACTTTTAGAAGTTGGTTGGAGTTCTGGCTGAAAATAAATCAGATTTGGAGCTCTTATGTGAGTAAGGTTAATAACTTTATTGAATGAGTTGATTGTTCAATTTTGCAATCTAATTATTTTATAATTGTAATTGAATGTCTAATTTAGAGTTCCAATCTTGAAATTGATTCAACTTGACCTTAGCTCTCTCTGGAGAATCTCTAAATGTTCTTGCTGATCTATGAGGAGATGGTGTTTTATCATTCGAAAATACTACATGAGTTGGAGCAAGAGGACTAGAATTTATGCATATTCTTACTGATATTATCCTACTACACAACCTTCTAGGCCTTTATAAATTTTTGGAGAGTCTCTAAACAATCTTAATCTCACTGGAGATAAGTTTTTGGATTCTTAGTTTCTTGATTTAAAACTTGAATCTCCCAATTTACTTATTGCAGTTGATAGTAAATGAGCTTAATTGCCTTTTGTCTTTATGGCTGAGTTGCTATCAGCACTGTAGATGCTTGAATTTAACATAATTTTTATTTATTGCTTAATAAATTTTAAATACTGATCTTAAATATTAAACAATAATGCGCAAAATAATTGCAAACTTTTCTCTATTTATATTTTATAATCATTATTCTTTAACAATAATATATTTAATTTTTATAAACTATTTCCAAATAAATTGATTATTGTACCATCATGCTGAATTTCTTCAATAAATTCTATTAAAGGTGTTTATAAAATAATCTTGTGTTTCTTTTTCAAATACAACACATTTTTTAATGAATTTTCAAATCCATATTTTGTTGAATATGATTTCAGAGGTATTGATTAGTCATCCATAAGTGTGGATGAATTATAGAAAGAAAGAATAAAAATAAAATTAATGATGATGTAGTTTTAACTTGGTGGATATTTTTAAATTGAATATTTTATAATCTGATCATTTTCTACCAAGGGATGTTTATGAGGCTAAGGCTCTAACTTGATCCTTGAATAATTAGATGACAACATCGATGATGGCGTTTTCCTCTAGAATAGATTAGATTAGGATAGATACCTTATCTTCTTGCTGTTTCTGAAGCATAGAATTCTCTTTTTTCTTCCAAATCAGCGGTGGCACCAGCAACTGCATTCAAGGAGTCTTTCCATAATTTGAGTGCTTTGGCTTATTAAGCAAGAACTGCTGGGAGTTGCTAATCGAATTATTTGATGTATGCATACAGTTTCTAATTTTTCAACTAAGCCTGTTCTTCTTTCGTGTTCTGAGTTCAACCAAGCAACTTCGGCATTAGTATCTGAAACGTATTTGGCAAGAGCGAAAGCAGCATGGATTTCTTATTCTTAAAGTGTAGCAAGAGTTGCCTCTAATTCAGTTTGTAAGTCTGATAAGATGGAAAGGACTTGTTCTCCAGTTGTGCCATCTCTCTTGACTTCAGCAAGGGATTAGAATTTCTAGAGGGCATCTTATTAGAAGAGGTGACTGTATGCTGACAATTTATCGGCGATGGTTTCAGCCTTTTCAACTAATTGAACACCAGCATTATTTGTGAGCCATCCAGCAACATCTTGTTGTAAGAGTTAGACGACTGCAATTGCATCAGCGTGATCAGCCAATGATCTGACAAAGAGTCCATTGGCCCAACATCTTTAGTCTTAAAGTTAAGCATTTCTTCTTTCGATTTCAGCAAGTCTTGCTTCAGCCCATGCCAACCATGAATATCCATCCTAAATTTAAGGGGAAATAGCATACTCTGACTTGGGCTTCAACATCAGTACGAACAGCACCTAATGCTTCCCATTGTTATTTGTTGAGGGAGGCAACATTTGTCAAGTCACCAATGACCTAAGAAAAGATTTCTATTGTTTAATTTATATTATACCCTCATCAGTGTTATTCTTTTTGTCGGCAGCAGCTTAGACATTAACATTTTCTGTCTTCAAATCTCTCAAGAGGTTGTAAACTGATTCAACAGCATCATTTCCTCTAGTACCAGTTTGGAGGAGCACAGCAAATTTGTTTGTGTCAATAGCGAAGACGGCAGCCACTAAGCAAAGGGCAACAAGAGTTCTCATAATTAATTTATTAATGCCAAAAACGGAATCAAAATTCCTCGTTTTAAAATTGCAAATATCACTAATTATTATTTAATTAACATACATTTATGCACACTCATCATTCAAAACAGACATAAATTTTACACTTACATCTCAAACTAAAAACGTATTCAATCAATTAATCTGTTAAAATATTTATATGAAAAGTTAATTATAAAGAAGTTCATATGGAGAATTATCATCCATTCGTTCATATCCAACAGAGAAATTGAACACTCAGTCTGACAGTGAATTGGTTGAAGTTGACATGGATAAACTCAATTTTCATTCATTTTACTAGCCCTCAGATCCTATTCAATCATAATCCAATTAAGTGGAAGGAGAGCTATTCATTAGAGATTTTATTAAAAGAGTAATTGCCAAAGTCTCAAAAAAAATCACTGAGAATGAACAAATCAAAATGCTGCCACTCATTGGTTATTAATCATCCATTGATAGAATGTCACATCCGATTCAATAATACTTTAGACAACACGAAGATCCTACACTTGATTATTTGACTGGTGGATTACAAGAAGATGAAGAACCTGTAAATTAAACTTTTCAATTGATAGGTTAGATTCCAACAAGAATAATGGTTGGTTCAAAAGGTTTTATCAATACCTGCCAAGATATTGGAAGTAGAATAATAAAGCACTAATTCTAATCGATAATCCCTAACTGCTCAAACCTTTAAGAGATCAAGAGTCTTAATATAAGTATTGAAACATCTTTTTAAACTTTAGGATTAAGCTTAAATGAATAATTAAAAAAATGTAAAAGAAAAAGAAAAATTACCTGGAATAGTTGATCTCAATGATCCCTTAGATATCAGTCTAACTGAAGAATTACTGAGAGCATAGAAGGAGAGAGATTATAAAATTATGTAAGATCTAAAAGAACAAGAAAGAAGAAGAAAACAAAAAGAGCTAGAGGAGTAATAATTGAAATATGAACTTATATCTAAAGATAAAAAATCTAAATCATACACTTATGATTATGATGGAAAATTGATTTCTGTCACTACTTTGAAAGGTCATAAATTTCCACCTACTGCTGCAACATTAGGGTATTTAAATTAAAAATTAAGAGATCCAAGTTTGAAGATGGCCAAACTAAGATTAACATGTTCAATAAGAGAAAAACCTTTTTTTAGAGTCAAGGTTCCTAAATCAAAAGGAAATAGGATGATGAGAAGGAAAAGGATACTAAGGAATAAATTAAATTTTAGTCTATTGCACCTCTTGTCAATGAAAATATGCATTTATAATCTGGAGTTCTCATCATACAAGAAGGCAGAATTAGAGAAGGCCCAAGAGATCAACCAATTAATCTTGATAAAATGAGTGATCCTGCTTTAAGGATGGTCAGAAATGAATACTTGTCTTTGACTTAGTAAATCAATGCATCCCATAATTAATCATCTGCATAATTAGTTAAAGCAGAAGAAGCTTAAGTTAAAGAATTTTCAAATGACTAAGATAAAAAATAAATTCTGAATAGAATTCGCAGGTTAAGTCAACCAAGCATTACAAGTGATGGAAATATTAAGTAAATTAANTTACCCCACTGAGAAATTGAATACTCAGTCTGATAGTGAATTGGTTGAAGTAGACATGGACAAACTAAATTTTCATTCATATTACTTAGCCTCTGATCCAATTCAATTATAATAAACCTAAGTGGAAGGAGAGCTTTATATTAGAGATTTCATTAAAAAGTTAATAGCCATAGTCTCAAAAAAAATCACTGAAAATGAGCAAATCAAAATGCTACCAATCATAGGCTATTAATCTTCAATAGATAGAATGTCACATCCGATTCAATAATACTTTAGACAACATGAAGATCCTACTTTTGATTATTTGACTGGTGGATTACAAGAAGATGAAGAACCTGTATTCAAACTTTCTAATTGATAGGTTAGGTTTCAACAGGAATAATGGTTGGTATAAAAAATAAATTCAATACCTGCCAAGATATTGGAAGCAGAATAACAAAGCACAAATTCCAATCGTCAATCTTTAACTGCTTAAACATTTATGAGATCAAGAGTCTAAATTTAAGTATTTGAAACTTATTTCTAAATTTTAGGATTAGGCTTAATTGAATAATTAAAAAAATGTAAAAGATAAAGAAAAATTACCTGGAATAGTTGATCTAAACGATCCCCTAGATATAAGTGCAACTGAAGAATTATTAAGAGCATAAAAAGAAAGAGATTATAAAATTAAATAAGACTTAAAAGAACAAGAAAGAAAGAGAAAACAAAAAGAATTGGAAGAATAACAGCTAAAATATGATCTCATATCTAAAGATAAAAAATCCAAATTATACACTTATGATTATGATGGAAAATTGATTTCTGTAGTGACATTGAAAGGCCATAAATTTCCACCTACAGCTGCAACATTAGGGTATTTTAATTAAAAATTGAGAGATCCAAGTTCGAAGATGGCCAAACTAAATTAAGCATGTTCAATAAGAGGAAAACCTTTTTCTAAAATTCAGGTTCCCAAATCAGAAAAAAGCAAGAGGATGAAAAAGACAAAGATACCAAAGAACAAATTAAATTTTAATCTCTAGCTCCCCTTGTTAATGAAAATATGCATTTATAATAAGGAGTTCTTATGATTCAAGAAGGTAGAGTTAGAGAAGGGCCAAAGGACTAGCCGATCAGTCTAGAAAAAATGAGTGATCCTGCTTTAAGAATGGTCAGAAATGAATATTTGTCTCTGACTTAATAAATTAATGCTTCTCATAATTAATCATCTGCATAACTAGTCAAAGCTGAAGATGCTTAAATTAAAGATTTCACAAATGATCATGATTAAAAATAAATTCTCAATAGAATCCGTAGATTAAGTTAGCCTAGTATAACAAGTGATGGGAATATAAAGTAAGGATAGTTAAACTATTCCATAGGATTAACTCGATGTAAATTTACGAATAAGTGGCTCAAGTTATTTTTGATGAAAAAGAACAATTTCCTATATCTTTTGCTAAACCAAATAATAATAATACTAAAGATATGAGAATGATGAGATCTCCAACTGATCAGTATAACATTTCGCTCTATAAAAATACGGCTTGGGGCAAAGAAGTTCCATCCACTTAGAGTAATACTACAAAACTGAAAGGCAATAAAGCTAGTGCTAAGTAAAGATTTCATTATGTACAATAGAGATATTTTGTCTACTGTTGGAATAGTCGTAAAAAGAACTAGGGAAAGAAGAGGTAATTCAGAAACTACACATCTACCAAAAATGAAAAATATTTCTCAAATTTGATATTATGTAATTTTAATTTATCTCTATTTAATCAAATTGTGTAAGAAGAATTGTAATTTTATATAATTTTTAAATTAATCAACATTTGTTTCTTTTTTAATACCATTTAGGAATTAATTTACTTGCTAGGGATTGATTATTTGAAAGTTCCTCTTTTGTGAAATCAAATAAATCAGGAATTTGTATTTTGGATTGATACATCCTGAAGGTAGTTTCATCCCTAAGATCATCAAAATACGAATGAGTTAGTGCTTGAAGTGCAGTCAATCGAGTTCTTGGACAGTAGGTGAGTATTTTACTAATTAAATCAATAGCTGAAGGATCAACTACAGTTTAAAATACTTTTCTCCAATCCTTTTTTCTTATTTAAACTATTTTGTATTGTTTGATATCATATAATTCATTCATTGACATCACCTCCTCTTTACTTGGAGATCCAAGTATTTTGATTATTTCTACTAATTAATCTACTGCTGATGCTCCCAAAAATAGTGGCAGCCCATTAAACATTTCTCCAATGATACAACCAACTGACCACATATCCACCTAAGTAGTATAGTTAGTAGCTCCAAACAATAACTCTGGTGCTCTGTAACACCTTGAACAAATGTAGGCAATATTAGGTTCTAATGGTGATAACTTTTTAGCACTTCCAAAATCACAGATTTTCAGTACATTCGTATCTGGATTAATCAAAACATTATGTGGTTTAATATCTCGATGACAAACACCTTTAGTATGAACAAAGGCTATGCCACGTAATAACTAATAAGAGTATAATTTGGCCTATATTTCAGGTAATAACTATTGTTATTTCAAAAATTATGCATTAAATGAATGTAGGGTTTCAGGTTGATAATCCATAATAACATTCAAGTATTGTTCATCCGGTGAATCCCCATAGGTAAAATATGCATGTTTAGTTTCAACAATATTTGGATGATCCAATTCTTATAGAATTTGTATTTCCCTATTTTTATATCTCTTATCCTATATAACTTTCTTTACGGCAACTATTTCTCCAGTTTCATTCACTTTTGCTTTGTAAACAATTCCAAAAGATCCTTGTCCAATCACTTTTAAGCTAGTGAATGTAAATTATGAATAATCAATAGGTTAATTGGCTTATGGTGGAGCTGGGGATTTGCTTTTTGTTCTTTAATTTTTTAATGGAGTTTTTTGTTTCTCTTATAAATTTTTGAATTTTAATATTGCTTGTTAAAGATCAATGTCATCTATATCGGCTGCTTCAGTTTACACTCTTCTATTGGCATCTGTTGGCTGAGTATATTTGTTAATAGGTTTTTTAGCATAGCGAGCCATCCAACTGATTAAATTATCAAATTTTATATAAATTAAGTTTATCTAAAAGTTCCTTAAATATTCATGAGTACTAATGAATAGGAATTGCAAAATAAAGTAGAAAAATTGGTAGATAATGTAAATATCAATATTAAGACTTAGTATTTGAAAAAGGCAAAGTCATTTCATAGATAGAGATCATCTATTTCTATGAATGAAGAATAGAGAGATTTAACATAAGAGATTGCAGAAAAAGAACTGTAAAAGGCCACTTTACTGGAAGAATTGTTAAAACAAATTTAGTTGATTGTTGATAATTTAATTCAAAGACACATGTTTGATGTGAATTTTATATATATATTCCTAGTTTCAAAATCAACTTCTCCATATTTAGAATGAACTGTATTAATTGAAGAATAAGCAATGCACTATAGGAAGTTAGGAGAGTGCAATAAAATAGACTATGGTTTTATCAAAAAATAGTTCCTTTACTGATTTTAATGAATAATTTCTCTATGATGAATAAATTAAAAATCTGAAAAGCAAAATCAAAAATCTAAAGGAGGATGTGAATAAGAAGACACAATATCACGATTCATTGATCAATATGCTGTTGGATTAATAGTAATTATTATTTATTATAAAATTAAAGGAAGGATTTAAAAGAGAATTTGAGAAAAAATTAATTTGAATCCGATGTTAAATCCATTGAAAAAAAAATGCTTGATTAAATTTGGTTAAGTAATGCATAATATTATTAGATTAGGTGTTGAAACATAAAGTAGGGATTTTGTTGAAACGAAATTTCATTAACTGAAATAACTGGCAGAACAAAACAATTAGAAACAGAAAGGTAGTTTCTAAAGTAAAAAATAGAAAAGGACGCTGTTATGTGGACGATCGTAAATGAGTGCAAATAAGAGATGGATAAAATGAATTTGAAGCTCAATGGTGTTAACAGTATTTTACAAGAGATGAAAGAAAATAACAACTGGTTTCCACATATTTGGAAAAGGAAATGATATAATATTATTATTTAATTTAGTTCAAATTTATTAATTTATCATTTTTAGAAAATTAACTCAGTTATTCATTTACTAAATAAGTTAAGAAAATGAGTGACTTATTTATGTTAGACATTTCTTGTCGATATTAAAATAATGGAAACTGAATATTCTAATCTTTCAATATTTCTTATTAGATCAAATTTCAATATTTAATTATTCAAAATTTGCTGAATCTAGCAGAATGAAAAATCACGAAATGTCTACTTATGCAGGCAAGTTGTCTTAAGTCTATTAGAATGACAGTAATTCACATCTTAGAATATTTATTTAGCTAATGATGAAATTTCCCAATCATTAGCAAATAGTCCATCTGTGAACACAAATTTATAAGTAGTATTAAAGAAACTGTAATCCAAAAAAATTAGATAATTGTATCAGGAACTAGGTCCTGTTTATGATATTGATGAAAACTATGAGATTCGAAATTTCGATGATGACAGCTGTTATTTTGGGTAAGTGGAGAATGACCAAAAAAATGGCACAGGAATATTGGTATGGTCAGTGGTAGGAAATATACTAGATGGGTAAAGTTTATAATTTATAAAATAGAATTTGGGTGAATAATGAGTTAAACGGATTTTGTAGAATGATTTACTCAAATGGAGACATGTAAAGTGGTAATTAATTGAATAGTTTCGAATGTGAATTCAAATATGGGAAGGCTAATGGATTTGGAGTGTTCTCAACTAAGAGCAAAGTTGTGAAAGGTAAATTATTTAATCACGATAAGGGCTGTGGTCAAATAATGTACTTAATGGAGAAGGGCAAGAGATAAGAAGTGACGGATCGAAGTACTTTGGACAATTTAAGGATGGATAAAAAAATGGAAAAGGGATTATATATTTTAAAGATGGATGCAAGTGAAGAATGAGATATAATTTTAGGTACGAAGGAGAGATTAGTAAGAATAAGTTAGATGGAAAGGGTATATTGGTTTGGAATGATTCGAGTTATTATGAAGGGGAATTTCGTAGTGGTATAATAAATGGGAGTGGGATTTATGTTAGCGGAAATGGAAATAGTTTGAGTGGATACGTATGTTTGAATTGATAATGAGGTTATAGTTTGAGGAAATCAGCAATAAGGATAGAATTCAGAGAATTTAATGTATTCATAATAGTGGATCTGAACGATTTATAGAGAAAATACGATATTTAGGATTTTTTTGATTGATTGCACATGATTAAATATAACATTGTGTATTTTTGCAAAGGTTGTAAGCTGTTAGAATATAAGAAAATAAAAAAAAGTATAAGAAATGCATATTAATTAATATTAAAAAGAAAAATTCGTTTTTGCCTTTTTTTAGCAAAATAATCCTTAGAATGAATTCATTATTAATTACAATAAATGTTCAAAGTTGCCGTGTGTGCATTGTTAGTACTTGCCTCAACAGCCATTAATGTCTAATCCTCAATTTGGACAAGCAAAGACCAAAAAGCTTTCGCTTAGATTCACTAATCTGGTTGGGGTAAATTCATCTTGAACTATGCTGAACTCCATTTAACAACAGGAGGTATCCTCTCTGAGCTCAACTCCGAGATTGAGAAACTCGTACATATATCGAGTTAATATTTTTATAGGTTGATGAATTGGAAGAAGAATTGGCTGAAGTTCATCATGAATTCCAAAGAAGAACAGATGTCCACAACAGAGAAGTCTCCAGACTCGAATAAGAAATCTAAGACAAGGAAAGAGGTATTTTATCAGTTTTACTATTTCCTTAGAATTGTTCAATGCCCACGATTTCTATGACAACGTCCTCGTCCCATAAGGAGAAAGATTTGCTGCCTAACTTGAATAATTATAAGAAAACATCGTTTCAAACAGAAGAACCCTTGAATAAGCTACAGTCAAAAGAGCAAACGATCACGAAACATTTGAAAGTGAAGTTGTTGAGCACAATGACGCTATCGCTGCTATTGATGAATGCTTATAATTGTTGAGCCAATTGGAAGCCCCATCTCTTGTTTAAGTCAAGAAAGTCTAAAAGAATTTGGCTAAAATCTAAAACTCATTGAAAAAGCACAACTAATTCCAAATCTTTGTTAAAGTCTTATTGGAAATCACAGTCGATTCCAACTTTGCTGACTAAGGAGCTCTTAGAGATGTAATGTCTACTTGATATATCCTCTAGATTGTTGTTGCCTTCAATAACTTGAGAGTTGAATTAGTTGACTCCCTCAATTAAATCACTGCTGATGAAGCTGACTAAGTTGCCGAATATAACGCCTAAGTCATTTAATTGAACTAAGAACATGCTGAATTCTAAAGAGCTGTTGTTGTTAAGAATGCTGAAATCGAAGCCAACACAAGTATTCATTCCAATCTAACTACTCATAGCCAAATAAGAATAAACTCTTGACTTAATTGACGAACTTGATGAAGATTTGGCCACCCTTAACGGATAATTACAAGCTGAAAATGATGACTATGCCTTTGCCACTGATGTCTATAATGCCACCGTTGCTGAATACAACAAGGAAATCAATGCTGCCAATTAAGCTTTAGAGTTGCTCAACCAACCAAGATTCCAAGACTATGTCAAATCATAACTCAAGGGAGCATGATCTATTTCCAAATATAAAATATATCAAAGCATAGAAATTATTATTATAATAATTTATTTGTAAAACCAAACCTTGTTCCCTCATATGCAACAAAAGTGTTGTTGTTTACCCACTCAAAAAGCATTTCTAATGATTGTCTATCTAGACATTAGCAGAATCATTTGGGGTTTCGCTTACAACCATTATTTTTCTAGGAACTGTGGCATGTGCCTTCATGTTTTAAAAAGACTCATCCCTTTCTCTTATCATATCCATCATGGACATTATCATTATTGTATTCCAGTCCTCCGTTGCTTTATACATTAATATGAGAGCATTAAAACAGCAAAACAAAAAACCTATTTTCATCTATAGAAAGTTGAAAGTCTTAAGTATATGCTTCAATATACTTGATCGATTGATCGTTCCCATCATCAACTGCACCCTCATCTTTAAAGATGTAATAACCCTAATATTTAGGATTAAAAAGAAGCAAGATCACAGTACTGTGTACTTGACATATTTGTTGCTCTCATTATAACTGCAATCATATGGAATCTTATTGAATATTATTTCTACACCATAGTTAGAGATTTTGTCCTCATTCTTCAATCCACATGTATTTATATTTTCCTAAATTAGAAAATCGATCATTGCGTTATATTAATGATAGCAAGCTAAAACTTTTAGAATAATAGAACCTAGCCATTGTCTTCGAAGTAGTTGGATTGAGACCAGCTCTACGTCGAGGAGGATAGCCTGTTATTAATTCGGATAGAGTAGAATAAGGACATCTTAAAAATACTAGTGAAGTTCAAAAGATTTATCAGCAACCATTACAACATAATTAAAGTATCATATTTAGTTATTCAGGTTTTCAAGTTTATGGTTCTCAAAAGGAATTAATAGAAATCAATTTAATTGAATGATATCAATTCATATTTCACCAATGAATCTTATTCATATTAAATATATAAGATAAATAATAACAAAAATTTATTTTTATCATAGTATTTAGTCATTAGTTTAACACTTGACTGCTTTTTCTTATTTATTTCTTCATTAAGTCATTCAAACTTTAATCAACCTACTTTATCTGATTTTGACAGGCTATCTGCTCTAATTATTAGTATTTATCTATCATCTACGTAAGTTCTTTGTTCTTTATCATTAATTCATTTTATAAAAGGGATATCTACTCCGACATCCTTTTAAATTATATTGTATTATTGAATGGATCGTTTAATACTCTATTAGACTCCTAAGTGTTACTCAAAGATATTAATTTACTGTATAACAATTCATTATCAATTCTAATATTCTATTATTTTAATTATAAATTCTTCACTTCTAAACTTAAATCTATGCATTCTTAGTTTTTAATTTCTAACATTTGCATATATTCTATTTTCTCATTAATTAGATTTTGTAATTAAAAGTCATATTACTTTAATTGATTTTCAAAGTTTCTTTATAATTAATATATGTATTATTCTTTTTCTTTTTGTTTCTGTCTATCCTGTTATTCATAGTGATGCAAAATATTTAAATTTTCTTCCTCCAGCTTTAAAAGGTTCTCTTCATAATTATTTAGCTTTTTGTAAATATTTTCAAAATTATTGATTTCATTATCTTTATGTATAATCTAATTTTTTAAAAATACATTCTCTCTATTTATTTATTCCATTTTCTAATTTGTCTCCTCAAGTAATAACTGGCATTACAATTGGATATCTTACATTTTCTTGACTGATTCATCATTTATACTTTCTGACTATAATCTCTAAGATAATAACCTTTTATTTTGATCTTCTATTATACTACTCAATTTTTGATTTTCTACTTCATAATACTCTCTCTGTCGCAATCTTTCAATCATTAATTATTATTATTCTGAATTATTAGCAGATAGGAATTCCTTTAAATTTTTGATTTCGCTTTCTAAAACAGAGACTTGTTTCTGGGAACTTTGTTTAATCGAATCAATCTCATTCTTTTACATTTAAAAATAATCATTCTTGATTTGATTAATGTCTTCCAAATATTATTAATCTTTTTTCATTATTTAAAACTTCAATACTTCATTCTCTTATTTTAATACATTGTTCTCTAAATCAATTTAATATTTTAATCTTTAATTTTAGTTATTTATAGTTTGTATCTCCTAATTTTTAATATCAATCAAACATTTCAATTAATTAATTTCCTCCTTTAATATTTCTATCTAATTATTATAAGCTATTTTCATATTCTAAACTTGAGAATCTTGATAGAACTCCATCTTCATTTTTTACTATTGGATTTGATTCTAATGTTCCACCTGTATCTAACTTATTCTATTGTTGAGTTACTCTATTTCTCCATTAGATCTCAATTATACTTCAGAGACCTCGATCTTTTATTTCTCTAACGCAAAAGTCAAATTTTTAATGATTGAATTCTTTTCTGCAATTTCATCTAACAGTTTGTTATATTCGATTTAATTATCATTCTCATTTAATGATCTTTAGAATGTCTACATACTCATATTAGTCAAATTATCGCCTGTTGGTTTCTACTCAAAAAAACTATAGTTTCTTTATTGCTCACATGACGTAATTCGTTCATTAACTGCTTGAATTTCCTAGCTTAATATTTTTATATCCTCATCATATTTGCTTCTCATTTCATTTAATTACCTAGCAGCTTATTCGTATTTTAATTTCCATTGTTCAATCTCTTATTGTTATATTTCACTTTATTTAATTAGAGATTGATTTTGTTATTATAATTTGTATTATTATTCTCCCTAACTGTCTTCATGATTTTTATTATCAATTCCTACTATAGAAGAATACATAGAAGTAAAGTTGCTCTCATTTTTATTGATTTATTATAAAAATTTTGCTACTTCAATCCCGATCTCCTTACATCTATTTTTGTTTTTATCATTATCTCCTTAAGCTAGATTGTTAAGACCTTCTTTGTTTTATGAAGAATATGGTGATTGAGTTTTCAAGTTCTTGCTTCTTTTTAAGGCCCCCCCAACAGAACAATTTGAAGGAGTTGATATGTATTAAAATTGGACAGGTGAAACAGTTCTGAACTTGCTTTATTGCATATTAATAATTTTATAAAGAAAAAAATAAAATGCTTTCTTAGTCAATAAAACCATTTTACATCTTGAATAAATTTATTATTATGCTTTATTAACATTATATTGCTCTAAATCCAAAATAAATCTAGAAAAAAAAATTAATTCCTTTATTGCAATGTGATAAGCGACATTTTAATTTATAAATTTTATATCGACTGTAACTTTTTTTCAATTGCAGAATAACATATTTGTTAATAACTAATATCTAAAATCTAATGCAAGCAGAATAGAATATTCAATAAATGATGTTAGAAAGAATTTAATCGTATCATAATTAATAACACTAAAATATTGCTTTATAATGAAATTACTCTTGTTGAGAAATGCCTTTCATGCTATTGAATTGAATAAAGAGAACTTCACGTTTAGAATTAGTTTATTCGCTATGGAGTGAAAATAAAATATGGATAATGGATTATCGATAATTAACTTATTAAATTAATTTATATTAATTAGTAAATACAAGAAAATGAATTGAATTCAATTCTATATTCGAAAATACATAATGTGTTTTAATTATTAAGAGAAATCTTAGGTTCTTAAACTCAATTGCCAAAAATCATTATTTTTTTTCGTCTTAACATAGAAAGATATTGCTCAGTTTAAATAATAATATTTAAAAATAGTAATTTAAAATACTAACTAAAAATTCTATTGTTTCTACTAGTTTAATGAGATAAATAATCAAAGTCATTGACCCTATACATCTCACAAAAACTTAAAATTCTGAATCTATAAATAATTTGCAAAGAAACTCGTTATCCTTTTAGGATTTCAGACAACATATCCAACTAAACATTATAATTTAGTAAAAAGTATTTTATAACATGAATACAAATATGATTTATAAGTATTTTAGCAAATCAAAACATAACTGAAAAACTAAGAACAAAACAAATACTTTTTCTTAATCATTACTGATTACTTAAGTCTAATGATCTTAATACATAAAAATTTCTAATAATTTTAATAATTTGCTTAATTTAATAAATGCGTCATAATTAAAAATAAATTAGATGTCAATTTCTAAAAAAGCGCATTCAACTTTAAATCTTGTCAACAATGACTTATTGGAAACTCCAGATAAGAAACCCACGAATCATCATGCTATTAAATCAAATAAACAAGAAGAAAGTGCAATAAAAGAGCCAATGGTGGTAGATGTGTCAACTTATAATCATCCTCCAAACCTTCAGAAATTGATTCCTGTTTCGCATATTTTTGGAGCATATAAGAGAGTTAAGAATGTTATAACAAGAACACCAACTCAAAAATCCATGAAATTGTCGGAATACTTCGGAGCCAATGTATATATAAAAAGAGTAAATAAAATATATAAATTTAGGAAGACTTGCAAATTGTTAGAAGCTATAAGTTAAGAGGAGCCTACAATAAGATAATATCTATACCAGAAAGTGAAAGACATCGTACAGTATTTTGTTCTAGTGCTGGAAATCATGCTTAGGGTGTTGCTTATGTATGTAATCTATTGAAAATCAACTGTGTTATTTATATGCCAACAAATACACCTAGCATTAAGTTTAATGCAGTTAAGTAATCTATAAATTCATTTTAAGATCATGGGGCAAACAATATGTTTAGATTGAATTAGTTGGAGATACTTTCGATGAGAGTTTTAAAGCAAGCAAAGAAAGATGTAATAATGAGAATGGAATATATGTTCATGCTTTTGATGATGAGAAGATTGTAGAAGGTTAAGGAACTATTGCTGTTGAAATTTTGGAAGATATCCCTGAGGATTAAATTGACTTTGTATTCTTTCCAGTCGGAGGTGGAGGTTGTGGAGCAGGAATTTCATCTTATTTCAAATAAGTTCATCCTGAAACAATTTTGATAGGTGTCGAACCAGAAGGGTATAATATCAAACTGATTTTTTAGTTCACCTTCAATGTATGAAGCAATCAAATAATAAAAAGTTGTAGAATTAGAGACTATTAATACATTTGTAGATGGAGCTGCTATTAAAAAGTCAGGAGCTATACCATTTGAAATTCTGAATTCTGTTTTAAAAGATATTATTTTAATTCCAGAAGGACATGTTTGCACTACTATGATGAAATTATTTAATGAAGAAGGAATTTTGGTTGAACCTGCTGGGGCTTTAGCAATAGCAGCTTTGGATAGATTCAAGGATGAGATCAGAGGTAAAACTGTTGTATGTTTGATTTCTGGCAGTAACAATGACTTAGGAAGAATGACTGACATTAGAATGCTTTCAGAAATTCAATAGGGTCTCTAATATTATATGTTTGTAAATTTCTTTTAAAAACCTGGAGCATTAAAGCAATTTATTATATAATGTTTAGGTATATCTAATATTCAATATTTTAAATAGGACCTACTGATGAAATCACCAATTTAGAATACACGAGAAAAAATAATAGAGAAAAGGGACCTGCATTAGTTGGAGTTAAAGTTAAAAAGCCTCAAGATTTTGAGGCAATTAAAAATAAAATGGAAGAATTAAAAATTACTCATAGAATTTTATAACCAAATCAAGAGATTTTCAAAATGTTATTGTGATTTATAATATCATAAGATCATAAATATATAAAATATTTCACACCATCTAACCAATTAAAATTAATCTTTTAATCTCTCTCTAGAACTATTCGTCAAAGAACAAAGTTCCCTATGGAATTAAGTAAATAAATTTTTGTAGAAGAATCATTTTACTTAATTCAGAATTTGATATTAGCCTTAAAAAGTAAATACTAGCAATTTCAAATGATAAGTAAATTGATACTACAATCTACAGTTAGATAAAATTTTACATAGACGGTATATTACAAATCAGTAATTTACAATTAAAATTATTCCTTTATGAATCCCGAAAATTTTGACAAAACATCTGATAATAGTGTTGAGCCTTCTAATTCCAATTTTTCTAATGATTCTCTAGTATCAAAATGAGTAGCTTAATACTCGTTTGAAATGCTATTTATAACATAACTTAATGCATTTATCAGTCCTCCTTTTAGGGCTCCCTACATAACTTTATCACAGATCCCACTAGCTTTTTTCTGATATTCCTAAAAATATAAATTGTTATTGATACTTCACTTAAATTGTCACAGACTGAAATTTAAGTAATTTTTTCAATGATTTGATTAGTTGGTCCAAAAATTTAATTAATTTAATCCAATTAAAGTAAATCCTAGTTGAATTATTTTAATGAATCTAAACTCTGTTCCACATGTAAATATATATCTGAAATCTCTGAAGAGGTGAAGAAAGTAAATGTAGCTTTAAAATACAATGCTTCTTTCCAAGCATATACAATCAAAACATTCACACTGGCATCTGATATTTTCTAATAAAATTAGGCCACATTTTAATAATAATTTATCTAATTATGAGATATCAAATAGAAACTTAGACTTACTAAGAAATATAATAGATAATGAAATAGTATTGCTAATGTCTTTCTAAAGATATTTAGAGAGACTAATTTTTTATTGTTAATTGATCTATATTTAAAATTTGATTATTTTTTTTTCAAAGACTTATCAATATTATCCAGATCCATAGAATACCCATAAATCATTTATCTGTTATTTTAGATTTTCAAAGTTATCTATTTCAATCTTATGATTTCCAACTCAACTTAATGTAGATCTTGATTTTTTAATATGGACAATATTTTATTTTTGGCATTACGAATCTGTTTCAAATGATAGATTTTTAGAATAATCAAAATGAAAGATATTACTCCAAATACTGTTGTGTATAATCTGATGATGTTCATTTTCTCGTTAGTATATATAAGTGTATGTTCTAAAGTAAAGTATTCCAGATCAACAAACTTTTAATATAGTATTAGACTGTTCTTATATGAGTAATAAAAATAAGGACCATCTGTCAATAATGGTTTCACAGTATAAGCCAACTTATATTCATATTAGTAATTAAGTAACAAATGAATTGACTCTCTAAAACTAATATTATAATTCACTCCTGTATTATTCGACACATATAAGGACAGAATTAAATAATTCTCCTCCAAAAATGGTTAAAATTAAGGGATGTATAATACTTTTGTAATGCTTTTTTTTAATATATCATACCCTGATAATAAATTTGATCTTGGAAATTAAACCAATTGTGCATACTCAATGTCATCAATATTTTTCAGACCGAGTAATTAATTATAAGTTACAATAGTATATCTAGTGACTAAAAAGGAGTCAATTGGTTAGTAAACTTCATTTTTTATTGAAAGTAGTTCTAAATGAGATATCAAATTTTTGAATACATAGGTCTCATCAAAAATAATTATCGAAAAAATTAATGCTATAAGAATGTAAATTAAATAAATGATAATAAATGCAACCCAATTCTTGGATTATTTTTGAGAATTGAGAATAATCGAGGATTGTTTAAATGCTTGATAGTAGGGAGATCTCTTTACTTTGGCAATACTTGATAAATTTGTGAAATTTTCTATCCTTTTGTTGATTTTATTACTGAAACGAGGAAAAGAGGTTTCAGTTTATTTTTTTTCTTTTATTAATTGAAAATCATTATTATCCTATAATAATTCTATTTGCATTTCTTGGCGTTCTGTGTTCAATATCATTTATTACTTTTAATATTCCTCTTCAGGATCTGGAAAGTTGATTTCAATTTATTCATCAATTTCAAATGGATTCTCAGAATTTTATTAACATCTAAATTATGTAATAGAATTAACCTTATCTAATTTAAGGTTATCTAATCTCAATACATATATAAATTGATTTTCTTAAAAATATCTTTGCGTAATTGATAAATGACATGAATATAATGTTATATTTTCAATGTCACTGAGACAATTAAAAGTTCTTGTTTTTCCCTTTTATTCATCTTCTTCACTACCAGTTATAAAATTGATAGGACAAATTTTGATATCAAAAGTCTTCTCATCAATATATCTTTTAAATTAAGGGATTATTTTAGTAATATTAATTCCAATTATATGATCCAAATACGCTTCAGACAGATTTAAACCACCAAAAAATAAGTTATGACTTATTTCTTAAAGTCGAAAATTAGAATCTACAAATATTATATGTTTTTCACTCTATGGCAACCTATAGACTGTTATGATTTCAATATTTTACGAATTTTTTTAATTCAAATCCATACAAATATCTATTGGTTATATAATACCTTATCGGATTTTAATGAATGTTTCACCAATAGATTAAAAATATTTGTTTTAACCTGTTTCAAGAAATTTTTCAACCAAAAATTAATGTTATTATCTAAGTGATTATGGTATTAAAGTTTAAAGTTACTCCCCTTCTTTAATGTTTAAATGATGGCCCTATGTTATTTAATGGTATTCAATATGGATATTTTATACATCTATAATCTTGAATAAGGCGAAATTAAAACTTTAATTAAAAAAGTTAAATAATTCAGATTAATTGTGTTTAAGTATTATATCTTCATCAAGTGCTACAATTTAACTAAAGTTATATGCATCTAAAACATTATTTAGCACTTCTACTTAATAGAACATCAAAACACTCTAATTTGAAATTGCTATAAATTTATTTAAAAATAACATACTTGGAAATAATTCATAATTTTTCTTCAATTTTTATAGAAATTATTCCATTTCAAATAAGATTTTTTAGACTTTACGATTAAATTAATTTTGCTGAGTTTTATCATTTAAGATAATATTGAAGAATTCTATTTTTGAAATTACAACATTTAGAAACATAGTTTAAACATCGATAGTATTTGAATTAATTATAGATAATTATTTCATTGCCAATGATATTGTTTAGTGATTCGACTTAGATTTTGTGGTTTACTAAACCATTTTACTCTACATCCTTGCAATTATTTTACATTCTAATATTTTTAAAAAGGTTTATTACGAATTGCTCAACTCAACTCTTATTGTTAATCTATAAGTTCTCGAATTCATAATTGAAGGATTATTACTTTTAAATCTAAACAATTACTCTATTATTTATTAGGCTTCAACATATTTATCTAGAATAATTAATGTTTAAACGTAATTAATATAGATCTATCCCAAATAGAAAGGATTTCTGATTTTCTCTGCTAAATTCTCTAATTATCTCAATATCTATTATAACATATGCTATCTAATCTTATCAATCATTTATTGAGATAGCAATTACTCATATTAAAACAATATTTCATTTTTTGAACAAAAAAGTTAAACATATTAAAAAAGAAAAATCTAATTCTCCAGTTTCTTTGTATCTATACCTTATTCTATTATACAAGAAACATATTTTAATTCAGTTATTGTTATCTCGTCAAAAGGCTTGTTTATCAGAATTTGATGTATGTTTCTATCTAATAATATTTTTATGATGAAAAGATTTAAAGGAGCTAGTGGAATCCACAATCTTAATGTAAAACAGTTAAAAATACTTTCTAATAGTTGTAAAATTGCCATTAGAAATCCAATACTACCTGTCATAATTATTATTAATAAATATGGATTTCTCATATGGATATGATTAAATCTAACCTACCAAAATTTATGAATAAAATTTAAGATAATCAATACTGCCTAAGCAACTTTGGCAGCTTCTTAATTTTGTAAAAATGCATAATTTATTATCTGGAGTAATTTTAAGTATAAATTAATTATGTTTGTATCAGATTGGTTTATTGTTAAATACTATAATTAAGGAATAAATCTAATGCTTCTATTTAAGAATTACCATTAAATAAACAAGATGATGCTTATCTAAAGAATCAGAACAATACTTATTATAACAATAATAATTGAACTCTAATCTTTAGCTGCAAGATTTAACATACAAAATTCTATGATGTTATGACCTAAATACACTTTATTAATAAACAAAAATAAGGAGATGATTGATATAATTGTCTATAATTTAGTTGAGTTCATTTGGCTAAATTATATTTCATTTATTATATTGTTCTGTTTTTTTTTATTAAAGGCAATGCAATAAAATATCCAAACGATGATAATTATTTGAATTAAAAGAAATAAAATGACAAAAGTAATTTCGTAGTTTCCTTGAGTAAAAATATATATGTGAGGTCTGGTTAAATATAAAATAATGGTAAAAGATTTATCAGGTTCGTAAGCAGGCTATTCTAAATAACTTACCATCTGAAGCTAAGCAAGAAGACCGAATATTAATTAAATTAAAGTCGGTAGTTTCGTTGTAAACTATTAAAACACTATGCTAGTTTTAATAATATCATTAAGCAATTTTGACAATCCGTTCATTCAACTAATGATAAATAAATTATTAAATTCTTATTAATTCAGAATTAATAAATCAAAGAATTCTTGCATGTTTACTCATTAGGTTTGATTCCACTTATTAATAAAATTGATTTATAATTTAGAGATTTATTTTAAATTAACATGTTATTTTAGAATTGAGTATTAGTTTGTAGTATAAATATATCATAAAAATATATAATAACAATTTTCAAGTAGAGTTTAACAATAATTTAGTAATTCAAATTCTTGTGATAGTTGTTCTTTAACATTTAAAAGTAAGTTTATTGATTCCTATTTATATCTGCCTATTCTTTTTATTATTTTCTTATTTCTAAATACAAGATCTGACGACAATTCTTGGTATTTTAAAGGATTTTCAAATTTTTCTGCAATTCTAATAATCATTTCTTTTTTTGAATACTTCTAAGATTGTAAATTTTGAGAAGATTAAAGATTATCAATTTAATTCAGTTTAAATTCTATTTTTTCTAAAAGTTGTTCTATATATACGGAATTCATAAACTTTGTGAAGTTTTGGTTTTTACGATCGAATAAACTATTAACTAAAAGAGATTAGCAAAATTATTCAATATAATAGAGCGAATGGAAAGGTCGATGGGATTGTCTTTGATAATTTTTTAATAGACACTGCATGGTTAGATTTGGTAATATGAGAGTATACAAATGACTTATACTATTCTCAACCCCATAAGGATAAATGATTGATTATTCTTAAATGTTGATATTTGAATTGGAGTTGTAATCTACATTTTCATAAGTCTAAACAATAATAATATTGCTTGGCCTATTGAGTTAAAGATCATTAAGGATTTCCATACAATTAAGTGCTTTTAAATTTAGAGAAGATTGTTTCATATCCTTCATTTAATAGATAGCTGCAATTGGTAATCGGTTAATATTGACATACTCTATTAATTGATTTTGTAAATTTTTAGTAAGAAAGATTAATTAGAAATTCTTAGATAACAAAAAAATCATATCTTTTAAATTAGTTAATGTGTAAATTGTAGAATTATGGACCAATTTACTAAAATAATGATCCTTAGTATGTTGATAATCTATATAAAGTTGAGACTATAGAAAATCTTATTAGAATCCATAAAAGCTAGACTCACAAAATCCTAAGAGTTCATCAAAGACGATTAGAGCCACATTATTAATTTACGAGTTTGTGATTTTTAATTATTCGAGCTGAAGTAATACTGTATTAATGAATGGTTTTTTGATTTGAATTTCAGGTGTTTGTTTCGGTAGTGAAGTAATAGGTCTAATAAACTATGCTTTAGGACTTTTGTTAAGTTCATAAACAGGTTGATTATAAGGAAAACTGTTTTCAAAAGAAGAATTGCTTGAAATAGATGATTTTCTTTTAGCTTTGGCTTAAGTCATTTATTTAATTCCCATTTGCTCAATTGTTAAACCATCATTAGTATTTTATTTTGGAGAGCGAAACTTGATATTTTTATTATGTGAAAAGCTCCCTTTAATTATTTTTCCAGGTATTTTGACACTATATTTTTCTTTTCTCATTTAATAGTAATTAGCACAAGCTGGTTTAATTTAATATTTTGATAAATTAGGTTCTTAATGGATATTATGAATGAAACTACTAGTTACATCATTTTGGTTTTCTTCATTCCTAGAATCATTAGATATGTAGGATTTCGCATTAATTTGGGGTAAAGTGATTCTTTTCTCCTGATTTGATGAATTTAAAGCTACAAAGGGTGAATAATTCTTCTTCCAATAACCCTTTATTAATGCCTTTGGAGAATAGGAAGTATTAGTTTTGATTTCTCTTTATGAAATAGATTTTAGATAGTCATCGTTGACGTAGTATTATTAAATGGGGTCCATTTTAGTTAAAGCCTGAATCATAATAATTAATTTTATAATTGATCTGAAAAATACTAAATATTGAAAAAGAATATTGGGTAGTGATTTACTGTCACATAGTATATCATATAATTACATTTTTAACGTATATCTCTAAATATTTGTAAATATAAGGAAAATAGGACAATAAATATATTTGACATCTCTTCCAAACAATCCATCAAACTCGAAAATAAATTGAATTTCAAGAGTGGTTAATAAGTATAGCTTGGAATGATATTTGAATGTTGTTTATATTTATAACTAAAATAATTTATATTTACAATAGATATCTGATCTAGAATTTTGAGAAATAAGAATTATTTCATTTGTTATAATTGATTCTAGTTTGGACTGATCAATATCATCTTTGTATCAAATTATAGAAAATTTAATTGAGATGAAACGATGACGAAAGTTAACTAATAAATAACTCTGTGGATAGTGTATTTTATTAGTTAAATTTTAATATTTCATCTCCCTATAATGCTAATACTGTCAGATCTGATTTAATAATTAAATAGTATTTTAGAAGTAGAATCTCTATATTTTATTCCACTCGTCTATCACTAACTACATTTTGTTCTGGGAAAATATGAAAGGCACAGACCAATATAACTTTAAAATCAAATAAAGAGATGAATTTAATTGGAATATTGAATTAGATAGTTATGTAAGCCATAATTATTTATAAATATGGTGTGTTTAAGGATTGGATAGTTGATTTTGATTGTGAACAGAGATTTTTGGTAATGCATTCTGAGTTTTTTTTGATTAATTAGAGTATTTTAATTATTTAAATTAAAATAACAAAGATTTTAATCAATGAAGGCAGAACAATAACAAAAGGGGGCAACCAAAACAGTTAAGAAAGTGAAGGTTAATAAGAAAGCACCAGTTAGGTACATTGAATATTTGAAAAAAGATTATGGGTAAAGGCTGCTTTCACTGGTTTCAGAAGATCTAAAGTTTAATAAAACGAGAATTAGGCATTGTTAAAGATTTAACATGTCGATGATGTTTCATCAAGCAGATTCTATTGGGGCAAAAGAGTAGCTTATATCTACAAGGCTCACTCTCTCAAGAACAACACTAAATTCAGAGTACTTCACAATTATGATGTTTTTAGACTATCTGGGGTAGAATCAGCAGATCACATGGATCAAACGGAGTTGTGATTGCTCGTTTCAATAGAAATCTTCCACCAAGAGCCATCGGATCTACTTTGAGAGTATTCCTCTATCCAAATAGGGCTTGATCCATTATATTAATATGTACATTTATTTCCAGAAATTAAATAAACCAAATTTATTTTTTAAATATGAGTCAACCATCTTAGGCATCACAGCAAAAAGCCAATACTTCAACAAATCAGAAAAAACCAAAGAAATGAGACAGACTAATATTCAAGCTGCCAAAGGAAATATCCTAATCTCTATGTCAAGTTGTATCGGATGCAACAAGAACCAATTTTGGACTGATTGGAATGGATAAAATGATCTAAATGCCAAACATTAAGTACTCATTACAAATGATGGAGCCACCATACTCAAATAGTTGGATATGGTACAACAATGGTAATCCATTCAATATTACAAACCTAGTTGAAATTTCTCATGCTTAAGATGTTGAGGCTGAAGATGGTACCACTTCAATTGTAGTATTCCCTGGAACCTAATTGATGTCAAGTAAAATATTCTTAGAGAAGGGAATACAGCCGACAACTATTTCAGAGGGATTTCAATATGCTTTAGAAAATGCGTTTAGAAGCTTTGGATGAATTAAAAACCAGCTGAACTAGACAATAAAATAATAGTTGTTTGAATGTGTATAAAAACCATTGTCATCAAAAGTGGTTTCATCCAATAGTGCATAATTGGCTTACTTGCTTTAGATGCAGTTTTGAGAATTATTGACCCTCTTAAGCCCAATGATGTTTATTTAAAGAAATCAAAATAGTTAAAATTTAGGAAGCCTCATACTGAATTAGTTGAAGGAATTGTATTCTCTTATTAAAAGCACGTTAAAAGCTGAGGGACCTTAAAAAATAGGAAATTTTAAAGTGGTACTGTTGTAATTTTGTTTACCTGCGCCTAAAAAAGATGTTGAGAATTCTATTGCCATTTATGATTATACAGAAATGAACAAAATATTGAAAGAAGAAAGAAAATACATTATTGATCTCGTTTAAAAATGGGGCAAATATATTATTGATTCAAAAAAGTATTTTAAGAGATGCTGTCAATTATCTTTCATTGTTTTTTTTTAGCAAAACAAGGAATTATGGTTGTGAAAGATATCAAAAGAGAGGGTGTAGCATTTGTATCCAAGGTATACTTATGTATTGATAATAATTAGCACAAATAGATTAATTGACTCCTGAAAATGAAATGTTTTCTTGAATAATGAAAGCAAGTGTTGAGAATTACTGGGAGTGCCTTCTTAATCTAAAGCTTCTACAATCTTAGTTCGAGAGTCAAACACATTAGTTTTAGATGAGGCTGACAGAAGCATTCCCGATCCCTTATATGTTATTAAAAGTCTTGTTAAAAGCAAAGGTTTGATTCCAGGAGGAGGAGCACCTGAAATCCACTTATCATTAAAATTGACTTAAAAGGCTAATAAATTAACAGGTGCCAGGTCTATGTGTGTTAGAGCCTTCGCCGAAGCAATTGAAGTGAATTCTTTTACTTTTGCAGAAAAGTAGGTAATTTATATTCAAACTGAAGGATTGAATCCAATCAAATTATTTACTGAGTTAAGAAATAGACATCTTAAATCAAAAAGTTCGCAGGAATAGGAATAAAGAAAGTAATTATTATTTAATATAATCATTTAGAATAGCATTGTAGATGATATTACAACTGAATAAGTAGTTTAACCTATTTTAGTAACAAGGAGTGCTTTGAGTTGGCTACAAAGTGTGTTAGATTGATCCTTAAAATTGAAGATCCTGTCATTTCAGCCTGTTGATCTTTAAAATTTTATATATAATAATTTATAAAATTTGATAAACTTTTTCATGTCACATATTGTTGCAAAATTTGATATTTTTTGATTTTTAAAATGATTAAATGGATTAATTGAAACTTAGCTTAAAATAGATTCTCTATTTCTATGTAATTTATAATAATATTAAATAAATTGATGTTAGCAAATTCAAGAACAAAGCCGGTTATCTAACCAGTTTTCAAATTAAAGCAATTTTGAATACTATTGTTGTGCCATGTTCATCAAAAGATCCCACTAATAGTTTAAAGAATTCAATTGAAAGTTCAAGATTTGCATCATATCATAATATCAGTAATTCTCTTCGCAAAAATATAATCCTCAACCAACATTCTTTGTTACCTACCAATAGTAATCGAAAATCACTTGTTATTGAACCTAATTAAACATCTACAATAACAATTGATCCTTTTTAATAGGAGTATAACAATAAGAAAAATACTAAACAAATCAAAAAACATTTCAGATAATTAAAGAATCTTAGTATTGGTCAAAACTCTAATGATAATCTGAATTCAACAAATGAAGAATTATAAACACTTTAATCAAATAAAAATAGGCCAACAAAATATAATACAAATACTAAAAATATATAGTAAAAATCGAGAAAACAAAAATTAATAGACTTTTTGAAAGGTGAAAATTAAGGCATTTAATTTACATAATTATTACAAAAAAAACAATCAAAATAGTAAAATATATTTCCATCTTTCACAATTAAAAAATATCAGGAACTCTAATTTTGAAATTTTGTTTGTATTATTATTATTTTGAATCATAATGCTTGATTATCCAAAAATATAACTAAAAACTGAACTAACACTAATAGGAATTGAATACTTGATCAACGTTCAAGCTAATGATCATTTGCTGTATATATATTTTATACATTAATTATATAGAATTAGAATCTAAATATGAACCCGATATCTGGAAAAATACTTACACTATCCATTATATTGAAGAACTTACTCGCAAAACAGGAAATCAGAAAAAGTTCAATATATTTCTTTCCATGTTATAAACTGCGATACAAAAAACCAATGAAAATGTATTAAATATATTTTATATAGATATTTTTTGAAATTTTGACTTACCAAGATCTCGAGAATCTAAAATAATAGAATAATAGAATTAAAGTCATGTTTCTAGAACATCATCAACAAATTCAAAAATCAATAAAAGATATCTCATTTTATCATATAAAACTGATTTTGAAAAAGTTCATTATCCGTTAGCCTTAAATTATGAAGAACATATAGAAAACTCAAGATTAATGACTAAAATCTAGAATCTAAAAACAGAATTATTAGACCATAAATCATAAAAATAGAATGACTCTGAAATTTTAGTTTCTAGTTCATTTTCCATAAGTAAGAGGGATATTTAAACATTCGATTCCTTAGTGAATTAAAATGAATTATTGAAACCTAAGGTTAAGAAATTGGAAGAGACTTTGACCCAAAAAAAAGGGGCAGTTGAAGTTGATTAATTGATAAGAGATAATGAGGACCTATAAAATTTGTTAAATACATCCAAATTGTTATATGAAGAGAAGATCTAGAAGTTAGAACAATAGATAGATTTAAAAAGTACAGAAATTGTTATGTAAATAAATCAAGTGCTTATAATATAATAAAGATTAGATAAATGTATTTAAAAAGGAGTTATCAAGTTTGATTGGTTAAGTAGAGACGGATAATCAAATCAAAAAGCATATCAAGCTTATGAATGAGGATGAGGAAAGTAAATTGGTTAAAGCATAGAAAACTATTCAAAAATACGAAAAAGAACTAGAATCCCTTAATTAGTATATAATTAATAAAACCATAGATAAATAGATTCATTAAAGAAATAAGATGCAGTAAAAAAGAGAAGAATAAATTAGTTGGAAACAGAGCTATCTTAGTCAATGAAAAGGTATAGTTACAAAGGAGTTACTGACAGACTTTATTCTCCATACAGTAACTACTCTAATGCTAGCAGGAAATCGAATCACTCAGTTCCGAATAGAGCGAATTCAAATAATTCTCCTGGAAATGCATCTCCAAATGTGAGGTAGACTTCTCCAAATTTGAGCAAAAATTCACGTTCTTCTGTTTAATATTCAGTTAGTATAGATAGTATTTTAGTCTTCACATCAGAAACCTCAATTTTATAACACTTCTCCAATGAACAAATAGCAATTTTAGAAGAAACCCTCTCCAGCTAGAACACAACAATAGATCAAGCCTAATCTTAATAGGACATCTCCAATAACTTAAAAGAAGCCATCTCCTGGCAGAAACAATATGTTTAAATAGGCTTCTCCTCCAGGATAAAACAATTAACAGCAAAGGGTTCCTTAATAATAGTAGACTAAATAAAGGGCAAATTAATCTGCTAATCATTATAAGTAGCCTATCAAGTAGGTAAACCAATATGATTGGAAGTCAGGGAATGTAACTGAACTTGATAATAAAATAAATAATTTAAAAAATATATTATCAAAAGCGAAAAGGTGATTGAGTATTATGTATGTTTAAATGAAATAAAAATAATGAACCAAAAAATCTTATAAATTTCTCATTTTTTTGTTTTTTTAGTTAGTTAAGGACTTGATTCATAATCATCATCTTCGTCTAAGTCACCATCGTCCTCATCTAAATCATCATCTGATTCGTCTGAATCTAGTCTTATACCTTCTTCATAATCACTATATGAAATATCATTTCCATTTTTATCTTTGTTATCTAAGATTTACAGTCCAGGAACTAAATCAAAGACCTTTTAGAAGTATCCTGGCAATTGAGCAATAGGATTAGCAGAAAAATCTAGTTGTTGTAATTTTTTCAATTGCTTGATGGGCTCCAATTCCTAATGATATATCTAATATGATACTGCAAATGTTTTAATTGAATTTTCTGCTAAACTTAAACACAATAACTTTGGATAAGTATTGGCAATAAAATTAATGGCCTATCCATCTAATTAATTGATTTCTAACACCAAATTCTGCAAATTTGGTAATTTAGGAAATCCCTCAAGTGTCTTTAAGGAACACTCAACAAGACTTAAAGATTCAAGTTGAGTTTGAGATTCAAGAAGCTCAGCGACCTTTTTGTCTAATTTTACAATCTTAACATTGTCAAGATCAAACTCAATTAATTTTCCTTTCTGCTCTTGTGTTTTTTATTTGATCGATTTGTTAAATATGTCCAATATGTTAACCATTTATTAAAATAATTAATATCATTTAATTAACTATTACGCTATATGTTAAAAAGGGTGATCAATGTCCTGATTACGTGCCTATTTTAATTAGCCTAATAATGTACTGTTGACACTGAAAAGAATGACAATCCTAATTAACTTGCTAATTGCATCCCTTATTTATTTTCTATCTTTCTAATTGCTTGTAAGTCTGATTTCATGGCAACTAAAACACCTGGCAATTTCTTTCCGTTAGCCTTTGTTACTCTCTCAAACCATTCTTTGGCTGCCTCGTAGGTTGTCTCTTTGGTCATATCGTAACATAAAAAAACAAAGTTGGCATCTTTCAACTTGAATAATATTATGTAAATTTAACTATGTTAGATTTTAAAATCGCTTATTCATATATTTCGGATCCTGCTATATCAAATAGATATAATTCGACATCTTTTTCCTCTTATTCAAAGGGAATCAACTTAGTTGATATTTCAGCTATTTGAGTCTATGATAATTGAATTAAGTTAATACTAATTGATAATCCTTTAGAAAATTGACTTCTCCTGTAGTATACAATTAGATAAGAGCAGATTTCCCAACTGCAGAGCTACCGACCACCAATACCTTAGCTGTTACTTTTCTCATTGAATATTAAATAATTTAAAAAATAATATAAAATTAATAATATATTATTCATTTTTGTCTTATAGTATTTAAAAAATTACCTAAGTTTGCTTTTTTACCATATAAAACATATTCATATTATACAGACTTCTTTTTTGTTTCTTTATCTAATGAATAGAATTAGTAATACTCTAAAAATGGACAGGCCCATACGCTTTTTTCAAGTCTGCTTATTTTTTTGTAAGTGTAGGCAATTTAACTGAGTCTAAGAATTATTAATTTCTAGTTTTGAAGGAGTTCTGTAATATTTTATTAGTTTGATTGAGTAGAGTCTTTTTATGCATAATGTGAGATGTATTTTGGTCTTCTTCAATAAGGGAATCATCTCTTTTGAATTTAATTTAATATATACTATTTCTTCAACAATTTAATTGATTATAGACTGGTTTCTAACAGTTTTTGTTATTCTTAATCTCTTAATTCCTTAAAATATGGATGTCTTAAAGCCTATTTTGCATTGATTCTCTCATCAGGATCATAGATAAGCATTTGTTTAATTAAGTCAACTACATCTTTGGGAGCATGTGGAATGAGATTTTCTAAACCAGTTCCTGCTTTTGAAGGGAAATTAATTTCCATATGAGATGCATGTTTTCTGAAGCGATCAAGTACCTTTGGGTTTGGAGTGCCTAATATGTTATGAATCCGATGAACTTAGTCTAACTCGTTACTTCCAGGAAACAAAGGGAATAATGCAGTAATTTCAAATAGCACACATCCAACACCCCAAATGTCCATCTTACAGTCATAATACCCATCTGTCATTAAACATTCAGGGGATCTGTACCATCTAGTGGAAATATATTCTGTGTATGGGTGCTTAGAATAAATGCCTTTGCATGATCCCAAGTCGGCTAATTTTAGATGATCACCTAAAAGTAAAATATTTTCACTAAATATTTGAGAATATACTTACGGCTTAATATCTCTATGAAAGATGTTATTTGTGTGCATGAAATCTATTGCTTTGAGCAATTAATACATATAACTTCTAATTTTGTCTTATTTTAATGGTACTTTTCGACCTATTTAATAAGACAAGATTGATACCCTTGATATGTTCATAAAGGTTTTGCTCCATTAATTCGAATACTAGAGCTAATCTCCCAGTGGGTTCATCACTAAATATATTATTAATTAATATTACTAGAGCACTTCTATTAATTTTATTATATGATCATGATTTTGCAACTTTCTCAGTGCTTGAATTTCCTTCAGTTTGTTAACCAAAATTAGTAATAATTCAATACTTGGTCAATAGTTTAAAAAATTTGTTTCATGCATTTAATAGCAACCAATTGGCTTGTTTTTATAGACTAAGCCTTTATAACTTCTGAAAAGGTGCCTTCTCCCTTCTTAGTTATTAGTTTATAATCTATCCATCTTAATAATGTTATTACTTTGCATTCCAAATGTTTATTTTATAATATAATAAATTTTTATAATCATCACAATAAATCCAGTTACCATCTTTTACACTTTGATGTCTGGAGTAAATTTATGCTTAGGATTTTATCAAGTTCTCATTTTCAAATAATAAATAATTTAATTAATTAAATTGATGTACTCATCATTCATTACTAAAAAACCTATTGGATATAGTTTGCTAATTACATGCATGATTCTTGATCTATTTATTGCAGCATCCTAATATTCAAACTACTGTGAATTTTTCAATAAACCAATTTATAAAGTATCATCAGATAATGGAATAACAATTTATTAAACTAATTCAGAAGGATGTGTACTAAGTTAAAATTTTGAATTAACTTATATGGGTTTAGGTGTTAGTGATCAAAATGCAAAGTCAGAAGTTGACAATCGAATCACAATATTAAATTCCATTAACACTGAATTATTTGCTTATTTATCTCTCTTTGTCTTCTACTTCCACATTATTACAAGCTTTTTGCCTTTGTTTGTAGACTTCATCTTATCTATTTCAGAATATTGGGCTTACAAGACAAGAAACACTCTCATGATATCATTAATTAGGAATTTAATCGTTATCAACTGGTAATTAATGCAACCCTTACTCCTACTTACAACAGTCGTTAATAGTATTACCTATAAAGAATGCTTTGAAGTGTAAGATTTAAGATTTCTGATCCCAATTTACACAACAGAATGGGCTATCCTCTTTATAGTTGTAATAGTTCTGGAAACTTATACGCTTTTTTTCTTTTTAGTTAAATGGCGAAATGAATTCCCTTGTTATCTTCTAATATTTTAAATGTTTCATTTTGGCATTTTTCACACTGTTATTATTTACAATATGGTTAAGGGATCAAAAAAACTATTGCAAGTTTTATTCACTTATAAATAGTGGGTGACAGTTTTTGAAATCCAAAAATTATATCTAGAATTCTATGTAATTTAAGAAAGATTTCGAAATCACAGAATATAATAGGCTAAATTTGCTCAATTATATAACTAAAAATTTTGAATCATTATTTAACTATTAAAGTTAGAAAACTTATAAACTCATAAATTGATTATATTTATATTAAACTTAAGATTATTTATTAAAAAATCTCAAACATCTAATTGAATTATCAAAAATGAAACAATTTATATCTTCATAATATTATTACTTTTTGGATATACATTCTTTTTTATGAGTCTAAGCTTATATACAATCTTCAAGAACTATCGAATTATTATTATTAATTTTTTAGTGTATGTGAATTTGAATCGTTTTTAATGCTAAACTTTTCTTTACCTTTAATTTACTATTTAATTTATTCGCACACAAAAATTATTATTTGATTATGCTTTAAATGTAATATAATAATATAAATGATTATTATGTATTTACGAAAAATATTATTTTATTCATTTTTATTTCTTTAACTATTATTTATTTATCTATTGCATTCTCTCAAACAGTGTAAGACCTGGCTCAAATTCTTAAATCTCATCCAGCTGCAAATCAGTTATCAAAAATAAATCTTCTTAGATTTTTAGATGATGAATCCTTTCTATTTATCTAATAATTGTATCAAAAATAGACTTACTTTTTTTGAATTTGTGATGGTAATTCTTCAATATTAACGTCAGCTGTAAATGATTTCCTCCCAACATCTAAAAATTACTATTATTTATTATTATTCTTTTCGTTATCTTGAGAATTTCTGATTTCCTCCTTTGTCCAATCAAATTTTTAATCAAAAGGATATCCTAATGTTTGATATAATTTCTGAAAAGATTTCTATATATATTCATAATTTGGATCTCCATCAAATGATATATTTTAAATGTATTTAAAATAATCTTCGAATGTTTTAGGTAAACCAGAACTATTGATATTTATGTTAGAATGTACCATAATTCTTCAATAGATGTATTCATCTTTTTCTATCCAATCATCTTTATTTTTTCTTCTGGTGTTTCTGCATGAATGTGCATCCATGGAAGTGAACCTTTCAAAAAGTAAACGGCCAAATACCCTAAACTCTCTAGATCACTAGCTCTATTTTAAGATAAACTCAAATGAGAGCAGATTGGGCAAAATCTAGGCTTAGCAAAGTTAATCATTTAAGTACCTGGGAGTTCCAATCACATTCTCATTTTTCTGTCTCTCTATATGTTATCCTTAGTCCCTATATTTCAATGCAAATCCAAAGTCAATAAGATAAATTTCATCTTCCTTTAAACCTGTCATAAAATTCTCTGGTTTTATATCTCTATGTATATAATCATTCATATGTAAATATTATAATCGTTGTACTGCCTAATCTAAAAACATCAGAACTGTTTTTAATGAAAATACTTTTTTTGGAGTCTGCATTAATAACTAGTATAAATTCTGTCCTAATAGCGTTTAGACTATGAAACTTTCAGTTCCATTTTAAATAAAATAATATAAGCGAGGAAATCCAATATTCCCATTTAACTTATACAGTACATCTACTTCATTCTTAACAGATTGAGCAAGATTAGGATTTTTGCCTGTTTATAATATCTTGACGGCGTAATATTCTTGTTTTATTTGATGAATTGCCAAATAGATATGACCGAAAGTGCCTAATAAAATCAGAAGATTCTTAACCTTAATTTAATGGACTGAGAATTCGATAGTTTTTACAGACAACTTTATCAATCCATTTACTTTAAGTCTGCTTTTAACTTAATTTATCATTTCGTTTTGACATTGATTTAATGTATTAAAGTGTATTTGTAATAATCTATTTTTATTATCATTTATTTATCAAAATCAGTTAATCCTCTTTGGGTATAGAATTAAATATACATAATTTAGATATAAATTGTTATGAATTGTATAAATTATTAAGATTAAGAAATCACTTATTTGATCTTCAAAGTAATCTGAACTGAATTTTACATCAATTTGGATTCATTAATTATAATCAATTAGTATTTATATATATGTGAGACTCTTATTTAAATATAATGATGATAAAAAATGCTGAAGGCATATTAAGTACAAGTTGTCTTTGCATGTGTATATATATTGATAGGAATATACCTTTGAAATTAATACAATAATTGAATCAATAATAATAATAATGATAAAAGTCTATAATCCAGAATTACTTATTTCTGATGCATAGGATAAATTAACATAACTAGTTAGAGATGATTTTAAGCCATTTATTTTGAGGTGTGAATAACACAAGCTCTGCGTGTTGGAAAATGAGAACTTGATACTATTTTCTGTGCTTTTTGATAAATGTTCGCCTATAATTGATGAAGCCTAATTGTATACATGAATTATAAATAAGAACGATTACGCTTGTGAGTTAAAAGGATGAATCTAAAATAATAGCAATTAAGTTTGCGGACAAGAAAGGGATGTCTTATCTACAACATTATGTATATATATTTCACGGTATCTAGATTAATTCAAGAAAAACATATACAAAGTATATGGGTCCTTTAGCATATCAACCAGTGAGAAAAGAAAGGACTTCATTATTGAGTACAGAATCCCCTGAATAAAATTTCAGAGGAATATTAAATCTGGCAATTTTGATATTGATAGCTAATCATATTAGATTGATATTCGAGAATTTTTAAAAGTATGGTTTGCTTATAACAAATGTATTCTGGAAGTTTGAGATGGTGTAAATAAATGGTAATCCTATCATGTAAGCTTTATTGGCATTAATTATTAATTTGTTGTCTGGATTTGGAATTCAATATTTATAATTTAAAAGAGATTTTAATCCTAGATTTATTAGAATATTTAATATAGCTAACATTGCATTAACTATAATAATCCCATGTTATTTAATCTAAGGATCTCATCCAGGATTGAATTTGATTTTTCTAGGTGTTCAATTTATAGTCTTTATGAAGTTGATAAGCTATGCACACTTTTTGAGGAATACATACTTCTATATTTAAAGAATAAAATAAGTGTAAAATAAGAAGGTATCACTTGATAATTTCTTTGCTGAATATGAAGTCAATGGTGAGAACCTTAAGATATTGGAAAAATATGCTCAAAATTAATCAAAGATTTTGGACTTTCAACATTACTTATATTTTCTAGCTGCTCCTACATTGTGCTTTCAATTGTCATATCTAAGAACCAATTCTATAAGGAAAGTTTGGTTGGTCAAGAGAATTATCGAATATATTTTTGTCATTCTTTTTTTATTGATTATTTGGTTCCAATACACAGAACCCCTTGTGGAGAACACATACAAAATGCTATCAAAAGCTCCGACTTTGATGGTGCTTGTTGATCGATTGTTAAAGTTGGCAATACCCAATACTTATATGTGGATTGCCTTATTTTATGGGTAATTCTAATGCTTTTTAAATATCACAGCAGAACTCTTGAGATTTGCAGATAGAGAGTTTTACAAAGATTGGTGGAATTGTAAGAATCTTGAAGAATATTGGAGATTGTGGAATTTACCTGTTCATCATTGGTTAGTTAGTATAATATATAATTAATATTATATAATAGGACACATATATTTTCCATGTCTAAAATCAGGGATGAGCAGAACTGTTTCGAATATGATAGTGTTTTTAGTATCAGCTTTAGGTCATGAATACATAGTCAGTGCTTCAATTGGTGTGATAGAGGCTTGGGCATTTGTGGGGATGTTTGCATAGGCACCATTTATGTTAATGTAAAAGAAATTAGAGAAAGTAAATATATGAAAATATCATAAGTTACTAAAATTATAAGACTCCTAATTAGGAAATTTAATGTTTTGGATGACTTTTTGTTTTATTGGATAACCAATTATGATCTTTGTTTATTACTTCAGATATTTAGAAAAGATTGGCCATCCAATATGATAATATAAATATGTAACAGTATCAAAAAGGATATATTAATTGAATTTCAATCATCTTCTTCCACAACAGCAAACATTGATTTGTTAATATTTCCATACTGTAATTTAAATTCTTCAGAGGCGCAAGTATTAGCTAAATGGATTATCATCTTCTCCAATTTCAAATGAAGTTGTTAAACAACTCTTTAATCCCAAGTTAAATCAACAGCATCTATTCCTGGCATTGAGACTTTATCAGCTATTCTAGCAATTGCTTCTAAGAATTCAATAAAAGTCATCTAAAATATCCTATCACTTTCTAATTCATCTACTTAAAGCATCATTGATAAATTAAAAGCCTAAATTAAATTTATTATGTACATTATCTGCATCTCTTTCAACAAATCTTTCATCATATAAACTGGCTTATGAACAAATTTCGTGTATTTCATCCAAACACATAAACTTCTTCTAACCTGGTTTCACCTTCTTCACACTATATTTATTATAAATGTGATTGAGTAATGGTCTAAAGAATTTCAAACAATCATCACATTGCTCATTAAAATATCTCTCATCCCTCCACTTTTATGCATCAAATGTGGACATATATGTTTTACATTGTTCTAATATCATTTTTGTTGCCTCTAACATATTATTAGCAACTTTAGTTTTTAGATACTTATCCTCTGAAACCCTTACAAGAAACTCCATAAATTAGAATCTACAAAGAGCTCGTTCTGGATTTCTAAAATTTCCTTTGTATTCAATTGAGGCTGCACACGTTGCAATGAATTTCAAATCTAAATCTGATAATTTTAATGTTTTTCCATCTATAAGTTCTGTCTATTAAGCGAATTCTGTAATAACGTTTGAAGATATTGACCAAATATCCCCTGTTGGACTGTTAGAACTATATTATTTATAAGTTTCCTTAATCAATTTATAATGTGCCCACAAAACATTCTTAATTTCTAATAATTCATCGGGATTCTTAACAATTTTAGATATTTTACTACAAGAAAAATCTTTCTCAAAGCATTTCTTTAACAAATCCTCATTTTCAAATTTAAAATCTTTAGCCCAAATAGAAATGGGAAATGTCCATATTCTCTTTTGTTTTTTCAATTTTGGAGGTATATAAATTGGATCTGGTGTTCTAGGTAACACACTAATTAATGGTTTGAATTCAACTTAATCAAAAATTAGAAAATGTTTAAACTTCTTTACCTAATTCACATTATCCATCAACACACTTATATAGTTATTATTGTAATTAATTTTTAATTAGTGTCCAAAAGGAACATTTGGTTAATCATTAGCAATTACTTGCGCATCATTCATTGTGTAAATATACTATGTAGTATTGGTGGGGATCATTAAAGTTAAAGTTATTTAATCGTAAGTCTTAGGAATATAAACTTATTTATAAGCCTCGAAATCCAAATGAATAAATAAAGGATCTGCTTCACCTTCTCCTGAAACATCAGGTGTCCAAGTAAACTTCTATTCTTACCAACCTTCACATATCCAACACACATTCTCCTATCTGATTGTTGTAGTCTACTATAATCCCTTGATTCTAGGTGTTTCTCCTAAGACTCTCTACAATTCATTCTCCTGTATCTATAAGAATCCCCTTGCATCAACAACTCCCCAATTATTCACAAAATGAAATCCATATATTGTTCTGTTCTGTTTTAATGCATTTGCTATTAATTTACAATCATTTAGATTAAATTGATTGGAGGATAAATCAAAATGCAACACAGTCTTATTAGTAAGCAAAAAATCACATATCTTCTATATACATTACACATCTTTTCTCTCTTAGATTCCAAAGCTATTCCAACCAGCATCAAACACCAATAAAGTCTTATTCTCTATTAAAGCTTCAAATATCTTCTACCCTCCCCATCCTTTTATTTAATTCCAATGTATATATAATTATTCCATATTATCTAATTGAATGATGCTTTCCTTAATAATCTCTGCAATATCATTAGTCAAGTAATTTTTGCTAATATTTAATGATTTCAACTTATTATTGCTATTCAACAATGCCTTCATAATACGAGTTACATTTCTGTCTCCTAATTTATTGTCTTCTAAATTTAAAACTTCTAATCTAAAATTTTTATTATATTTTATTACTTATTTTCCCTTGATTATATTTGCTAACAAATTGAATCTGTTCCTATTTTTCCAATATTATTTTATTAAAGATCTAGAATTTTGGCCACTTTTCCAATTTAATTCAAAATTTAAGTTGCTCCTGAACTTTGAATTCTGTTATTTGCCATATAAAAATCCTTGATATTTGGATTGACTTTCAGACCTTCACTTAACATGGATGCATATCTATCTCCATACTTCTAATGACTTATTTAAAGAGATTATTCACTCCCTTTTGTTTTGACAACTCCAATCTTACAAGGTAATACATCAATTTATTCTGCCTACTTAAGCATTGCAGTTTACACACTATCTATTTATCAATTTATAACTTACCTGAAATTTTGAAGAAATCATTTTATTAACGAACCTTATTCACTTTTTTGTAATGTTGATAATATAACTAGACTGCCTAAGGTCCAACTAAAGGTTTGTTTAATAAATCTTCTTTCACTATTGTTGGTGACAATTACAAATTCTTTCTTATTTCATTTTCTTGTTCTTCCTCAAGAGGATCTGGTTTCTTTTTTGGTTTGAGAACATGATCTACCCTAAGAAATTTCTTCTTATTATCTGAATTGTAAGGTACCATAGCAGCTATTTTAGCAAGAACTATTATTCTAGAATTAAAGTTTACTCTATGGATTTATTTGACTTTCGTGTGGCATCGAATAGGATGCATTTCTAGAGAGATGAGTACTACTTGGATTTATCACAGTTGAAGCATCTTAAAATTATACACTGCTTCTTCTTCTATCTAATTGATTTTAATATTTATTTGCTTGATCTTAATGATAATGTCTATCCTCGATCATTTATAATTTGATTTATAATATTGAGATAAAATATAACAATAAATTTTGTTATATTAAAATGTATTTCATTTTGTTTATAAGCAAAGATCTCTAGAATTTATAATATAAAATTAATTGTATTATGATTAATAATTAATTAAATAAAAATGTCAAAAATTTCTGAAAATAATATAATTGATGGTAAAAGAAAAAGAGTAATGTCGACTGACGGTGTTTTAGCTTGTGTTACAACCAATCTATTGAAAACTTCTATCTAAAAATAAGGTATTAAATAGAAGAAACCTTTGAAATAAAAAAAGAGAATTGTGAATTAATAAGAATCGGATAGCTCAGCTGTTTAAGTTGTTGAGAAACCTTAAAAGAAAAAAGAAGAGAAAGTGAGAATAACAAAAAGTGCCCTTAAAGAATTGATCAGTTAGCATTTTTTAATCATTGACGATGAAGAATAGAAGCAATAATAGGTATCAAAAATCCTCCAAATTTTTAGCCAAAAAAACAGATCAAGCATTAAATAAATGATTCAAATAGTGAAAGTTCAAGTTCAGATTAATCATCATCAGAAGACATTCCAAAAAGATATAAACATAAGTCATGAAAAATACAAATCATATATTCTATTAAATAATTAATTAAAAAATTGTTGTAAATCTAATTCTTAAAGTTTTCTTCACTTTCCTGATTATCTTCCATCTACCAATAATAAGATTTATATTCTAAAAGATTAAAGTAAATCAAGCATTTTTAAATTCATTTCTAATTTTTATATTAATTAAATCACAAGTAATTCTTCTACTTGATAATTAATAATACAATGTCGAATGGCTAAATAGGACGCAAAAAGTATTAAAGTAATCGCAATGAAAATTCGGTAAGAACCAGTTAGAAAGGAGAACTAACATTTAAATGGTTATGAACATATTATTATCAGACAGCCCACATAAGTGGATATGAAGCTGACAATTTTGTATTAGTATACTTCATTCAAGAGAAACAAAATACTAGTATCATAATGTAAAAAAGACAGATGCCATTAAAAAACTTATATTTGATGTTAACCATATCGCTGATGATTCTCCTGTTCTAAAAAGTAACATAATCTCAATATTTTAGAGGAAATCTTTCATAAAGTAAATTAAATAATACGAATAGAGCATTTAGTCAGAACTATTAATTTGCTTAAAGTTCTAATAAAGAATTCAGGTACAAATTATAATATATAGCTAATTAGAATCTCTCAGCTTTTCTCCATATTCAAAAAATTATGAAAAGAACTAATTATGCAAATGATTATTTAACAATGAATAAGATCCCCCTTTTCGAATGCAATAAATGAAAAAATGCGTTTCATATTTTAATTTGATAAAGATAAACTCGAAATGAAAAATTAAAAGAACATCTTTTATAAGAATTCAATCGTCAATCAATTAACAATATTTCATAACTCAATTTACAAAAGTAGTTTGTATCTAATAGTTTCATTTATTATACAATACTAAATATTATAAACAAATGTCAATATAAATATTATGTAATAATAATCACCTCCAAAAATAATTTTAATAGCCATCAGCACGGAAATGCTTGGGCGTTATGCTTCTTACAAAATTCAAGTCGATCAAAATATAGTTTGTAGAAGGTTCACTGATTTTGTTCACTTTTATGAGGCATTACGTGCTAATTACCCTGGAGTATTTGTGCCAAGACTCCCTGAAAAACAAGCTATGGTAACAGTGTATTTAGGATCATAGGGTAATCTTGGAGAAGATTTCCTTAGAGTCAGAAGAAGAATGCTTCAATATTTTCTGATTTCAATATTCAAAAGGAAGATCTTATGGAATTCGCCAGAAACAAAATAATTTTTCAATGAGTAGAACTTAACATGGATACCAATTAATAATGAAAGTACATCTTTAGAAGAAAAATATCAAGCTAATCTTCCTGATTGCTCAAATGTAAACAACTTAATTAATTGAAGTTAGAAATTACATTAGATATGAAATGCTAATTCTATGATTTTTAGTCATTCGTAGTTAAAGTCAAGCCAATGATAGAAAATTTTAAAAAGATGTGTAACAATTATGTGACTGCTAAGACGAATTTCAATACGGAAAAACTCATTTTTGTGAATTATGTACTTCCAGAGTTCGAGAAGAATTTATTGTTTAAGAGTGATAAAAAGTTTTTCGAAAAAATAAAGCCTTTAGATTTGATGAAGAATTAAAGATATGATTAGGTTCGTAAGTTTTAGAGTGATCAAATTTTGATTGATTTATCTATATTGGAGAGTGATATTGAAGTATTAAATAATAGATAAACATTAGTCTCATTTGATTTAATTTGAATAGATACGAAAGTGGGAAGATAAGATACTAAAATATGAAGACAAAATAAGATAATGTCAATTAGATTTATAATAAACGATAAACAATTAGAGAAATGCAGTAGCTAAGCTATTTTTTGGATCTAAGGACAAAGAAATATTAAGATTGTAGAATTAGATTGAACAAGTAAATCTTGAAATATTTTTATTTTTAGTATTCTAAAACAATATAGGAATTAAAGGGATTAATAAATATAACAATGGGACAGGTTTGTCTATTTGAAATTCCTGATTTCATAAAGGAAAAGGAGCAAAATCTTTTTAAATTAATAAAACTCATAGGATAATTGGAAATGGAATAAGTTGGTATAATAGGAGAATATTGGCAGAACATTCTGGAGTCTCGTTTAATATCTCAAATTGAATAGTAACAGGTTTATGACNCTCGAAATGAAAAATTAAAAGAACATCTTTTATAAGAATTCAATCGTCAATCAATTAACAATATTTCATAACTCAATTTACAAAAGTAGTTTGTATCTAATAGTTTCATTTATTATACAATACTAAATATTATAAACAAATGTCAATATAAATATTATGTAATAATAATCACCTCCAAAAATAATTTTAATAGCCATCAGCACGGAAATGCTTGGGCGTTATGCTTCTTACAAAATTCAAGTCGATCAAAATATAGTTTGTAGAAGGTTCACTGATTTTGTTCACTTTTATGAGGCATTACGTGCTAATTACCCTGGAGTATTTGTGCCAAGACTCCCTGAAAAACAAGCTATGGTAACAGTGTATTTAGGATCATAGGGTAATCTTGGAGAAGATTTCCTTAGAGTCAGAAGAAGAATGCTTCAATATTTTCTGATTTCAATATTCAAAAGGAAGATCTTATGGAATTCGCCAGAAACAAAATAATTTTTCAATGAGTAGAACTTAACATGGATACCAATTAATAATGAAAGTACATCTTTAGAAGAAAAATATCAAGCTAATCTTCCTGATTGCTCAAATGTAAACAACTTAATTAATTGAAGTTAGAAATTACATTAGATATGAAATGCTAATTCTATGATTTTTAGTCATTCGTAGTTAAAGTCAAGCCAATGATAGAAAATTTTAAAAAGATGTGTAACAATTATGTGACTGCTAAGACGAATTTCAATACGGAAAAACTCATTTTTGTGAATTATGTACTTCCAGAGTTCGAGAAGAATTTATTGTTTAAGAGTGATAAAAAGTTTTTCGAAAAAATAAAGCCTTTAGATTTGATGAAGAATTAAAGATATGATTAGGTTCGTAAGTTTTAGAGTGATCAAATTTTGATTGATTTATCTATATTGGAGAGTGATATTGAAGTATTAAATAATAGATAAACATTAGTCTCATTTGATTTAATTTGAATAGATACGAAAGTGGGAAGATAAGATACTAAAATATGAAGACAAAATAAGATAATGTCAATTAGATTTATAATAAACGATAAACAATTAGAGAAATGCAGTAGCTAAGCTATTTTTTGGATCTAAGGACAAAGAAATATTAAGATTGTAGAATTAGATTGAACAAGTAAATCTTGAAATATTTTTATTTTTAGTATTCTAAAACAATATAGGAATTAAAGGGATTAATAAATATAACAATGGGACAGGTTTGTCTATTTGAAATTCCTGATTTCATAAAGGAAAAGGAGCAAAATCTTTTTAAATTAATAAAACTCATAGGATAATTGGAAATGGAATAAGTTGGTATAATAGGAGAATATTGGCAGAACATTCTGGAGTCTCGTTTAATATCTCAAATTGAATAGTAACAGGTTTATGACTCAGTTATTATAATTGATTAGAAATAATAGGATTTAGGTTAATAACTAAAGGTCGAAGAGAAGAGTGAGAATTAAGAAAACAAGGAAAATAAGAGCATGGTAATATCATAAGAATAGGAATAAAAGAGTGAATAAAATTGATAATATATTAGTAATGAATTTGTGTATCCTTAATATTATTTAAAATAAATGAGCAGAAATCAATAAAAGCAATAACCAGCAGCTTAAACAACTCAATAACCTAATAAAAGTTAAGTGCAAGCTCCAGCAGCAACAAGAGGAAAGTCTCCTGCTACAGCAGCATCTTAATAACCTGTATAGCCAGCTGCTAGTGGTTTCGATCCTTCGAAGTATGTGAAACCAGGACTTAGCAAGGAAGAAGTTTTAAAGATTAAGGAATGTTTTGACATCTTCGATGACGATAAGAGTGGCTCAATATCGTAAGAGAAAATAATTATAAAAGTCCAAATGAAATGAAGAATGCCATAATTGCTTTAGGAATGGAATAATCAGCTGAAGAGATTGTTAATATGATTTAAGATCTTGATTAAGATGGATCAAGTTTGATTGATTTTGAAGAATTTCTAAACATTTTTGGATTTTCAGGGTATTGATAATTAATATAAACATTTAGCACAATCGAAGATGAATAAGTGCTTGAGAAATTATATTAAGAATTTGATTCCTCTGGATAAAGTAAAGTTACTTACGAGGATTTCAAAAGAATCAATGATTTAGTATCTGAGAGATACACAGATTAAGAATTAAGAGAAATGGTTGAATATGCAGATAAAGATAAGGATGGCTCATTAAGTTGGGATGAATTTAAAGCTGTTGTTCAAAAAGAATATCCAAATCAAGCATGAATATGATAAATAATAGGAGCAAAATAATCAATCATATATGCTATCAATTTCCGTTATTGTCTCTAAGTGTATGAACCATTCTTTGAAAATCGTTGAAAATTCACTTTTAGCTTATTCATATGATTTATTTCCCACTCTTTGTAGAAGGATTCTAGAATAAGGAGTATTTGGAATGACTTCCTTCTATTTTACTAACTTCTGTCTAACCTGCTTTTCTGCTTTTACTCTGTCAATCCATTTCTGCTTAATGCTTCCCATCTTCTCCCATTCTTCCTAAGCCCTCACTTCCTAATTGCTAGACAACTACCCACTTTTCTTTAAAACCCATTTCGATTGGAAATAAGCATCATAACCTTGAGTGCAGAACTCTTACAGAAATAACTTATATGCCATCTAGTTCAACTTCTAATCTTACAATGCATATTTCTTAGCCCTTATTTTATAAGTCTCTATTATTTGATAACCATACTTCTTTAGATGATCTTCAGACAACTGGAACACTTATGATTGTGGTTATTCCGATTACATTACTTTCTGTATTATGCGTTTGATGACTCGACATAAACAATAATTTAAGAATTTCAAATTTATACATTCGATAAAATTTTGCCCATATTGATGTGGATCAATAAATTACTTAAATTTCTTATGATGTATGAATGTTTGAGATCTCAATTCCATAAACTTTACAAATTCCTAAGAAGGCATCTTCTCAACTCTTGCCTTCATGTAACCCTCCCAAATCTCGTGTGGAGATTCCGATATTATTGAAGAATTTGAAACTGAATCCTCTTGCTAAGAGTACTATTCCTCATAGATTAGAATCTTTTCCTTTTAAGCTTTATTTCTTAATGTTGTCTCATAGTCTACATTATTGTCTTAATTAACTTCTGATGCATGTTTCTTTAGTCTCTTTGAAATTCTTGATAATTTCTAAAATAAACTAACAAACTCTTTGAAAACACAATTTAAATAATTTTAGAGTATTCTCTTGTTTTTAGTTAATGGTTGAGGAAATTCGAATTTGATATCCGATCCCATTTGCTCCCAAGGCTTAGGAGCAGGCGAGTAGAGAGCATGTAGAATTAGTGGCGAAAATATGTCTGATATCAATTCCTGAATTTATAGATGGGCGAGATTATGCACCTCAGATTTTCTTTAATCGCCATAAACATATAGCATATTCTTGATAGTCTTTGTAAGAGGAAAAGTGGAATCCTCATCATTTTCTGATTGTTAAATTGATGGTGAACTTGGCTCTTCATGCTTTGGTGAATTAAATTCAACATGCATATGTCTTCTTTTCATATTTTATAATTAATATATATATTTATATTCATTAATTGTATAAAAATAATATTATATTTTTTAATTTTGATAATTCTTGTCTTTTATAACCCTTATAAGATAGATAATTAACTACTACCTTTTCAATATGCATAAATTCATTATATACACATTAGTTCTTAACAAATTGAGATAAAAATCAATAAATTTAACGAAATAATCTCATTTTGAAATAAAAAGTTTTAAGTTTGAATTATGTTAGTGTAAAAAACATATATCAATAACGAAATTTTTTAAGTGAAATTTTGACTATTGCTTAGCCTTTACAGAAAAATGTTGTTTGTTAAAGTCCAAAAAACTGTCTCAAATTGCGAACAATCCTATTAAATGATTTGATGTTATATCAATATTAATTAAAAATGTATAGATTTGATAATGCACTATTTACTTTTCCTGTCACTAGAAAGCACTTTTTCTCTGATAAAGTGTATTAGCTATACTTGTTTAATGATGAATTCATTATGACTGATGTAATAAAGAAATATTTTATATATAGAACTAGGCAAAAAAAGCAAAATATGAGATCAAATTGAATATGACAACTACTTTAAATTGGATAGTGAGTGATAAGAAAATATAAGCTTTTGAAATATCTTACAATAATAAAATGAAGGCATTTAATGCTTCTCCAAATAAGTTATAATTGTTAAGAGAGATGATTGCTGGGCGAGTATTTTATTCTGGAATCTAAAACTTCTATGAAATTTAAATGAAAGTTGGTTATGGAATGATTGGAGAAGTACAAATTGTTAAGAAAGTTAGGTCTATAGAGCCGTATCTTAAAATGGAGATTATGTTGCCATTAAAAAGTGTGACAAATAGAAATTGGCATCACTTTAAGGAGGAATTGTAAGAAATTTCTGTTGATTTTAGCCTTAATTGATCTAAGAATTATAGCTCCTACAACAACTTTCACATATAAATATTTTAAAACTTAAAGAAGTCTATTCTGATCAATAATTTTATTACATAGTTACTGAATTTGTTGATGGAAGAACATTGCATACTGAATTATTGTCAAGACCAGCAGGCTTAAGTATCACTCAGACATTAAAAGTCATGTTTTAAATTTTAAGTGCTCTCATATATATCCATTCAAAAGGAATTATGCATAGAGATATAAATCCACACAATATAATGATTTCAGAAAATATAAAATTGATTGATTTTGGGTTAGCTAGGAAGATTAAAAATTAATTAATATTTCCTACTGCAGGGACACCAGGCTATATGGCTCCTGAAATAATTAACTATAAATAAGAAAAGCCTTATGATGAGAAAGCAGATATTTTTAGTTTAGGATGCATGTTATATAAAATGTATAAATAATAAACAATTTAGGTTGTCGGGTGAAAATCTATTCCATAAATAAAAAAATATATTTTAAGAAAATAAGGAAGGCTTTTTTGAATTAAAAAAGAACCCTTAACATCCAGAATGCAGTTCAAATAAGATGGATTAATTATTTGTTTTGTTAGCTCATATGCTTGAAAATGATCCAAATGAAAGACCTAATGCTTAGTTTTGCAAGTTTTTGTTAAAGGAAATTGAAAACAACAATCAATAGATAGATAAATTGATTCGAAAATAACAAATAATGAGACCCATTTTTGTAGCTACTGATGAAACTCCCCTTGAAAGAACTCCTTTAAGTTTTGCTAGCAATAATAAAGGTAAATCAAGTGACACACTTATGAAAAGTGACGATATCACAACTCAAGGAAATAAAAAACTTAGTAAAATAGCAATTAAGAATGTGTGAATATATTTTATTTATTTAATATCTTCATTATTATTACTATTATTATTATTATTTTTATTTTTGTTCTTCCTTTTCTTTTTAGATTTTTTACATCTCCTCAATGGTCATTTCAGGTTTCATGGCTGGAAATAGAAGAACCTCTTAGATGTTTTGTGTATCTGTTAATAACATTACAAATCTGTCAATACCGAGACCCCAGCCAGCAGTTCTAAATTTAAATAAAAAATAATAATTACGGTGGGAGGGCATGTTCTAATGATTTAATAAATCCTTCATCATATCCCATAGCTTCGTCATCTCCTTTGGCAGCATCTTCAACTTATTTTTAGAATAGTGCTTTTTAAACAAATGGATCATTCAATTCTGTATAAGCGTTGCACAATTCATGATAATTAACAAAAAGTTCGAATCTATATTTGTTTTAATTAATACCTTTCAGTTAAGCCTGGATATTGTCTGTGAACTTTGCTCAATGGACTCATTAATTAAGGGTGATCAATTAAGAAGGTTGGATTCTTGAAATTGACTTCCAAGAAATGACCGACTAATTTATCAATTAATCTAGCAGTAGTCCTTGGATTAGAACATTCAACCTTATGCTTTTTAGCTTATTCATTAAAGAAAGCATTAGCTTCTTCACTTTCCAAAACTTCAGGTAATTTTTCACCTAATTGTTTTTCCAGTTCAGCCATCATCGAAACTCTTGGCCAAGGTGGTGTGAAATCAAGTTCTATGAAATCTTCTTCGTTCTCCTTAAAATGGCCAGATTTTATGTCATGTTCAGTAAGTGTGATGGTAGGATTGTCACCCTTATGAATTTTGAATTTATAGCTTCCCTTCAACTTTAACACAATTTATGACAAGACTTCTTCAGTGACAGTCATGAGATCATTATAATCACAATAAGCCCAATAGAATTCCATGGCAGTGAATTCAGGATTATGAGTTTAATCAATTCCCTCATTTCTGAAGTTTTTACCTATTTCATAGACTCTCTCTAATCCACCAACTATTAACATCTTAAGATATAATTCTGGAGCAACTCTCATGAATAAATCTCTATGTAATGAATTATGGAATGTTTTAAATGGTTTAGCAGTGGCGCCTCCTTGAATAACATTTAAGGAGGGAGTCTCAACTTCAATAAATCCTTTACCATCAAAATATTCTCTCAATTATTTGATCACTGATGATCTTGTGAGGAATATGTCTCTGACTTTTTTGTTCATAATTAAATCCAAATATCTCATTCTATATCTTTACTCATGATCTTTGAATCCAAAATGAGCTGTAGGTAACATATGTAACGTTGGTGATAATAATTGAATGATGCCTGGTGCAATACTTAATTCTCCAGCCTTGGTTAAGCAAGGATTTCCCTTCACTCCGATAATATCGCCTCTTTTAATTAAACTATGAATTTTATCAAAATTCAACTCTTGGTCTTTGTGATTGGCTTCATTAGCCATAACTTAAATTTTGGTTCCTTCTCCTTATAAATCATAAAACATTAGCTTTGCTCCCATAGATCTAATGGTGACCACTCTTCCTGCTACTGATACAAAATCCTCATGTATTTTGCCTTTTTCTGTGCAAATAGGACCATACTTTTCTCTGAATTGAGCTATAGTTAAATCCACTTGGAATTTATGAGGGTATGGGTTTCTATTTTAAATAAAATTAAATACGGGTCCTTAGTCTGTTTAAGCCCTAACACTTATTTTGATCTATTTTCATGGAAGAGACGGGGATCAACTTCTTCTTCTGCTTATTATTCAACTTTTTCTAAAATTCATAACATTTGGTAATACTTGGCTTTTTCTCCTTCTCTGGTTATTACTCTTTTTATGCATCTTTCTCAGCTTTCTTCTTTTCCTTCTCCTCTTACTTTTTAAGATATTTCATTTGGGATTTGCTTATGCTTTGCTCTCCAGTTTATGGAACTTATGGTTGATCCATTGAAAAATAAAATAGATTTCGGAATGTTAATTTTGAAATATTTAAACAAGATTTAAGCATTGAAAAATTCTTTCACAAACAGGTATTATATCTCTATAAGATTTATATAATGTAATTAAATAATATTCTTTAATGGATGGAATAGATTTTACAGGTTTAACTTCGATAATTATTTTAATATTTTATTATGGGGGATTCAGATGCGACCCAGAACAATTTTCTATTGCACTCCGTAGTTAATTAAAGTAGGATTAATGAGAGCATCAATTAAATTAATTTATTTGACTTGATGAATGAGTTTAATCCAGGACCTGCAATTAAAAAACTATGGTTAAAGATCAAGATTTTATAGATGAATTGGAACTATTTTTGGATCAATTAGATTAACCCAAAAAAGGTAAAAATTCATAGAAGAATCAATTATTATTTTTGATGATAATGATGGTCAATCAATTTTAGAGTTCAATAATTTAACTAATACAAACAATAAATTAGAAACTCTATCATCTAGATATCAAGATGGTTGGTTAGATAAACTACCAATAAAACATGAATTTGATGATCTAGAAGAACTGGAGAAAATACTATCTTAAGGATAATAAATATAACAATATATTTTTGAGTACTAATGATAATTTTTGGATTTAAGTATGTTCTTACATTGTAACAGATGTAGAAACAATCAATATTAGTTACAAATTCTAAGACATTATATTTCAAAGAGTTTGAATAAAAATAAATATTTTTTTGATCAATTTTTTTAATGTATTCATAGTTTAATAATAGCAATTAAAAATTTTGACTAAAATTTTGTTTAAAGAAATGAGTCTAATTCAAAATACATAATAAAAATTAAAAGCTACGATGTTTCCATTATGAAAAATCTAAAAAGCAGATGGACTAAATCTATGGATAGCAAAAAAATTTATAAAATAAAATTAATTAAGAAAGTCAGAATTCTTTTTATTTTCTAAGTAACTTATGAAATTCAATATTTATCAAAATGATCTGAGATTAAAACTGATGATTTCTTTAGTTAAATTATTCCATATATTTAATAATTTTGCATAATGGTCTATAAAATTAATTGTTTTAAAGCAATCCCATTCTCATTTTATTTGATAAATATATCAATGAATTTTACTATAATAGTTTTACTACTATGGATTATTATCAACTGCTCGGCTCAATAAATCTCTTAAACTGTTAAAATGTATGGAAATGAAAAACTATTAAACATATAAATAATTTTGTCATCCTAATTTGACTTCTAACTTACTTATTACAACAACTAAGTAATAACATAAATATTTTTAGACACATTCTTTCGAAATCCTACATTGCTCAAACCTTGATAGTTGTGGATGCTAAAGTCCTAAATTTAGCAATTTTTATTGTTTCGAAAATAATGGCGAATATTATTTCCATTTTTCTAAATTACCGTATGTTAATGGGGATACCATACTAAAGAAGGAAAATAAAACCTAAATTTAGGATAATCACGAAATTGAATCACACAGTTCAAATGTTCATTTTCGGATTTTAGATCTAGAGGAATATCTCAACAAGTCGTTAGCAGCTTAAACTGTTGCTTACACAGATAGCGACTTATCAAGTTCATTGCAATTAGGAACTTACGAATTATATATGAAATGGGAAATATATACGAATGGTTCATTCGACATGGCTATTGATTATAATCAATTAAACTGGATAGGTTTTGGATTTTGCCCTACTGTAAGCATTTATAACTTATGATTAGATGTCTGATTGTGATATGATAGTATTGTACGTCTCCCAACAAACAGTTATTGTGTTGGATACCTTTTCTTATGGTCATTCAACTCCAAGAACTGACAAATCAAATGATATTAACATAGTATCATATGCAGTCAATTCTACAGGCTATAAAGTTAGATTCAATAGAAAATTGGACACAGGAGACACATCAGATTAAGTGTTAGCGAAAGGAGATAAATATACTTTTTGTGTAGCATGGTCAGGAGCAGATCAAATGGAAATGCATAGTGCTTGGTATAACTTTGATATTACTTTTGATAATGGAATAGTTGGATAAGCCACACTTTCAAATGGTGAGAGCATTCTATATTATGTCCATGCAGTTGTTCTATTCATAGGATGGGGAATTGTGGCAGATTTTGGAATAATTATAGGAAGATTTTTCAAATCAATCAATAGTTATTTATGGATTCATGCTATTTGTTTCATATTTGTTGATCTCTCAACACTTGTGTTAGTAGTATTGATGCTCTTTGTTGGTGGTTCTCGAGGAAATACGGAAGAAGATGGTGCATTAGAAGCACACAAAATAATTTCAATTGTTCTTGGTTTAGCCGTCATAGTGCAACATATCTTAGGAGTTGTTGTTAAACATTTCCTTGAATCCACAGAAAAAGAAAATAGATAGGCTTTATTTACTATTAGAATGATTCATGTAGTTTTAGGAACAGTAATGTATCTTGCAGCCAAAGTTGACATTATTTTAGGATTTGTCAAGAACGAAGAGAAATTATTATTGGTTTTGGGAATCATATGGACATTACTTCTAATTCTTGTTAGAATTGGATTAGAAATTTATAAATCTTTTAATTCATCAATTAGAACTAAAATTGCCCCATAACAATAATAGCCATTGAGTGAACAGTAGACAAAATTACTAAAGTTATTACAAGGAAACCATCCATCAGCTAGTATCATAAAAGAATTACCATAAATTAAATGGGTATTATTAAATTAAGACGTATATGATGTAACTGATTACTAACATCCAGGAGGCAACTTCATTATTTCAAATGTTAATGGTCAAGAAATCAGTCGTTATTTCTATGGTGCCTTTTAACTTGAATCCACTACAATGGAACCATACACCCATAGCTAATTTGCATATCAAACCTTATAAAAAAGATACATAGGTACTATTTAAAATGTTAATTACAATAATTAAAATCCAGGCTCTTTTTGGGATTTAATTGAAAAAGTAGATTTGTCAAAAAACATCTCCTTGTTTAATTTCACTAATCCAAATTTTCAAATCAACTTGCGTCAAAATGTTCTAGATTTTGGTTAGCACTTTAGTGTCACTCTATAAGAAGTTGGTGGAAAGATAAGAATGTATACAAAAGTATTATGCATGTCAAATCCATATCAAACCTTTAGAGAATAAGTTATTAAATATAACGAAGGAAAAACCACTCAGCCACCGTTGTTGTAATTTGATAAAATTAACACAGTCCCCTTGATTATTAAAAAATATAACTTTCCTAAGGCCTTATCTGCATAAATCTTTGAACATCAAGGTAATTTTTGGGTTTAAGGTCCTTTCGGAAGAGGATTAGAACTCGAATCGAAATCTAAATGTATCGCTTTTGTTGGGGGTACTGGCATATTGCCTTTTTTGGATTTGTTAGATCATTTACTGATGAAATCTATTTACCTAACAAATAAATAAAAGTAATAATAAATTTAACAATTCTTTCCCTAATATGATCAATTAGAAGAATCATTTGAATTTACATTATTAGCTTCATTCCAAAGTGAAGAAGAATTTATTGGTAAAGACTGGATTAGGAAACTTTATTTAATCAATAAAACCAATGATTTAAAGTTGTTTAATATGTAAATAAGATACTCTGATTCTACACTAGACACAGTGATACCTGCATTTAGAGGCAGATTTAATGAAGAACTTGTTAGATAGCATTTAGGAGACTATAATAAGAAAGTTTATATATGTGGTCCCCCAAATATGATATATTCTCTCACTCAAATTATCTCTAAAACAGAATAGGATTAGACAAAAGTAATGATTGTTTGAATGAATAGTAAACACAGTATTTCTTATCAAATTATACACAATATTATTTCACCATAATTTTTCCAAAATCTTACATTAGCTATTTATTTTTAACACATTTTTCCTTTTGAGGAATTATTTAAATTCCTAAATATTTATTTATCGATTCAAACACCTCCTTTAAAAAAATATAGAATAAACTGAATTTTGTTTATAGAAATTCAAACCTCCAATCTTCTGATAGCAATCCAAATTAAATCTGATTCAAATCCTTTATATAAACTAATCTGTAGTTGCAACCTTAATATGTTAGCTTGCGGTATTCTAATTTAATTAATATTAATCAAATTATCATTTCTAATTTATTTTTTCTATTTCCTCCCTAAAGATCATTTTTGTTTATTCACCTTTTTTTAATTTGAAAATGAAACAAATTACTCTTAAAAACATTTAAATTTAATAAATTTACAATTAAAAATTATTATTTCTTTTAGCCTTTTTATTATAATCAAAATTTAATTACTTTAAATTTTTAGTTCATTAATCGATTTAATAATTTGGTATTCAATGATGTCATCACTCTCAGTTTATAATGACTATAAAATCATTATTAGTATTAATTCAATGTAGAAAATCTTATCTTTGCTTACAACAGCATTGTTATTGAGTGGCTTGACCTTTTACTCGTAAAATGAGGAACCTCACTCCTTTAAAACTTGGTAGAAGAAATATAACAAGTTCTATTCTTCAAGTGAAGAAGCATATAGATAGATAATATTCAATCAAAATGTTGAATTAATCAATGAACATAACTCAAATCCCAACAAAAGTTATACCATGGGAATCAATTAATTTGTTGATTTAACTGATGAAGAATTCTAATCTATGTATTTGGGAAAACCAACTTTTGTCAAAATTGATAATATTGAATTAAGCGCTGGAAATAACTTAGGAGAAGCTGATTGGTCTAGCAAAATGAATCCAATCAAAAATTAAGGTAATTGTGGATCATGTTGGACTTTCTCTGCTATTGGCGCAGTTGAAGGTTTCTTGGCTATAAGAAAAGGCTTCAAAGGAGTATTGTCTGAATAATAATTGGTGGATTGTGCTATTGATGCAGGAGAAGGATGCAACGGAGGAAATTCAGACTTGGCATTAGATTACATTGCTGAAGTTGGTTCTGTTTATGAAAGAGATTATGAATATGTAAATCATATAAAATATATTATAGACTGCGAAAGATGGAGTTTGTAAGGTTAAATAGGGAAAGGTTAGAATATCGGGAAGATAAAACTATGGTCCAAATGAAGATGCTATCAAAAAGGGAATCTAAAATTATCCATTATCTGTGAGTGTTGACGCCACTTTTTGGAAATTCTATAGTAAAGGAGTATATGATGGAGCATGTAGAGATGATTTCCATAATCATGCTGTTGTGGCTGTTGGATTTGACGATGCAGGAAACTGGAAGATAAGAAACTCATGGGGAGAAGGTTGGGGAGAATAGGGTCACATTTGGTTGAAACCAGGAAATTCTTGTGCCGTAATGACCAGAGTCGATGGAGCCATTTGATATTATATAAGCCTAATAATTTAATCAATATTGATTATTTTTGTTGTTAATTTAATTAAAATCCAACTAAAATCAATCCCTTGTGCAATCAATTCATACTTATAATTATATAATCATCTGAATCATATAATTGATTTAATTAATAAAATAGATATTCTAGAAAAAAAAATAATAGGAGAATAATTATTGTCAAAATATTGTTAACATCAATGTGATATTTTAAAAATTACAAATTCTCATATTCAATAATTGCAATGTGTTTCACATTTTCAACTCCAATTTTAGCACTTTATTTGATTAAAGTTTAATATTTAAAGTCGAACATTGAATTATTGATTAGTTGAAAAGTTTATGAGCGTCAGCCAAAGGCAAATTAGATTTAATTTCATACAAAGCCGCTTTTAATTAGAATTAACCTCTTTCCATTTATGATAAAGAAATTCTCTATTACTCTTATTTTAATACATCTTTGTAAAATTATGTCCTTTTTAATTGTACTTTTTATTTGTTAATACTTCTCTAATATTTTTATTTCATAATTTCGTCAAATTCTCGATTTCTTTCAATTTCTTTCAGCTGTAATAATAAATAGTATTTTTGATCGAAATTTAATTTTAAATTTTGTTTTATCCCATATTTAGAATCTCACCATTTTTACTATCAAATTAGTTTGGTTAATTTATTAAATTTTGAGCAATTCTTTAAACGAAATCCTACTTATTATCCATTAATTACAGTTCTAATTTTACTACAAAAGCATTTTCAAATGGATTACAATGAAACTTTCTCAAAAATATTTGAATAATTATAAGAGATCGTGTGTGTTGGGGAAAAATTGAGTAAATTTAATAGTTTTATACAATGCAACACAAAATATTCATTAGAATTATTTTATAATATAATTACTACTCTTCAAGATTGTTTATCAACTATTTTAAGTAGAAAAATTAAATAACATTATGCTATATTAATACGATAATGAAAATTAATGAATTTTCTCTCCAATCTATCTTAGATTCCTATTCTTCATAATATAATTCAGAATTCATCTAACATAAATGGTTCCTCATTAAAAGAGTGGTTTAGAACGGTTTACAAAATCTCAACTTTGTAAAATAATAATTTGTAATTGGTTTAATTCCATTCTAAATAATAATTTTTTAAATTTATATAAACTTTATTCAACTATGAAATTTATTGAGATTCTGAAGCAAGGATTATCAGACCTAATCAAATTTTTTATCATAATGAATAATCAATTTCCATTTACAAACAAACTAATCTCATATATAATATTTTCAATGGGATAATTTAAGAATTCCTCTTACATAATTTATAGACATTATAGTAATCAATCATAATACAATTAAATTTACTAGCTTATTTCCTGGTGTTCAAGACCTTCCATAATATTAAATGGAAAATATTTATTCATTATACCCTTTATGATAGCGATAATCATATTATTTACCTTAATTTATTAGCTTATTAATTATTTCAATTATAAAGAAGATTAATTTAAACAAAAAATTACTTTGAAAAATTATTTATTGAAGCAAAACAAACTAACTCGAGGAATAAACCTAATTACAGCCTTTATTTATGAATTTTATCATATAATTTTTATCAACTTAATTTTTGAGATTTCTTTAACTTCAATATAAGATCAATCTAATATTAATACTATTCTAATAATGATTACACTTTTATTATTTACGATATTTGACATTACTAAATTACTGGTAAATCAATATAAATTGTCTTATAAAATCACGATACAATCATCGTTTTATACAACATTTTTAGATATGATGCTTCACAGCTTAAATATTATTTAAATTCTCCTATTTTGTTTTTATACACCAGATGGAATCTATTAGATAACAATTGCATTTCTAATATCAATATTGATGTTGATAAATCTGATGAAAAACTTCCATTTCTTACATTTTAATGCATATAATTTAATAATCATATCCTAAAGTTTAGCGATTATTTTATCAATAACAGAATATTTTACTATTCTTTTTAGTGTAACTCAAAATGAATTTGGAATTTTTTAATTGATTGCTCTACCATTAGTTGTCAACATATTTAAAAAAATAAAAAGTAGAGCATCAGTTCTCAAAATTTTTAATAATTTCAATAATCCAAGTATTGATTTTTAAATTTTGTTTTAACATTTGGAATCGAATTATAATTCATAAAAGACAGCATTTTATGTCTATATAGAATAAAGACATAAACAACTTTGTGTTAATTGTAATTGCTCATAAAAATAAAAAAACTATGACATTTATCTAAAATTATCAACGAGCATTTATTCATAATCAAAATTGACTAATCATTTAATTATTCAAATGATCTTAATACACATCTATACAAAAAACTACATTTAAGCTTATTCAATTTGTAGTTCTATCCTAGAGTTTTAAGATTAAATGAACCTCCACTATAACAACCATTACTCTTATAAATTTATTATGAAAAACTCTTCTAAGTCAGCCATCCAGCCTATAAATTATGTCGATCATCTTTAAAAACCAATGTATATTTTATATAAAAATATCTATTCATATTTAAGAGAGGAAAGTAAATAATTTTTAAAAGCAAGATTAAGAAAGAATTTTTGCAAATAATATGATTAAACTACTTTAATTTTCGAAGAGTTTTACAAAACAGAATATATCATTCGAATATTGAATCTGTAAATGATCAAGTTGTTAGAAGATAAATGTGCTTTATACAATCAATTGATCAACGAATAAGTTTTGTAAAATGAAATTTTTGATAGATGTTGTAAGATTTCACTTCAACTTTGTTAAATTGAGAAAAACATTAATCAAATATATTAAAAAAATCCATGTAAGAAATAATAATTTTTAAGTTAGCCATAAGTATTTTAAATTTAAAAGTATTTTATCAAGCAGAAATCTTAAGAAATTATGCACAAGCCAGCAGGGAGCATTCAATTATCTATGAATTGGAATCATAATATAAATAAACTAGTATTGTACTTTTAGCAAAATAAAATAAAGTAGCATTTTTGATTACAAAATTAGGAGATTGTTCATATAATATTAAAATAGAAAGAGCATCAAGCAATGCCATATCATTTTTTCAAAATGAATTACCTTAATATATAGAGCCCTTAATTCCTTAAGGCATAAGAGATTATCATGGGCAGAATCTACATGATTTTTTTTAAACTGGTTCATCCCCTAGATATAAGCAAAATGCTAGATTATTCATTCTTCAAAATAACTACATTCAGATAGCTGAATCATATTTAGATTCTTACAATAGTTTATCTGAATTACGATTTATTAATATAATTTTAGAACTCAAAGATATCAAGGGATATATGATACTTAATAACTAAACCCAAGTGGTTGGGATAAATAAACAATTTTTAGACCTATTAAATTTTTCAAAACAACAAATTGATTACTTTTAGCCTGACGAAATGATATATGGGCTGGATATCAGATTCTTAATTCCTCAATTTTCAATATTGATGGAAGAGAATAAAACAGTGTCTTTGATTGAGTTTTATTTTATAAAGTAGTGTTATATTTTTGATTTGACAAAGCATACAATGACAGACAGGTTTACAAATATGAATCTTTTAGATAGATTTGAATCTTAGATTGAAATATAATCTAAATATCACAATGGTTAATTATCATATATGATAATATCCTTTGATTACTTGAAGAAGCAGAATATCACTTCATTATTATCAAATTTTGTAGAATGTTCGACAAAATCCAATCAAAAGATTGATCTATAATAAAGACTTTTAGAAGGGATAAAGATAGATTCTCCTTATGATTTTGATGATTCCAAAAATCTAGATATACAACAAGAAATAACATATTAATAGATTAATTCTCCTCAAGAAAAATCATCAACATACGAATTATTATTTTAACAAAAATTTTATAATCGGTATAATGATTTATCTGGTGGGAGTGATGATGTTTCAATAATGAAGAAGAACTTTTCTAAATAAGTCAGTATGCCTTAGTTTTATTCGGATAATCACAAGCGCAAAAACTCTGTTTAGGATGTATGCACTCCATCAAAGAAAAAAGAAAAATATGATTCTAATTTTTAGGATAAGGTAGAGTTTATAGATAAAATGGGATAGAAAAAAATTAAAAACATATTTGTTAAATTGGCTATCTTTTTTTTAGTTGTCTCCTCATTATTAGGAATAGTATCCTTATTGCTTCAAACATTCTTAATATAAAATAATTTTAACAACTATATTACGGATGTGGAATAATTGTCAATAAAAAATGACATATTACAACCTATGTTAAGTTTCTTTATTTTGAGATTTATCATATATGACAAAACTAATCTCTTACATTAGAATTTAATAACCTAAGAAGAATACCTGAATGAAATTGATTTTGCAAAATAGTATTTAAATAAGGAATTTGATCATTTTCATTCTCATATTTAGGAATTATTTGAGTCCAAGTTATTATAAGATTTGCTTTATGATCATTATTATAATGTGATATATTTATCGGATGACTCCTCATACAAATATGAAAATTTTAGTGCTAGAACCTTTTTTATAAAATATTTTGATTATCAGTAATTCATCTTTGCAATATATTCTAATAATGAACTTCCTAAAATTACTACTCCAGTCACTTTTTAGATGCTGAATTAATAATTATTGTTTGATATTTGCTCATATTTAAGCGATCAAGTTTATAATAATACAATAACTAGAAACTCTAAACAAATCAATGACTAAATAATTGTAATCGCATGTTTTTTAAGTGTGAATTTTATTTGTTTATTAATGTCGAATTACTATTATAGAAAATTTGCAAATTAAAGGTAAATCTTTGGAAGTATGATGTTCAATCTTGAAAAAGGTGCATTAGAATCTGAATTATTAAATTTGGATTTTTTAATGAACCAAATCGAAAATCATAACATTACTTAATTTTACACATTTAATGAAAAATACAAAGAAATTGAAATTAAAGCATTAAATTAAAAGTCAAAAACCCATTATTAGAGTTAATAAAAATAGATCCACAAAAAGGCTCGAGTAGACACAACTAAATTCTTAATTTTCATCTATACAATGTTTATTGGCTTTTTGACTGTAAATTTAACTAACACTCTTATATTATCTGAATTTATAAAAAAATATAAACCAACAGCTACAATGCATAAAAACACCTCAGATTTATGTTTGAATATCGCATTAATTTATTCTTAAAAAGAATAACTGAACAATCAAGTTTTCTTTTCATATTTAAAAAACTCCGATTTTTAGACAATGGTTTATTAGCTGAATTAATCATCTTTATAAATAAAATAATATTAATAAGAATTATTGAAAGTAGATCTACAGAATTTACTCTTTAATTCTGACTTTGTATCTTACTTTCTAAAATAAGAAACCAAAGATTTGTGTCCACTAATAAATACAGTATTAAATTATCATATCATAGAATAATGATTAATAAATCCAAAAAATTTGTCTAAACTCATTTGAAGGATCCTTTCTATTAGGAATTTCAGCTGTTTTGAACCATGTTTCTAAAATAGTTACATAAGAATTAATTGGTTAAGAATTCTCTCAACGTGAGCCTATAAATACATTAGAAGTGGAAGGAGCATATCTGTTTGTCGAATACTTATAACGAGCATCTGATATGGCAATGTAAGACTTTTCTGAATAAGTTTTACAATAAAAATCCATTCTAGAAGTATAATTTGATATAAATAGACAATACTTATTTCATCAATTTCCTTTAGTTTAGTTTTAGTAGCTATTATATTGAGCGCATTAGAAACTAATTTAAAATTAAAGCTAAGATATGCTGTTAAATTTATACATTTAATACCAAGAGAAATCTTGTTTTTAGACAATGCTTTTGAGAGGAAAGCTAGAGTGGCGATTTTAAAGGATTAGAATTTATGATATTATAATATTTAATATTTTTTTAGTTCGATATATTATCATAAAGGATAGTGATTGAATTAGAAATTTATGATGTGCATAAAACTTTGAATTAAATGCTAATATTATAATTAATGGCAATCACTTAGTCAGATCGCTTCTTTTATTAAGGATTGCTTATCTCATCTTAGTTACATCCTTTTATCCTGGATATTCCCCATCTTTTAGAGCAATATTTGATGCTATTTATTCCCAAGAGTTTTTCTTTAATTAGAAAAACAAAATACATTTTGGGTATGAATTTTTATATTCTCAAGCCAGATATCTTATTTCTGCTTATTTTGACTTCTTTTTTATACGATATCTGCTTCTTATTGTCTTTAGATAGGTCATCGATAATTACTTTTTAAACTCCGACAAATATTCCTAAGCCTTTGATTTTTTTTATGATTTCAATAATCTTTCTTATTAATCTTTCTCTCTAATTTAAGCTAATCTTTCATCATCTATTAGTCTCAATTTATCCTTTCGTAATTTTTATTCTGTACTCTATGCTTAACTTAAATTGTACCACGTATGCATTAAATATATTTCCTTAAGTTGGAGTCTCATTTTCAAAAGCATCAAAAGCGGTATACTAAGATTACATTAATTTCAAACCTATTGTTCTTAAAACCCACTTTATTATCCATTTGGTACATCGTGAGTTTAGATGTCCTCAAAAAAATCATCCATTATTTAATTTAATTATAATTGAATTTATACATCAAAATCAAAGAATAATTAATACAAGCTTAGCTTCAAAAATATTGTTTTGTGATTTTTCAAATTAGTAAACTCTCCGACTAATGCTATTAGTGTCAATAATGATTGCACCAACATGGTGTTTATAAATAATTTGCATAAAATAAATTCCTAATAATTTTGAGTAAAAATATTAAATTATTTAAGTAATATCATCACAAAAAAGATTTCATAGATTTAACTTTTTTCACTTAATAAATGGGATTTAAAATGATTTAGATTGGTGATACTTTGATCAAAACTTTAATCTAAAGAAGATTATAATTTGATTTTTCTGAATTTCAAGATTTATTTTTCAGCCTCTTAATCCCTTGAGTATATGTTTCTTTTTTGTGAACAAACAATTATAAATTTCGAATATATTATTGTTTATTTTTAAAAAGAGGAATATAAACATGACAGCATTTCAGAAATACATTTTTTCTTAAACCAAAGTCTACAAAAACTCAATCATTGAGAAGACTCTAAACTATGTGATGATACAAAAAGAACAATTCAAGTTGAAAGAATGAATTAATAACAATTAAATTAAAGCAAGCCTAAAAATACAATATTTCATGATATTATTCCTTAAAAGCATTTATATCAGTGAGGTTTCGAATCAACTTTAGCATTCATCTCTTAAAGTTTTTAACCATAATAATAAACAAATGATTAAGCAGCATAAAGAAGAACAGCATCAATAAGCAAAATCATATGAAAGCAATTACTGAAATATATATATTTTAGATAATTTGATTTTAAGAGTTATTTTATATATATAAGCATAAATTTGATATGGATGATGTAATTATATACAATATCAAAAGTCTACTTCATTAAAATTTGTCCTGAAAACTAATTTCAGAGTGTAATTCAAATAAGACCTCCCAAAATTCTAGTCATCATGTAAATAGTGAATATCGACTGGGAGGAGCACTAAACACTGCAAATCATATGATATTAAGATTGCATATTTGATAAAATAAGAAACAAAAATTGATTTAAATTGAAAGTTATTTTAATCGGTTGAATTCGAAATTTAGTTAGGTTTCATATCCGAAAAGCTGCAAAATTAAGATTAGTTAGTGATTATATTATTTTGGTTTCACCAAATCATTAATTTTTTGAAATAAACAAATTTTACAGGCTGAGGGGTTTTTCAATTTAAGATATAGATTATCTTTATATACCAAAAAAATTAAGGGATTTGAATACTTCAATATATGACTAAGATTATTCAAATAGGTTTTAATGAAAGAACTTAAAAAGAAGAATGTAAAGAGTAATTGGAAACCTATGACATAATGAGAGGAGGTACGAAAAATAACCAAATATGATTGGGGATTTTTTTAAAAAAAGCTAAACTGAAACAAGTTTATTAAGTTGGAGTTTAGTAGTAAGCAAACAAAATTAACTCCAGAGTCTTTAAAACAACTTTGAACTTCAGGTTGAGTTTCATGACTATTAATCATCATATATGTTATTAATACTAATACTTTGCAATTTTTGTTGTATAAGCATTATTTTAGATTATTAATAATTAGATTATAAATATCTAAGCCCTAAAATATATACAATTTGTTCCTAATTTAATTCAAAAATTAAAATCAAGAATGTAACAAATATTTTAATACTATTAAAGCAAAAATTAATACCATCAAATAGTAATATTTAATTAAAAGAAGGTTCATAATTAAAAATATTAAATGATAAACTGAATTAAAATTGTACGAAGTGTGTAATTATTGGTAACCATATTTTTATTACACCTCAATTAATGTTAAATTGAGAATAATACTATAAACTTGATTTTTGAATATTAAAGATTCATAAATATTATAATATTTTTCTTATTTACTTTATAAAATTCTATTTTTAGCCTTTTTAATTGTTTTTATATTATATAGCTCCTAAATACTTTAAAAAATTGTTTCACAATTAATATTTTCATTAGAAACAGATATTGATTTCATGGTAAATAACTTAAATTATGGAGCTATAATTGCATTTAAGTGTAAACATAATGAAAATTTAATAAAAGCCTGTTATAATGTTAATATTTTCATCAAACATTCTTTTATATTTATTATATTACGTATAGTTTTATGCCCAGTAAAATTATCAATATAAGTTATAAAATTATTTAAAATAATACTCATTCTTATGCTGTTTCTGCAACAAGTAAACTATTGATCTGTTTTAAATCGATCAGTTAAACTAGTTTATCCTATGTAAGCAATTTTAAATTATCCTTTTGGATGTTATTAACCGTAAAAATAAGAATGAAATGAGTTTCTATTGCATTTTAAATTTCTTCATAAAACTTCTTAAATTAATCAGTATCATATATATTGACAATATTTTCAAAAAGGAATATGTAAAGGTATTGAGGGGAATTCTAAAGATTGATGAAGTATTCCTTAAATTTGATAAAAAAGTCTTCGGGACTGGAATATTGAAAATTTAATTGACTTGCTACATATTCTATCCAATTATGTATTTAATAATCCTTCAAATTGATTAAAATTCTTTTAATCTATTTCTTATTCGAAATTTATTTTAAATAAATCTAAAAATTAATCTAATAATACCTCAAAGTATGAAGTTATGGCATTTATGGATTATTGTTACAAATCACTATTTTACTAATCAAAAGAATGAACTACGATAATCTATTTATCAATTTTGATATAATTTATTTCTGTAAATTGATCTTAATTATTTTCGATTTTTTCAGTAAAATTTAGATTATTTTCATTTTGATCATAAAGATGTAATTGAATTTTTTATTCAATTGTATGCTGCAGGTTCTCCTAAAAGAAATTGCTGGAATCGGCAATTTATTATATTCCATTTAGCTAATCACAACAACAACAAATAAGATCATTTCCAAATAATAGATTTTAGCGAAAATCATCTTGAAGAGGAATTTACAATTTCTTAGCTATATTATCAATTCGCTTAAAATAATCTAGACATCCCCAATTTTCAAATTCTGATTGCTTACATTTGTGTGTCATCATTCCTAAACAATTTAATCTGCATTATTTTTTATGAGTTGCCTCATGTGTTTCTAAAATATGGAGCCACTTTTGTTGAGCACATGGAAGATGCTAATTATGTGAGACTTCGTATCCAATAGAAGCTGGATCATAAGGACATTTTTCATTGTGTTTGTGGAAACAACAACAAATCAATCTTCTATTCTTATTTTCCCAAAATTTACTCTCAAGCTTTGATTTAGCTTCATTAAAGGCTTTTTATATTGTAAAATCAGAAAATATTCTTTCATAAAATGTCCCCCAAAAGGTAGGACCTTCCTCATCTTCTTAATTGTAAAATTTTTGGAATACAACCGATGGAATTGATTTAGGTATGTAATCAGCAATATTTTTTGCAACAACAGAACTTATGCAAATAAGTTTTATTCTTGTCATAGCTTTATGATTTTGAATCATATTTTAAATTTCATGAGTTTAAAATTTTGTAGATATACCATCATCTTGAAATTCTAAATACAAGCATGCTGATTTTTCATCATAATCTCCATGGGAGATCACATGTATAATGACTGGATGCAACTTTATTGCCAATTCTAAGTTGTTTTTTGTAGCATTCATAATTTGATATCTAATTGGTTTATTAGAATATTTAATAGTTTCCACAATTTTATCAATTTCTTTTTAATAGTCTAAAAATAATGATGCTTTTATTCCATTATTAACTCTTATAATTGGATTACTATACAAAATAACAATATCAGCATGCTCTATTTATTTTTATTATTTTTATGATAGCTAAGTTTAGATAATATCTAAAGTATTTTTCATTTCTTAAAACTATAAGGCATATTCCTGAATTTAGGTTTATTACTATTTATTTTGCTCTTAAAAAAATCTTTTGTTCATTTCGAACATTTCAATCGCTTCATCTATTTCGATTAGTTTTTAATAACTGAAATTGTAGTAAATTGCGACTTTTAAAACAAGCTATTCTGTTGAACCTAAAAATTTTTCGGCAAATTAAAATGTATTGTTATTTAATGTAATTTACTTCTCCGATACAAATGTGTCATTTTGAAAATCATAAAATTCTAGTTAAATTAATAAACTTTACCAAGAATCAACTTATTTTTATCTTATAGTTGAATTTTATGTTATTTGATAAGAAATCGTAATAACCTTTCTCTCTCAATATAACACATAGAGTTGACCTTCTTTACAGGAAATTTAACAATTAAATCGTTTTCTTCCTCCACTTAAACGATTAAAGTAATAAGGATTGGTTCTTTCATGATTGATTTGATATAAAAATATTAATTTATATTAAAAATTTAATGTTTATTATAACATAAATATCATATGCAAGGTTTTGTTAAAGAAGGATAAAATTCAAAATTATGTCATACGATACAATACTAAATTAAAAGAAGCAGTTTTGAAACTAAAGTAAAACCTTTTTCAGATGATTTTAATAATGTTTGTAGGATAGGTAAGAATATTTAGAATGGTTCGATAACTTTAAGAATACATTCTTTTAGAAATCTTTCAAAGAGAGCTTAGTTTGTAAAATATTGATTTATATTAGATACTTACTCCTCATAAAAAAAAAAGAGTATTTGTACTTCCATGCCAATTACCAGCAATAGGATGTAATGAGAAGAAAGCAAGAATAAGTCTAAAATTTCCTCCTTAGAAGATAAAAAAAATCTATTGAGATTTATATAATTAATAATTAATGTAAATCATAAGACTCAAAATCCAAAATTAGTTTGTATATTAAAAAAAACAATGTAAATCAGAAGTAAATTTTAAATTATTGAAAAATTCAATTTATCGAGATACCAAAGACTAATAGCCATTAATAAAAAAGTTTGCATCCATCTGGTGATTAAAGAGAAGAAATTTGAAGACCTCCAAATTAAATAGATTAGAATAGGATTAAATCAAAAATAGAAATATTGAAATTTTTTCTTAAAGGGAAATTGCAGTTTATATAAAATTCAATAATATTCCCATCATCTCCAAATCTGATAATTTTCATGTTAGAAAATAATTTTCAACATAATTAAGTCCTAAATTACCACAAAGTCTTCAAATATAAATTTATTAAGGTTTTGAACTTAATTTTTCATTAGAAGGACTAAAAATAGTCAAAATTTAGAATGATTTTGAATCTATCTTTTCGCAATAAGACAGTTTATTGCCTTTCCATAGTTGACTTCATTAAATATTATCATTAACACTAATTACAAAATGTTTCTGATTATATTGAGTTATTAAGAAAAGAATAAAAATATTTTCAATGTATACAATTATGAACTTACAGGGATTGATTTTGTAAATTTTACTTAGGCAAAGCTTGAAATGTAAAAAAAAGTTTGATACTAAGAAAAGATAGTAAATTTGAATTTAATTAGAATTGTAAATTTAAGTATTTTTTTTTGGTGAAAGAGATCCATTGAGGAGTGCAAAACTAGAGAAATATCATGAAATCTATCTTTTCCGAACAAAACTTTGGTTTTAGATTTGATTTATAGGATAAAAATGATTGCTGATCAATTCAAAGCAGCCCTTATAGATTACGATAATATTGTTTGGGAATAAACTGAATAGAGTGCAATTAGTTAATTAATGCTCCTTATGAAATTATTAATGAAAATAAAGTCCTTTTAGACATTAAATAGGGTTGAAGGAGAGCATTTTCTTCTTTAGGTCTGAACACAACATAATTCTTTATAAAATGAATATATATATAATATATTACACTCTCATAGATTCTTATTATGAACAAAACTATATTTCCTCTCCAAGTATTCCAAATTTTAGTTATAATGTTTTAGAGACCCTAAGTATGAAGAATTATATTCTATATTAAAATTATTTATTTGAATAAGCAAATATGATAATATTTTAGATTAATTTCTTTAAGAGGGACAATAATAATAGTCACAAAAGGTAATTGCCACCACAAGATCTAATTTTTAATAGGCAAAAAAATTTTAATCTAGTCTCCTTACTACCCATACTTATTTGCCACATTTGAATATCTAGTGTATTGACTTAAAAGTTCAATATAGTAAGCTCTTTCAATTGGTTTGTTAATCAATTTGATAATATAATTAAGAACAAAAAATTCAAATACTACCCAATGTCAGAGCTATTAAACTAATAAAAGAATCAAATCGCGATTTCTCATTTCAGGTTTCCTAATATTTTTTAGAATGCTTGCAAAGATTTGCTAATAGATCAAAAACAACGTAATTTATTTTTAAAAGAAATTAGTTTAGACCCTTATCGAAAAAGATTAGTAAACTACAGATAAGAAGAGTGTATTAGTTTTTGATGATGCTGTTTATTTAAAACGATATTCTAAGTATTATTTTGGAATATGATTTTAGTTATAGATAATAGGATGAAGACGTTATTAATAACTTGGTTTACTCGAAGAATAATGATAAGTGCCAATAGTTTTTATTAAGCTTGTAATAATGTTAAGCAAGAAAAGTGTAACATTTTCTTAGAAGATCAATTATTTTACTAAAATTAACATTTCCTTTACAAATCTTAATTTTCTCTAAAATCTATCTAGCTTCAATTTTATTTCTTTTATTATTATATTAGGAGTGATGGGACTATTCTACAAACTATACAATAACTATAAAATTCACCAATTCCACCACTTCTACATTTAAAGTTCGAACTAATTCTTTTATTTGTTAATTTGATAAAGATATTATGGATAGAATAATAATAGGATTAAATTAATTATTATCGAATTAGTCAATAGTTTTATACTTAAAGGAGAATAAGAATGGAAGGGGTTTTAAATGTAAAATTTAAATATCATGCTTTTAATGAGTTTGTTATATTTCGAGGATTGAATACAAATTGTATTTCTAGAAATATATATTAGCAAGATGCTATTGGGGATGGGATTATAATTTCGACTCCTACAGGATCTACTGCTGACTTTTTATCTGCAGGAGGTATTGCAAACTTGCAATTATTAAATAAATAGTGTGCCTCCATGTATAAATATAACTAAAGAATTATCAAATTTATGTAGATCCAATGGATTTATAAATGTTGATGGCTAGGAAATCCAGGAATTTAGGAAAGACATGATATTCGAAATCAAGAAGTCATAATATGGAATAGATTGGAAATTTTAATTAAATCTAGTAATTTTCAATGAAGAGATACATTATAGTGATTGGATCGATAGTTTGAGAAATAAGTTATTTTGGAACTAAATAATTAGGGAATGAAAATACAGAGAGGAGAAATAAATGAAAGTATCATATATATGTATATATATGCGTCAACATAACCAGACGTGATTTAACACCCATTCAATAGATTTTCTGTTTTTTTTATCTGCTAATAGTCCCTTCATCAGATCTTTAACATCCCCTGATAAATAATCAGGAAATTATAAATTAAAGCCTTCTTGGACTTAAAAAGGAGTTCTTCCTGTGGTTAATTCAAAGGTCAGAACTCCGAGTGACCATAAATCAATTGAATTATCATATTGTTATCCATAAACCATTTCAGGTGGAAGGTAATCGATGNACGTAATTTATTTTTAAAAGAAATTAGTTTAGACCCTTATCGAAAAAGATTAGTAAACTACAGATAAGAAGAGTGTATTAGTTTTTGATGATGCTGTTTATTTAAAACGATATTCTAAGTATTATTTTGGAATATGATTTTAGTTATAGATAATAGGATGAAGACGTTATTAATAACTTGGTTTACTCGAAGAATAATGATAAGTGCCAATAGTTTTTATTAAGCTTGTAATAATGTTAAGCAAGAAAAGTGTAACATTTTCTTAGAAGATCAATTATTTTACTAAAATTAACATTTCCTTTACAAATCTTAATTTTCTCTAAAATCTATCTAGCTTCAATTTTATTTCTTTTATTATTATATTAGGAGTGATGGGACTATTCTACAAACTATACAATAACTATAAAATTCACCAATTCCACCACTTCTACATTTAAAGTTCGAACTAATTCTTTTATTTGTTAATTTGATAAAGATATTATGGATAGAATAATAATAGGATTAAATTAATTATTATCGAATTAGTCAATAGTTTTATACTTAAAGGAGAATAAGAATGGAAGGGGTTTTAAATGTAAAATTTAAATATCATGCTTTTAATGAGTTTGTTATATTTCGAGGATTGAATACAAATTGTATTTCTAGAAATATATATTAGCAAGATGCTATTGGGGATGGGATTATAATTTCGACTCCTACAGGATCTACTGCTGACTTTTTATCTGCAGGAGGTATTGCAAACTTGCAATTATTAAATAAATAGTGTGCCTCCATGTATAAATATAACTAAAGAATTATCAAATTTATGTAGATCCAATGGATTTATAAATGTTGATGGCTAGGAAATCCAGGAATTTAGGAAAGACATGATATTCGAAATCAAGAAGTCATAATATGGAATAGATTGGAAATTTTAATTAAATCTAGTAATTTTCAATGAAGAGATACATTATAGTGATTGGATCGATAGTTTGAGAAATAAGTTATTTTGGAACTAAATAATTAGGGAATGAAAATACAGAGAGGAGAAATAAATGAAAGTATCATATATATGTATATATATGCGTCAACATAACCAGACGTGATTTAACACCCATTCAATAGATTTTCTGTTTTTTTTATCTGCTAATAGTCCCTTCATCAGATCTTTAACATCCCCTGATAAATAATCAGGAAATTATAAATTAAAGCCTTCTTGGACTTAAAAAGGAGTTCTTCCTGTGGTTAATTCAAAGGTCAGAACTCCGAGTGACCATAAATCAATTGAATTATCATATTGTTATCCATAAACCATTTCAGGTGGAAGGTAATCGATGGTACCACATAATGTATCTCTTTCTTTTTTGTCCTATACTGACCAACCAAAATCACTTATCTTAATTTAGCCATCACACCATAGGATATTTTCAGGTTTTAAATCTCTGTGAATGATGGATAATTTTTGCATCAACTAGATAGCACAAGCAACCTATTTAATAATATTTGATGCTGCCGGTTCGGAATATCTTCTATTATTTTGTTTCATCAATGATTGAAAAAGAGTGCCACCAGTTGCATACTCTAATACTAGACAATAATTGGTATTTGTTTCAAAAAATTCGACTAACTGAAGAAAATTTTGGTGCTTTAACATTTATTAAATGGCAACTTCTCTTTGTAATTAATGTATCATTTAATTCTTTTTTAGTTTCAATTTATCTATCATCTTGATGGCATATAATTTTTTCGTTTAATTAAGCAAACATTTATAAACTTTACCGAATTTCCCTGATCCGATTTATTCCAATACTTAATAATATTCTAATTTATTTTTAGGAACACTCACACTAATTTTGTTATTATAAATATTTGAATTAGGATTTCGAGATATACTAATTTAAGTTTTTACTCTTTGTTGCATTTTTTTATTTGAGTTGGGACTGCAAGCATTTCTAATTGGTTTATTATTGCAATTTTGAGTAATTTATCTAAGTATTTCTGAAAATTGATTTGAGGCATTTGAGAAGTATTTACTTGGGCTTGTTGTGTCATTTGCAGAATTTTATCGTTTCATTTTATTATTAAAATTTTTATTAATAATGTTTTGTTGTTTAGGCAGGAAAAAACGGGACAATAATGAGATGGAAAAAAAGAATTCAAAAAAAGAAATGGTGGAAAGATTCATATTGCAGAATTGCAAATCTAATGATGAGGTATTTTGTCATTTAAAATTGAGGATTCTTTTGATGAGTCTATAGATAAAAGCAATATGATTATAATTGATTATGATAATAATCAGTATGAAAAGAAACCATGGTCAGGTATTCAATGGCAAATGATTATACAAACCAAGAATTTAAATCAAATTGAATTGTAAATTTGAGTCACTAATTTGAGAGATGAATTAAAAAGAAATGTAAGATTCGGAATTCTTAATAACCTAAGACCAGCAACTTGGTTTTGGATGACAGATATAAAAAACACCTAAATGAAAAAGCATACATCAAATATTTATTAAAAGTTGAAGTCTTGCGAGTCTCAATATGATTCACAAATTTTTAAATGTATTAAACAATTGGATAAGAAAGTATATTTCTTACTTATTTAAGTACAATGATTTAGTTTTTGATATTTTAAGAGCATATGCAAACTATGATGTTGAGATTGGATTTATTAAAGGAATTGATCAAATTGTTGAATATTTAGTGTAATAATTGGATCCAGAATAATATATCAATTTGGATTACTCTTTCAATTAATTAAATAGAATGTGTGATTTTTATGAACAAATGGTATTTTGGATGGCTATACATATTCTATTCCATTTGAATTACAGAAGGATATTAAAATAAAATATTAGTTTTATAGAAACCGAAAAATTTTAAAACACCCTTATGCCTTCCATAAAATGTGTAATTGAATAACTCGGCGTTAAAATAAGTGAGTTAATTGAAGTTCCGTTGTTATTTTTTTTTTAGAAACAATTCAAAAAGGATGACTTTACTAAATTATTCGATGTTTTCCTTTTTGAAGGAGAATGTAAGACAATTATTATTTAATATAGCAATTCTATTGCAAATATTATTGAAATTTTTTAAAATATCGGAAGATTTGGTCTGTTAATTTTAAGCAGAAGCGGATCTGAAAGTTTTCTTAAATTAAACTTTAATCCCCTATGGGATTTCTAAAATAGAAAAGACTAATTAAAAATTAATGTATTTTCTATTATGAATAATGAAATTTGGTATTTTTTAAATTAATAATTCATTTAAATGCTCCAATCCCTGTAATTTCTCTCCCAGCAACTAAACTATTGATATCATAAGTCCCCTAAAATATAATAAAAATTCACTTCATATGTATAAAGAACTTCTGCATCAGTTAATGCTTTAATCACATAATTATCCGATATGATGCCATCACCACCTAACATTTCTCTTCCAAGTCGTGCTACTTCTCTTGTTTTATCTGTTACCCAAGCCTTAACACTTGAGATCATCCCAATAGTAGCTTTACCTTCAGCAGCCAATCTTGATAATCTCACAACCATCAAAAATGATGCTTAAAAGGTGGATAATATCCTTACTAATCTTTCCTATTATAATTAAAATGAAGCTATATATTTTCCAAATTATTTTCTTGTGGTTGTCCATTTTAATGAATGTTCATAAACGCCTCTCATAACTCCTAGGGCAATCCATGGAACAATAACTCTTGAATGCATAAGCACTTAATTAGGTCCATTTTAAAAGTCAGTAACAGATTCTAATTTATTTTCATCTGGTATAAATATATTTGTAAATGTGATTTAGCAATTTTAAACTATTCTTAATGCTAATTTGCCTTGGATTACTTCTGCATGATATCCAGGCCACTTTGTTTCAACAATGAATCCTTCAACTTTATTTGTGTCTAAATTTCTAGCCCAAACAATCAATACATCCTTATTTCCATTTCCAATCCACCTTTTATCTCCATTTAAAATATAACCTCCTTAAACCTTTTTTACATTTGCAGTTAGACTTGAAGCATCAGAACCATAACCTCTTTCTGTCAAACCCCATCCGCCGATATACTCAATATCTCTCGTTTTTGTTAAATACTTTTGCTTCTAAGCTTCACTACCAAACTTCTCTAATGTATAATTTAATAGCAAATTTCTAATATTAAATTCAATCTTACTAAACTGCAATAAATGTGGCAAAACCTGCATCTGCTCTTGCTGCTTCCATCAAAATTACTCCTTATTTAGTATAAGAAGTTCCATGACCATATGGCTTATTTAAAAAATGATGGAATAATTTTAATGGTTTGACAGCATTGACTATTTCTGTGGGGAATTAGGCAGCTTCTACATAATCATTGATTTTAGGAGCAACCTACATTATTAAAATATTGTTAACCTCTTTCTAGACAAATGCTTCAACCGCCTTTCGAACATCCAATTCTTCAGGAGTCAATAAATCGTACAATGATAAATATTCCATTGGGTCAATTTAAGCCTTCTTTTCTTTAACTTAGCCTGCCAACTAATTTAATCTTATCATTTAATATTAATATCTCAAACATAATTTTATATGTTTCAAGATCTGCAGAAATATGTCGTCATACTTTATATTAATACCAACTTTCTTTTAATTATATAATTATTAAACAACATAAAATTTATAGACTGCATTATGACTTTTGATCATCTATAATTTACTTTAATAACTTGTATGTATATCAAAATAATAGATAATTCCTACTACTTATTAACAAATTATTTGATAATTATTTCTAATCCTCATATATTTACAGTATTTAAAATCACTTAACTAGCCTATTTAATATTGGCAGATATTTGAAAAGTTGGTATAATATGCGAGATTAAGAATACAGAATTAAATACATCTAATAATCTCTGGAATTTGTATTATTTATATAGTTAATTAAATCTTTTGTTATAAGGATGGACTTGCTAAAAGGCGGATTTTAGAGTGAGAATTCAGATGGAGATAGCTTAAGATAATCTTGGACTACTGAAGATAGTCTAAGTAGAACTTCAAGCTATGATGCAGCTGAAGAAGTCAATGAACTTGAGGAAAGAATCTGTCAATACTTAAACGATTTAAACATTCAATCTTTTACAAATCCTACTCTCAAATAGGAAATGTACAACCTCTCATTGAAAAAATAATTAGTAATGTATATCTTAAATATCTGTAGTTTTCAAAAATGATCTCATTATCGAACACAAATAGCAGTACTCTTATGAAGAAACGTTCGCTACTCTTAGCTGAGTGAATATTGCCATTTTTCCAACACTAATCACTTTTATTCCTATCTCAACATATATATTTTAAGCATAATTCTTATTTTTATTCTCATAAAACCCTTCATCAGATTTCGCTTTTCAGTATATGAATGCATGTTAAATCCTTTTGTATTTTTAAGTGATTTTTTCCTTTCATTAGGCCTATAACTCGTTTGACGGCATTTCTAAAAAATACCCATAATTGCTTGCTTAAACAAAATCTAGCAAAAACCTTATTAAACTAATCTAAATAACGGTATCTCTAAAACAGTATATTTCAACACAATTATTTACTTTCAAGCCATACTAATTTAGAAAATACAAAGTTTTATGGTAGACTCAGATGAACTATTAATTTTGTTAATTAAACAAGATCCTTCTGAAGTAAAACAAGGAATGTAAATTAAGTGTTTATAAAAGACCATCATGAAACATTTCTTTAACTAATATTATTATATGTTAACGGAGCAATGCATTTATTTTTGAGCCTTCTTTAGTGATTAGGTGTTATAAGATTAAATTTATTTATTTATTTGGAAATCTTTGAAATTATTATACATAAGTAAAAAATTATAAATGGAAATTGACTTGCTAATGTAAGAATAACTCAAAGAAAAGAAAATTATAGATAATAATTCATTAATTTTCTATTGTAGGAAATTAGCAATAGTGATTTAGCCTAATAACTTTAGAGCAGGTATCTACATTTTCATCTATACTTAATTTCCTATCCTAAAAATTCTTTAAAATCTTTCTCTTATATATAAATTAAACAGTAATTTATTTCAAAGTTATAGGCTTCTCATTAAGAAACTTTCTATGAAAATGTGTATAAGTCAAACCATTAATTTTGAATGCTAGGGAGTAAGGAAATGTCAAGATTATAAATTTCAAAGATAGAGTTTAATAATATTTTTTTGACAACTTTAGAAAAATAGGGTAGGTGTTTGAAAATCTGTTTTTGATGAACTTGACTTGCATGTAAAAGAAAGGATAAGATCTAAAACCTATTATAATATAGTGCGGCCTATCAAATAATTTATGATTCATCGCAGTAATATTTATTTTGGTTGCTTTGATTGAAATTTTTGTTTACAGAGTAACGAAATTAGCTTAGAGAAGTGTCAAAGGACCTTAAGAACACAAATTTTGATAATAATTTGGATTAAAACAAGGTTATAAAAATATTATTAATGATTCGTATCATTCTCCCCAAGGTCCAATTTTAGTTTCTCGCATTGATAAATTAATTTTATTTTAAGAGTTTGATTATCTTCTTGATTATTATACCGAATATGATTTCTTCTCTCTGCTCAAAACATTTTATTAATTAATTGGTTTTACAGCTGGCAATGACCTTCTAATTATTAAACTTTTATAAATGGTAGGTTGATTAACGTTGCCTTTATCCAGTTATCTTTGCGATTGTTATTATAATATTAGATTCAATAATTATAATTATTTTTTACTAGCAATCATAGATTAATTCTTATTAATTAGTTCTCTTGAGATAGTGAATTGATTTTTGTTAATTTCAAAAAGTTTACAAAGAGGTTTGCTATTTGTTTCTGGGTATATAACATTTTAAAAATGAATCTGAGGTTATTATCTTTGAATTTAAAATTTATTTGTCTTTTTTGGGTGTTACATAATCCAAGGAAAATAATATTATTATTTAATATATAAATTATTCTAAAAGAATAGGTGTAAAGTAAATGACAACAAATAATTTAATAAGCCTAATCAAAATACAGATTTAGTCACTTATATATAATTTTTATAAATAGAAAAGCATCGGACCTTCTTAAACATATTTTATTTATTTTTTTATTTTGGAAAGATAACATTAAAAAGCAAATTAAGAGAAAAAAAGAGAATGAACTTTAGCAGATTCTTAAAAAATTAAATTTCTTGTGACTATTATAAGCATTATCCGAATTTCATTAATTTTAATTTTCCTTGAATCCTTATAGCAATATTTGCTGCTGTATTGTTAAATACTATCTGATAGCCTAAATATTTCTTTACTAACATTTTCAACTTCAGTTGTTCTACCTGTATGGAGTATGTTTTAATTTTGTAATCATCTGTAAATTAGCAAATTAAATGGATCAACTTAATCTATTTCCATTCAAATAAGTTGCTTGAATATAGTGTTTTTGGATATTAACTTGTATGATAGAAACAAATTTAATTAATTAATTAATGTTCATCATCACAAAAATGTTGTTGAATAATAATATCTAAATTTTCAAAAGTATAATTGGTAAAATAAATAAAATCTTTTTATTTAGTCCAAGATCCATCTTGAATTTTTCAAATACAAAATAGTTGTTTACTAATGTTAGAATACAGATTAGTCTGGTAATTCTAATAATGTATATTAATAAAATATAGAAAAATTAACTGATTGCTGAGATTACAGTACCAAAAAATAATTTATTAACATATTTCAAAAACAATTTGTTTCCTTAAAAAGCATATGAGAAAATAGAATACTCATAAAATAATTTCTATTGATCATCCTAAAAACCCAACAGCTTTATATATAATTCTGTTTTCAAATATTTGGATTTATTATGCATAATTAATATAATATACTTTAAACAAAGTAGAGTTTGACTTACAAGTAATTTTATGAAAAAATTCTGTGGTTATTTGTTTAAAGTTTAGAATATGAAAAAAAATTCAAAAACAAAAGCATTTTGTTTGGTTGGCATAGGATTGCTATAAATTTTCTGCGGTGTTTTTACTTTGTAAAATATGAGATTATTTTAAGAGAAATGGAATATAGGGAATAAGTAGTTTAGAATTAAAGATAAGGCAAAGTGGATGAATATTTATAAATACCTACTTTCTTAGATGTTGAGAGATTGTGTAAAGAGAGCTCTATAATATTAACAATAATATTATTTATTGGGTTTTGTTTTCCATTTGCATACTTTATTTTGGGAGTGATGAGCAGCTAGAAAGAGAAAAATGAGAAAAATCAACCAACTTGTTTGAAAGTAAATATAATTTTTGCATTTAGCTTTATACTTTATTTATCGATATTTATTACTGGTGCTTATTCTAGCCCTTTATTTAAGCTTAACTTGAAGTGTTGTTACTAAATAATTAAATTTTGGATTGGAATGAACTGTTAAAGGAAAACTATAATAATGTTGCTTTGTTGTTTGCAATATCTATAATTGGGTTGTTCTTAAATATAATAATGGTTCTATCGATATTGCTTTTTTTTTATCAAAATGTTCAATTTAGAATAGATTTATTAAGTTGCAGTAATAGGTAGATCATGTTAAATGTTTGTATATTGAAAACAACAATAGCCATATTAAATAGCATTCATATTAAATCTATTCCTCATTATGTAATGTAAATTAGAAATATTAGGTATCATATTTGATTATTTTGATATTGGTGGTTTTGAAATTATTGGAAAACTAATTTTTTGGTAATTAGAAGCCATCATTTTATTATTATAGGATAAATTAATTTTATTAGCATCTCATGTTTAGTTTATTAGGTGTTTTGTTAACATTCCTCATAGAACTTTTGGTTTTATATTTAAATCATGAGGTTAATGATTTCTTATGCATAATAATAATATTTGTATTTTTAAATACTTTGGGAAACATTTTTTAAAATAAAATATTACTGTTTTATTTAATGTAAGAGAGAATATCAAGTTAATTAATATTGAATAAAATTTATTATTTATATTAATTAAATGCTTCATCGTCAGGAGATAATAATTATATAATAATAGGATTGATTGAGAAGCATCTTAAAAAAGGATGTAATTCAAAGTTGGAAAGGAAATAATAAAATTTTGATTAATAAGGTGATCCTCTAATTGATAACAATTCAATAGGATATTGTTTTTGCTAATAACATTAATTTTACGATGCTAGAAGAGGAGTATTTGTAAATAGTTAAAAATCAAAGGTATAATAACATTATAAATCATTCTTCCGATTTGAAATTAAATCTTTGTATGAACATTGTTTAATTTAAAACAAAAATAATCACTAGATGAGATTATTATATGCAAGACACTTATTTTTTTCAATTCAAAATAAATCATAAGCTTTATTGCAGATGTCTATTTTAAAATAAAAGTTCAATAAATTATCATTTTTTGAGAAATTAGATTTTCAATTGATGCTAATGATGATGGAAAATAAAATTAAGATTTAGAATACGAATAGTTATCGTAATTATCTAGATTTCGAATATGTGATTGAAGTAGAGATGATTATCAAGAAAATAAAAATCAAGATAGTTGATTTAATTTAGAACTATTTGAAATATTGGAATATAGTCAATTTAGAAAAAGTAGAAGAATCAGATTTACTTAAATTAGACAATAAGATATAAATTGGAATCTATGAATGCGAAAAGCTATGGTCCAAAATTAATCATTATAATAAGGAATTTGATGTTTAATAAAATGAAATAAAATATCTAAGTAAAAAACCATAATGGGAGTTGCTATATTTATGGTATAAGAGATACATTCTAAATTAAAAAATGAAAGGTTAAGTTGTTGATTATCACCCAACAAGCAATTTTTAATAGAATTATTGTGATGAGGATTCAGATTCTGATTATGAAAATCATTTTTTGCAGGCTTTTGATCCTAAGAAGGTTTTCCATTCGATGACATCCATTATCTTTGCCAAAGAAAATGGAAACATTGTTAAATTTAATGAATATTCAAAATAGATCTTTGGAATACAAGGACTAATTAACATAAATTAAATCATTCCTAATTCAATGATTCGAAATCATATGTTAAGAGTAAAAGAATTTGTTGAGAAAGGGAAGACAAGTTCTTTGTATGCAAGAAAAAAAGTACTTATATAACACCATAATTCATATCTTATTCCTGCAAATAAATACTTAAAAATATCCATTAACTAATTCATGTTATTAGAATTTATTGTAATGATAAGGCCAATTCAACATGAATCATCAGGCAATTATTTAGTTATTAATGAGGATTGGGAAATAGTTTAGGCAACCAGATAGTTAAAGAATATCTTTGAATAATAATTCAATCTTTTATTAAGTTGTCCTAAACTATTACTATATTCTCAATTTCAAAATCTCCTTGAAAAAGATGATTATTAGCTTTTTCAAATTTCAACCAATAAACATTATGGTTTTTCCAAATAGCAAACTACTCAGAGTGATTTATAAAGTATCATTTTTGATATCATTAGGATAAAAAAGTATGCTTAATGATAATGTATTTGATGAAGTAGATTAAGATAAATAATTTACTGAACAATTTATAAAAGAACACGAAGACGATTTGGATGAAAGATAACGACTATTGAATTCGAATCTTCAAAATCAAAATGAGCAATACTTTTAAATTTTGATTAGAATTCCAATGTTGTATTAGCGGATGCAAGCAGAATACTTTAATTTAATAATTAATGCTGAGAAAGAGAATTTTTATGATTATCCAGAAGATTCTATTATGAAAAAACAAAGTATTATTATAAGAAATGGAAGAAAAAAAATTGCTTTTAATTTTAAAGTTTTAGTTGAGAAAATCAACTTTTTAAAAAAAATACGTTTAGTTTCTTAATTAGAAGTGTATAGTATATAATTTTATTTATAAAGGATATCTTTATCGGAAATATTTCTGTAAAGCAGACCAATTAAAAAAAGTCATTAGAATAGATGCAAAAATTAAAGTTGAATAAAATTAATTAATTGATAAAATTTAAATAATAAAAATCAATAGATTTGAGACTTTCAATAATATTAAATCTAAAAGACAATCAATGTTACTTAAAGGTGACGTCAATAGAAAAACACTAAGAATAAAATTAGAACCAAAATAATAATAATTCTAAAAATAAATTTCATAACAATTTACAAATTTGCCATCTCTTAAAGATATTAAAAATCCTTCAAGTGAGAATGTATTAAATAATTCATGCAGATGTTTAATCAATGAAACCCAAATGAAAAATGATTTTAACGATTCTATAGCCTAAGAAATTTCAATAAAACCTGATTAAAATATATTTATAAAGGAGGATCATAACAAAATCAAAAAGCATCTTAACAAGATTAATTATTTCAAATGGACAAATAGATATTTTATGGTTGGGATGATCTTTCTTACAATGCTATCATTTTCATATGGACCTAATGTTAGTTACACCAATTTATTCCTCTTAAGAGTATTTTTTAAATTATTATTAGGCTAATTCGAGTTACTCTTCGGTACTTGTAGCTTAAGACGTTTCAATCCTTTATAATCAGTTAATTGATATGGCTCTTTGTAATTAAAATGCCACATTATGCTCTAATATAATTTAATATACAAATATAAATGATAAATAAGAACTATTGGAATAGAAAGTTTTCTTAGATTTGCAGAATGTTAATTAGAGTTTCAACTAATTTTATAGAGATAAATAGAATATATAAACCATCTACTCAACTATTATAATTAGGCATGATAATGAAGTCCATTAATAGAATTTATTAGAGGATATAAAAAATTTTTAAGTGTTATTAGAATAGTTCCTGATTTCAAACCTATCATAAATAACTTTTGACTTTGAATATTATGAGATTTTGCAAGAGGATTTGATGCCAGGATTATTCGAAAGTTTAAGTTAAATTCAGATCGACCTACTTGATGAAATTTATAAGGAATTTGATTTTAGATCAGTGTTTTTTTTGGTTGATATGATATCTGGCTTTATGTTTTTAGGGACATTAATGGCAATTAATTTTTTTAACGTGTTTAAAATAATAGATTATTATCAAACTATGTATAGTCAAATACAGTATTTTGATTAGCCTACAATCGAAAGTGTAATAAAATACTATTAAAAACTTAGATAATATTTTAATTACTTTAATGATATTCACACATATTAAACCAATAGTATATATTTTAATTACTAATTATAGATTATATTTCATTTTAATCAGAAGGGTTTATAAAGGCTGAAGCAGATTATAAAATGACAATGGCTTTAAAAACCACTAAATTTATTGTCTCAGATTATTGGTTTAAATTAAAGTTAAGATTGATGCTATTATACTTTATATTTATGTTCCTTTTGATTGTGATGGCTCTAACTTACAATATTTATATGCAAAAATATGCCTATGATCTGAAAATTGAAATATCTTAGAACCCTTTTCTTTTTGAAAATACTAGTCCATGGGCTTTTACTTTTTCTAAAGAATTATACATCGAATCATTTTATGATATTCATAAAATAATATCAAATGAATATCAAGAATACCTAGAATAGTTTGTTGTAGATGCGTTAGATACAAATTCTAACAGGCTTGAATCAAAATAATCATTAATTGACGATTACTATTATTCAGATATTTGCATCTTACTTAATTTTTAGAATTCAAAAGATTGTTAAAATATTGTGGATGGAATATTAAAAAGAGGATTGCAACAAACTTATTATTAGATAGCAACTCTTTTTGAGAGTCAACTTGATGAAAACAAGACGAAGTTTACAGAAGTATCCTTTGATTCAATCTATAATTTAAATTTGGTATTTATAAATAATTATTAGTTATAACCTTATATATTTGCCAGTCGAAAAGATATGTGGACAATTTGGATCAATAAGTTTGAAGAGATTTTTTCTTACTATGTAACCACAGAAACACAATTAATGTAAATATTTAATTTATAAATAGAGTTTGTTTCTATGTTTTTTCCTTTTTGATATATTTGACTACTTTGGAACTGTACTACGAATAACAATTGAGGATAGATTATTAAAAAGCAAGAGGTTATTATAAAAGATATTTCCCAAATAATATATTGAATGAATAAAAGAGAATAAAAGCAATCCTTAAGAAATTATCTCTAATTGGATGATTATACAATTTGTGTGATAATATTAATATAGATATATAATATGAAATCATAATTGTGACAATTATTATTCATTAAAAATAGACAGTAAATATTACTAATTTAGATATATAATAATAATACCTAAATATCTACAGACTCTTTGATTTCACTGTTGTTTAATTTGGATCTATTTTGTGTTTGCAATAATTGTTAATAGTTCCCATTGGTCATCATTGCAATATTTAGTTTGATGACTATGATATTATTAGCTACTGATAGTTCAGCTTAACCAAATCTAAAGATAGAATCAAAACCTTCCAATTTAATATTAATTGACTAATAATAAATACTGTATTTATTACTTTTCTTTGATCTATTTCAGCCATTTCAAAGCAAATATTCTCTGTAAATTTAATATATGAAGCAATATGTTTGGTCACTTTGGTTAGCATATCCCATTATAAGCCTATGTCAATACACATTTTAGGAGATATAGCTTAAATATTAATTAAAAATTACATTTTTTTGTTGCTTTTTCAAGTCCATTAGCTAATTTGTTGAAGTAGCATTCAACAAAGGATTAGAATTAAATATGATATCCTAATCTATCCTTAGTCATTTCATATAATTCCATAATAATTTAATCATCTTTAATTGATGAAACGCTTTCCTTATCTATTTAATATGTCCAATATTTAGTTGATGAGTCTTCAATGATTTAGTTGAATAAAAAGGAATACTTTTCTCTTCTTATAAATTCATCTTTAGAAACAACTTGAATAGTAATTTGATTGGTTATTGGTATCATAATAAGTTCTTTCTTATTCTTTCGCTTTGTTAAATAATTAGATGTTAGTTATTTTCCATTATACTAAATTGAATCGCCTTGAAATGTGTAGGGATTTACTGTTATAGTAATATTATCATGAGTTTCTCTGATTAATTGTTGAATATTTTCATGAGAATAGCCTTCAATGGTGAAATTATCAATTCTAGGTAGAATATCATATTTAGTTTATTCATAGACTTATTAAATGAGTTGATTTTTTGCATGTTCAGTTCCTTTCTATGAGGATAATATGGAAGGATATATAAACTGTGTATCTAATATGCAATTAACAATATTACCTTTAACCATTCCCAAAGGATATTTGATTTTCCAAGTATTATTTTCGGATTGCTTAAATACAATAACTTTATGTTAAGCAACCTATTCAGCTGGATGTAATTCTGCTCTTATTTCTATGTTTGCAGTTTGAATTCCCCAAAAATCAGTTGATATGAAATCATCTAATTTGCTCAGTGTATATATTTCATGAATAATGGTTTCTGCTTAATAACATACATGTAATAATGATTTTATTAAACATAACTAGGATAGAATTAATAATATTACTCCATGGAACCATTTGTCAGACTGAAGTGCATGTGATACCTTTGTACTTTATCCCAAGATTTAACCCCAAACATTATCCTAAAGTGTAAATGTGTTATAGATCAATGCATCTTTAATGTCTTCCAAAAACTATTTTTCAGAACTTATTTAACTATTCATATCTCCTATAGGTTTAATTTAGATAAGTTGTTAATATATTTGATTATTCATTAATGATTGGATTAAGGAAAAGAAGAAGACAAATGTTTATTCTATTGTTTCAAAGTATCTCAATATTCCTCTGAAGATATTTGTAACTTGAGAGGCAGATGGATCATCTCTAAGTTCAAAAGCCTATTTAAATTTACTATGAACAACTTCTGTATGTTTGTTTGGATTCAAAATCAATAATAATAAACCACAAACTATTAGATGTTGAGGTTCTGTTAAAGCATTGTAGAATTTATCCAAATCGTCGTTTTTATCATATAATACTCTTAGTGAAAATACTAATTATTAATTGGTTGTGATAAATCTCAAAAATTGATGAGGATCTTATAATAACAAGTATTCCTTCACAATATTGTCACTATAAGGAAGATCAAAATCAAAGTTAGCATTTCCAGGTTCATTTTACTCTGGGTAATAGATTCTTAATAATTCATAAGCCTCTCTGTTTTTAATCAATTGTGTGTATATCTTATCATGAGTTATCTAAGGATGCTTATCGCAAAAACTTTCCACCAAAATAAATGAATTGGTTTTATCTACTTAATCCAAATGTAATTTTAATAGATAAATCAAAGGTTACTTTGCTGGGTCTATCTGTTGATTCATGATAATATTAATGATTGGATCCTGACTCTATAATGAAAGACCAATCTTATTATACAAAGGAGCTAAATTTAAGCAGATTTCCAACTCTCTTAATTTCTCTTGTCGACACAAATGGTATTTGCAAATCCTGTACAATCTTAATGCTGATTATTTATATAATTATTTATAGTGTTCCTATTTCAATAAATTCTCCAATTGTTGTGGAGTCTAAAAAAGCCATTTCTAAGGCAAATTGCTTATTGAAATATCTTTTAAATCTTCTTGATCTATATTGATATTCAATTATAGCACTGTTTATATTACATCAAAGAATCCACAATTGATAGCTAATTAAAATACAGTCCAACTATTATTTTCATCCAATTTACACACTGTAGCATTTAATATCTTTATCATAATATTTTTGTAATCTTAAGGTAGAATCTTCTATAGATAATCCACAAAAAATTCTTTATAAAAAATATCATAATTCAATAAGAATATTGTTGTGAATAATGATCTCTTATATTTGTCTGATTAAAATGGCTCAGCAAAGTTATCTTAAATTAGTAATAACTTCATAATCTCTTTACCACTGAAAGTCAATTATTTCATTATCTTTCTGGTAATATATAATAAGGTCTCCTGAGATCCTTTTGCAATTGCTCGACCCAATAAATTGCCTTCTAGCATAAATTACTTCAATTCACTATTCTTTAGGCTACACAGATCTTCTAAACATAATTGAATCGTCTCCTAAGAACCACTTGAAAATGCAAATCCCAAATAAAACTACTTTTAGTCATCATTTAGCATTCCCTTAGGTTTCAATGAACTTAAGAAGTAATCTTTTAAATAATTGAACAACCCTTTTGTAATAAAGAACTCCAAAGCATTCTCATTTATCAAGTTTATTCCTTACTTTGCCAAATCTACAATATATCTCATGTTTGATTCATTGAAAGACAAGGCTTACTTAGCTTAGTTATTACTAGAATTTAAGTATTTTTAGATAAAACCTAAGGTTCTTTTTTCTAAAGTTTTGTACTTCAATAATAGACTTGCTAATTATTATGGTTATTAGATGATATTTAGGGTCTCGAATTCTTAAGTAGTAAAATTTTAATCCATCAGAATTAAAACCTCGCATGCGAATTTACATTGAGTGGATAATGGATCACTTTTTGATAAGTAATTTGTTAATAATTGACTTTCTCTATTAAATGTGTCAGGCTCATTCAAATCTTTAAATATTTTGGAATTTAAGTATTTCTTTAAGAAATTGATACATCTTGATAAGACTTCACTTGACTACTCATATTTGAAAAGATTGATCATTGATTTAAATGCCTAAACAATACAAATGTTCTAATTGGGAGATTAGGATAGCAATTCACTAAACTTATCATGAACATGAACATAATTGAAGAAATCGTCTGAAGGTGTCAATTTTAATTAGAGCACTTTTTCAATTAGTAATTCTATAGTTTTTACAAAGTCAGATTCCTTCTACTTTGAAGAATAAAAGACAGATCTAAAATTTTATCTAGGGAATAATCTTCTTAATTTATAGGAGTATTCCTAGAACCATAATTATTAATATTATTTGGCTAGAATGGAGAATTCCGATTTAACTCTCTAGAAGCTATTGGCTGCATATTTATATATCTATTATAATTGGGTAGTCTTTGGTAATAATTATTATATATACTAATGCTCCTTAAACGATTATCCACTTTTGAAAAACTGGCTTTGCTTTATCAAAAGGTTTTTTCGGATCTGGTTTTGGTTTTTCCTTTTCCTTTGGGGGTTTAAAGAAATCAAGATTGTCTTCAGGGTAAAGTCTCTTTACATCACATTCCTATAATAGCTTATTTAAGTTTTCATAATATAGTGCATTTCTAACTGTGTTGATCTGATGAGCCGCTATAGGTAGGGCTTAAATAATATAATTTTGATTGGTCATTCTATCTTGGATCAATTTTAATTTATTGAATCTCCCATTCATTGCTAAAATCAAAATCACAAAGTTGACTTCATTTTATTAACAGATGTCTTTAATATCATTAATCATAGCCTAGAATTATGGAAAATCTAATTCAATACACCAATGTGTATTTAATGATTGTAAATATATTTATTGATTGGTCTTTAATTGAGCTACTCTTTGGCTCTTGTTCATTCTTAATTAAGCAAAGAATAAGGCCATATGAGCAGCTGGCATATTATTGTGACTCAATGCCTTTAATAAAATATCTACGAAATTCAACATATCATGGAATTTAGAATCGTAAGCTTTTCTAAAGAGTTTTCCAAAGTTTAGACTCTTGGCAACCATCAAATCATTAACTACACCTTAATATTTAAAGTTGTTTTATAGCATTCCCTCTGTAGATTGTTATTCTTACATTAATTAATCCAATACTTATTAGTATTTTTATTAGGTAAGATTTTGATACATCAATTTTATTTTTTTCTTAGGATTATCATCCTCATCTTCTTTCTTTTTATTAATATCTTATATTCCCTTATATTTCTTTTGGATATCATCTTTTAGTTTTGTGGTTATTTCTGCTATTTAATAAATAGATTAGAAGAGTGGCAAAAAATCAAAAGTGTTGTTTTTATCTCCACTAAAATTATCGTTATCTTTATAAGTAATTTAGACATCTTTTGTTAGATATTAATAAATATATTGAGTTTAAGTCGTTTTAGCTATTGAAACCATTAATGTTTAATTGTAATATGTTTCATAGGGATAATTTTATTTACTACATAACCAATTTATCCAATCAAATTACTACCATATTAATTCTTGAATTGATTCATCTAATTTACACAGAATCATAGCTGGAACTGTGTGTTAATAATAAAAATGATCCCATTCTATAATTTACTTATTTTTCTATTATTACAATTAAAATGGTTTTTTGAGCTTCACTTTTTTGAAATCTTCATAAAAGTTATCCTTTTTGATGTTTTAACAATACAATAAATACTTACTGAAATTGAAATGCTTAATAATATTAATTACAGATTGACTTAAGATCTCTAATACTTAAACGCCTTTATTCGTATTGGTCTCTTGAGCAGCCTTCAATTCTTTAATAATCCTACTTTTATGCTTCTTCTATTTATATACTAATCTATCCAAAAATAAGGCAAGAGGTGTAAATCCAAGCCAAACCTTGTCATTTAACATATTAAACTTATTAATACAAGCTTGTAAAGAATTAACTGATAAATCAGGATTCATAATCAAAAAGTGCAAAGATGTTTAACCACTTAAGGAAGTTTGATTTTAAAGAGAATCTAAAGTAAGTATCTAATCTAAGGGTGCATTCTCTAAAAACATCATCATAGGAGAAATTCCTTAATGATCTTGTTAATAAACAAATTGTTCAAATTGCTTCCAAGATCTTGCAAATAAATTCCACCTCTTTCTCCTTACAATTTCATGGAATATATTCTATTACAATTCTGGTAATTATAATAAATCAAATTTCTCTTATGTTTCTACTTTCTTTGGCAGAATTGGTATTTTGAAATAGGTTTCTTATTTTGCTTTACGATACTGTTCTTCCATAGATTACATAAATGGTAATTCTGGATTTAAGAATTTCTTGCATAATTTTCTTAATTTAGATAACACTATCACATGTTAATAATCCTGTATATTGAATTCCAATAGAAAAGGAGACAAAACTTATGAATTTTCAGGATTTATAGCATATTAAGCAATGATCAACCCAATATTTGGATACATATTCAAAGCATTAATAAAATAAGCTAGAGCTTTTAAGTAATGATTCTTTCTAAGTCTTTCTTTAATATTTTGAAATAATGATTATGCAAATATTTCTAATTGGACATCTTCATTTAAACCTAATTAATTAAAGAAATATAGTATTTCTGGCAATGAGTCAGAATCCAACATATAATCTACTAAACACATTCCAAAATCATCAACTGTCAATATTAATAGTTTAGCTGCCTCACAACCAAAATGGAAGAGTGCAGATTCAATGTCTGTTTTCTTAATTCTTCCCTATTTTGTCGTCAATCTTAATTAAACAAGCATTTCCAAATAAGCAGGATCAGATTGCTTCATTAGACCAGATATCTGGTTATCCAATACTTCTCTTATTCTCTTTATTCTAGTCAAAGCATTTCTTCTTCCCATAATGTCGGGAGCAAAACAACTTTCTTTTAATAATCCACAGAGAGTATTCTCCATCTCTAGTATTTATTATACCAATAATTACATCTGATTATCTCTTAGACTTCTTCAAGATTTTGTTTAACCTTAGATGTCATTTCTTTTTGGCATTCTAGAATCAATTAGATAATTATTTCTTCGTCCTTACTACTTCCCCAATCAAATCCTTTTGCCTTTCCTTCCTCTATTTGTTGATGTTTCTTTCTTTATTCTATTGTTTTTGGTGATCCTGGAATATTCGATGATTTATCTGCAATTAATTAATTTAATACTTGATGGAACACTGGAAGAACAAAATTGTATGATTTTCAAACTAACCTATCCAATTGATGCTGATTAATCATTGTATACTTTAAACATTTCTTTCTAAACAAATGTTTCCTTTATCATTTTTCCTTAATATTCTTATACAACTTCAAAATCGACAAAATCTGAAACTGACAAATCTATCTCTCCAATGTATTGTTCTTCATAATTCTTTACCTTCAATAATTTTAGTTTTAATGGGTATTTGGCATTTGATTTAAACATAAAATCAACTAATCCATGACAGGTTTTTGTATATTAATGTGGAGTGGTCAAAATTAATGTCTTTCCTCGATAGATGGCTTCCCAAGAAAATTTAGGTGGAATCTGGATTACTCATATAAATACTTTATTGTTTGGTAAATCGTATTTATTATACACACTAACATTCTGAATGAATAAAATGCAAAGTAATTGATTTTTCCTAACTTTCTCTTCAATTTGCTAAAATAATATTCTGGATTGACATTTCTCAAACTTTTGTTATGTCAAGTCATTTAAACAATCCATAAATACATTATACTTATTTAATCTGATTGGAGATAGTTTCTTTTTCAATGCTAATTTTCAATATAAAATCTACTTGGTTACGAAACTCCTTGAACACCTTACAAAAATGTCTACTACTAAGGTCGTTTAGATATTTGTCTTGATGTTTTTACTCGGAAATCATTAGACTTCGTTTACATTCTTAATAAATATAATATAAAACTTAATCTTAATTGCTATCTATAATTATTTTCATCAGATCAGCAAATATATATCATTGTCTTAAGCTAAATATATAAATTTGGTTAGTGTATTTGAATCATAATAATGTTTGTATTCAGTCTTAATTATCAGCTTTTAAGTGTGAATGAAGAACATAAATATATTGATAAATAATATATTTGTACTCTATTTATCCATTAATAAATTTAATTATGTTGAGTATATTTTAAGTCTTAAAGAATGGAATTTGTACACAAAAAAAGAAAAAAGTAGTTGTAGAATAAAAGATAGAAGCACCAGAGTCAGAATAAGAATCTGAAGAATAACCAAAAGTGGTTGAACATGATTTAAAAAGAGCAAGAAGGAAAGAAAGCTTAGATCAAATAGAAGAAGAAATGACCAAAAGGAGAACATAGGAGATTTAGCATAGAAACACTCTACTCAAGAAGTTGAGAATTAAAATAAGTGGGGATAATATAAATGCCCCTATTCTAACCAATTTTGCAAAGATGAAGAATTATCTCAATTAAGATTTAATGAATCAACTAACTAAATCTGGTTATTAAAAACCAACTCCAATCTAAATGGTTGCTATTCCAATCATTCTTCAAAAGAAGAATCTGATTGCTATAGCTCCTACGGGATCTGGAAAGACTTGTGCATTTGCCTTGCCTACTTTGTAAAATTTAGAAAATCACAAAGAAGGAGGTCCAAGATGTTTAGTATTTGCCCCTGCTTAAGAATTAGCTGATTAATTATACAAAGAATTTAATAAGTTTAATAAGGAATTAAAGATTAAACAAATTCAAGAAATGAACAGAGAAAAATAAGCTTTTAAATAAGCATGGAATCATATTGATATCCTTATTAGTTCTCCACTCAAGTTTCTAAAATTGCATAAAGTAGTAGACTTAAGTACTGTAGAATATGTAATTATGGATGAAGCTGATAAATATTTCGAATTAGGATTGCTAGCATAAGTAAAACAATTGTTAAGGATATTGGAATCGTTATAAATCACTTACATGTTCTTCAGTGCTACATTACCAGAACCAGTTGAAGATATTTATAGAGAATTGCTAATAGACCCAATCAAAATTATGATAGGAGGAAGAAATCATGTTCTAAGCAGAATAGATTAACAATTGAGATATGTATCAAATGAATATGGAAAAATATAAGAAATAAGGAATTTGATTAATGAAGGCTAAATGACTCCACCTGTTTTAGTGTTCGTTCAATCCAAAACAAGAGCTGAAGCCTTGATGTATGAAATAGAACAGTTGAAAGTAATAAGAGTGAATTGTATTCATGGAGATATGGAGAGTAAGACAAGACAAGAAATTGTTGAGTAATTTCATAAGGGTACAATTTGGATGCTTATTTGTACTGATATGATGGCTAGAGGAATAGATTTTAAAGATGTGTAATTAGTTATTAATTATGATTTTCCATAATCAATGATTACTTATGTACATAGAGTGGGCAGAACAGGAAGAGCAGGTAAATAAGGGAAGGCCATTACACTATTTACAGACGACGATAAATCTATGTTACGATCATTGGCCAATGTGTTAAAGGTATCAGGTTGTTAAGTGCCTGAATGGTTATTCCAATTACCAATTGCCAAAAAAGAACTTAAAAAAAAGAGAGAACGTTTCCCTGTTAAAAGAGAAAATATCGAAGATTAATGATGTATGTTTCATTTGTAAATTACGATATAATATGTTCTGGTAGAGTAAGAAATAAGAATTTATATAATTCCATAATTCTATCAAAAAAATAGTATAAATCATATCAATATTATCAATTTAGACATGCTTTTGTATCTAACCATCTTACTTTAGCTTAAACCAAGGAGTTGCTTTTTATACCACATTAATACAAAGTTTAGACTCTATCTTTTTAATTATTGTATTAATGCCCATTTATAAAAAGATCAATTGTAACTTAAGACCTAAAGATAGTATTTTATTTATTTGCTACATGTCAAGTGATAAAAAATTTAAAATTAATTTAGCCAACTTTTCGATTTGAGTATTAGGACTAAAATAATCAACATAGGATCTTTTATTGACTCCTTCAAATGTCTCAAGTTTTAATTATATGAATTGTTAATTAATTTATTATTACTATTCTTAGCTAAATAACATACATGATCATATTATTGGAATATTGAATTGGTTTAATTAACAGGTTAATCATAATGTAAACTATCAAATGTAGTCGAAAATAGATTTTAAGTATTAAAGATGCCATTTTATGTTGTGATAAGCAATTCTTCACCATTTATTTAATTAACTGTAGAATTAAAATCCAGATTTTTATTTAATTATAAAGAATGACAAGTCCATTAGTATACATCTCCTTACAATCTGATTATATGATTTTAAGTTTACTTTAAATGTTCTTTAATAAATTGCACTATATCAATAATTTTGGAATTTGATTCCACTTCCATATTCAAACTTATATTTAATCCTGTCAATATTCGTTTTTGAAAATAAATTTCATTTGTGACAACATAGAAATTATCGATTTTCAAATCTACAAGCATTTCGGTTGACTTCAGGTTTTGACCTTAGTGTAAAGAATAACATCTCCAATTCGAATAATTTTCAGTGAGTCTAATGATAATTGCCAATTTTACGAATATTTATGACGAATGTGGTTGAATAAATCAATGATCTAAAATTAAGAAGTTACATTCAATAAAAAGTGAATATTCTAAGGTTGAATGGTGACTGCTATTTATTTTTGTTTCACAATTTGCTTCTAACAAACAATAATAAATAACTCATCCACCATGTTTCCAATTAAATCATTGCCCCCCAATTTGATATTCCTATTGTATGAATAGCAACTCCACATATTTGTACCTCCTATTATTCTAAATTAACATTATAAATTACTCCTTGTCTTATTTAATAAAGTTTAGCATTTCATCCACAGTTAAATCTTCTTTCATCTACAGATTAAAGGGACGATAATAAGGAATTAGGAGCACATTCTTTTGTATAAACATAAATAAGCAAATTCTATTATAAAAATATTTGTTCAGAATTATACTCATAAATAATAGACTAAAAACATGAGTTTAATAATTGATAGATTTTAATCTCATTCATTTTTTACCCTTCATTTATTTTTTATGATAAAGAGGAGGAAGGTTGATCTAATAAATTATTATTTAATAAAATGGTAAAAGAATAAAAACCAAGTAAAATAACAAATAAACATAGAAATATACAGGACTGAAAATAAATTTGATACTTATATGACAAAGGATGCATTTTGTAAATTTATTTCAGATGAGTTAATTGCCAAAGATGGATTGAAAGAAAACTTTTAATTTCAGAATTACAAAGTAATTTTTGGTTTGTTTATGATTGTAAATGTAATCTATTCACATTATCACTACATCCCATATCCTCAAGATTACTATATATTGATAGCTTGCATCATATTGTAAATTTGATTATACACGTGTATTAGTTATTATGTATCTACATACATCTATTAATGGTTTGAGAAAGTCAAAGAAGGAGATATTTTTATACTCTATGATGTAATAATATTAAATAATTGTCAGGACAAGAAAACCAGAAAGACTTTTGGATTTGGAGCATCATAAGAATTATATTAGAGATTTGTTGTTTTAAGAATTTATAGTATGCCACATAAAGCCTTAGTAAATAGATAATAGATTAATAATTCTAGTTAGTTGAGCGTAAAATTGACAGTGCTGAATATCTTGATGTGAAAGGTTATATTGTCCAACCAAAGATGAGAAGTCTTATAAATGAGTTGTTACAAGAGGCAAATAAGAAATGATCATTTGTTATTGTTATCATTATAAGAAAATGTGTATAAATAAGAAAGGAAAAAAATAATATTAATATAATTAGAAATAAATATTCATGACTATTATTATTGTTCTAATTATTGTTGGTTTGGATCTTCTTGTTTGAGAACTTCATTATCACCTTATTCTCTCCTCTTTTGATTGTATTTGTTGATATAGCAATTCTAACATAATCCTTCTAATAGTTATTAATAAATAATTATTACAAGCGTATAATTTATCGTGTCCACAGATCCAAGGTTTCTTAGTTCTACCATATTTATGATAACAATTATTGCACATACCCTTAGCATAATGTTCTTTTTCAGGGTGTCCACAATTATTATTACGCTTACTTCTAAAACGATATTTAGAAATAGATACATCTTTTTTGACTTTTGTACTACTTAGACTTATTAAGTTTGTGATTACTGGACAGTTTTCATCTAGGATGCCATGAGCTACTTAATTAAAAAGAATATGTACTAGATTAGAGAAAATAGTATTTTAAAGCAAATTAAGTTATTCTTCCTTTTCTTTTGGTTAGGGAATGGCATTCTTATTGTTGCACATCTGGAAATTGAGTCTAAACACTAAACTGGTTATGAATTGTCATACAATTAGCTCCTGCCAATAACTGGTTGATAATATTCATAAAGATTTGATGAAAAAATAATATTATTATTTCAAATCAATGTCACACTCTTAATTGGTACCATGAATCTAAGAATAACGTATGATAACTACTTTATGTCGTCATATGAAACTAAGGCACTGTCATTTTCACTCAATGCTCTTTTAAATATTATTAATCAATTACATAGACCCAACATGTATAGTTCTTGTTGTATTTACATGAATTACTACATATTAATTTAACTCCGGTTTTTACACATCTATATAACATCGAACTTGTTATTACTGATTTTATCATCCTACTAACTTTATTGTGATTAATTTTGATTATCCAATCTCACTCCAAAGTTTCTCTAAGTTTTCTGATAATATTTTAAACAATTTGTTAATAAATAGTCTGCTTGTTTTTCAACCAATGTTTTTAAGAATTCTTTCTCCTTCAAACTCATTTGATATTCTCCAATATTGTTATAATAATAGAACACATTCGGGATCAACTTTTACATTCTTGTTCGTAAATATTATTGATAAAAATATTAGATTCTCTCCAATTCAATTACATGCAGTGTCAAATATTGAGTATCACGTTATTTATTATGCTTTGACAATTCTTTCTTTAGATCTTGGATTGATTCCAACTACCCTTTTAAAGTGTCCTGTATTTTCGAAACATCAAAATATGGCAACAATTCAGGACTTAGTATTTCTTATTGAACCCAATATATTAAATCAAATATGTCTTGATTTACATCTCTTTGTCCCACCTTCCTATTATACTATAATTCTTACTTATTGTAAGGAATTAAAAGGTAAGTCTTATGTAGGAATAATCATAATTTTAATTATATTTTAAAAAGACTCATATTCAAAGTGATAACACTTTAAATGCAATCTATCTAGATATGTGATTACAATGAATAACAATATCATATTCATAATCATTCCATTTTACTAGATTTTGATACTTTTACCTTCTAATAAAAGCGATCATCTATAATTAAATGTAATATACAACATTAAATTTTATGTATTATAATTAATATGTAAAATGAATAAGTATTTATTTATATTTTTTACATATTAATAAATATTATTATCGAATTTAGTATTTTATTTTATTTATTCATAATATTATTAAACCATATCCTATATTTATTTAATAAGAATATATTATGTAAAATTACTTAGAGCAAGTTCAATAAATGCTAAAAATACAAAAATTTCAAAGGATGTGGAATTATTGTTGTTAGTTTTATGAATTTGGAATACTTCATCCCACTTTAAATATTCAGTTAGGAATTGAATTTAGTGCACTTGCCACAACACCATACAGACTTATCTAACTGTTATTGTCAAAACACTTTTATTTTTCCTAAAATTATCTAACTCCAACTTAAACAAAAGAATTTGATGAGATGCTTTCGAAGAGTGATGAATTTGATTAAAGGAATTTAGGGTATATTTTAAGCATCTAAACTTATAGGACAATTTTAGGAATGATTGTGCTAGGAGCAATAGGTTTTTTTGTTTTTGGATTTGCTTTAGTAGGTGGAATCGGAGGAGGTGTTTTAGGAGTTGTAGGAGGTCATTAAGTAGGAAAGAGAATTAAGAAGACTTTATAAAATAAATAGGATATAAAGGAAATAGATATTTATGATATAAAATTAAGAACTATTTTAAAATGGGCATAACTACAGAAAAAGAAATACTGTTATAATATTAATCTCCAAAGATTCGTAATTGAAAAAATCTTAACAGAAATTAAGATAGCTCTTCATTTTAAGTATTTTTCAACTATCAACTAAACTCAACTTTAGAATCTATTGAAAAAGACCTTTTTATTCCTTAATCAAGATTTGTATTTGTGTTCCATAGAATTAAGTTTATTATTGTTGGAAGAGTAATTAAAGATTTTAAGGTATTTTAGTTTGTAGGATTAAAATGTATGTCTAAACGAAGAGCAAATGAAATTGCTTAATCAATAAAATAATTATAGAAATCAACTGGAAATCTCTGTGTTGAAAGAAATAGACAATGTTATTAAACCAGTAGTGTCATTATTTTCAAATTAACTACCTGATAACAAATTACCATTGATAATTAAAAAGGCAAGGGAGTTCATTTATTCAAATGAGATTGTTCAATTGTCTAAGTAATTCCCTGATCCATAAATGAGTATCTATTACATAAAGATGCTGAGTTCATAATTAAATTTAAGTGTAAATACAACAAATCTCAAATTATATGTCTAATAATAAAACTTCAGAAATCTAGAGAATGTTGGTTAAGATATTTAATGCATTATACAGAAATAGAATAAAAAATAGAAAATAGTATAGGAAGATGAAATAAAAATAAATATAGAATAAGTTGAAAATGAAGAATAATAGTGTGATGTCATCGTTTAAAATAATGAATCGTAAATACGACTAGAACAAATTGTAGAGTAAAAACCTAAAGATATTTAATTGAGATTACATTCTCATCCAAATAAAATCAATTTCTCCAAAATTGATCCTAAATACTACATAAATTCAACACCTTATCAATCTTATGAGGATATCATTAATAACTCAGAAAAGGAAAAATTATTCTCCAGATACCCTTAACACTATTGTTAATTATCCATTGAAAAATTTGATTTATTCTTATAATTGATACATGAACCTACTGATAAATGGGATTTGGCAATTAACAATAAAGATGCTTAAATTTACAAAACTTTAAAGGAAGGCTCTGACAATGTGTTTATTAAAGGTTTTGGTATAATAAAAAATGTAAATACTATATTATTTAAATTTGATAGACCTCCTTAGAATTAGCCTTGAGAGTAGTTTACGATATTAAATTAAGGAGAGAGTGGTAATTAAAATAATTAATTAAATAGGGATAAATTACTAAGGGATTTCTAAATTATAAAAACGGAATCTGAAGATATTGATATATTGGCATATTATGTGCAACCTCCAATACGTCTAGTCACTCCTAGAGAATGGGTTTAGAGAAGAATTTTGAGATACGATTTTCCAGAAAAAGGGTAGATCACTTTAATATTCTATTCTATTGATTATCCTCAGCATCCAGTAAATAGAAACAGAATTAGAGCATACACAGAAATATCATCCATGATATTTGAGGATTATGAATAAAACAATGTAAAAATCTCGATTTGTTCTAACAATGATATTAAAGGATATATTCCAAAAATGATTGTTAATAGAGCCAGTGCTAGCGGACCTATTGATTGGTTTAAGAGTTTATAAGAAGCTTGTAATAAATATAGATGATTTTTTTCATTATTTATAGATGAATTTCTGTATATTATAAAGAAACACAAAAAAGTTAAATAATTGACATAATTAAATTTTAATATTTCAAAATGACAAAGGCAGAAAAAGCAGCGATAATTTTTGGATTAGGGTCCACTGCTCTTTTGGCTATTTATTCAATTGTGAAGCCAAGAATAAGTCAGGGATCATCAAATACTGAAAGTTTAGTTTAACGAAGGAATGCAATACTAAATAAGGATAATATGAGAGTACTATATAGTACAATGACATTCTTCTATTTGCAGGGATATAAGAAGACAGGAGAAGATTTAGCATTATTGAAGGAAGTGCTGGATGTTGCTAAACCTAAATTAATTGCATTATAAATATCAGAAAAACAATTGGAAGATGAATATAGACCTATTCTTAGGAATCCACACCTGTAGGAAATAATGAAGAAGGTAGATTACCATTTAAAAACAAATCCTGGTGAAGTGACGAAGATGAAAGAGCTTGATTTCTATGCAGGATTAGAGAATATCTATGCAATGCATTATTGTTAATAGAATAGCTGTAAAGTATGAAATGTTATAATTGTAGATAATTCCAGCAGATGAACATCCATCATTTTATGATTAACTGTATACTTAGAAAATAGGATTAAAGGAAGTCACAAAAAGTGGAAAGGTTGAAATACCAGAGAACTTGAAATAATTATATCAGTCATATGACATGAGTGATCTTGAAAAGACAGAGGAGGACATTAAAGAAGATATTTATATTAAAAAGAGAGCTGATGTTTTTGTTGATAAAATTGTACATGAATTAACTCCAACATTTAATATCATTCCAGATGTTCCTTATAAGGTTTTGGTTGGAATTGTTGATCCTAAAGTGTAGAACATGATTGCCAAAGAATGGAAGTAGAGATTTCTAAGCATATACGGACATTAAATTTTAGAAGATGAATAGCATAGCCAATAATAATCATAGATCTAATGATTAATATCTTTATATTATTATAATCATTTATTTTAATTAACTTAATTAATGCAATAAGTTTAGATCCACAATTAAGATGATGATCCAACTTAACGCAAATTGGAAAAGAAATAAGGGTTTATTTCTAAGTTAAAGAAGATGCTTCTAGTATATAAATTTTATTTACGAAGGATTAAAAGTTTAAGGAAATAATATACATTCTCGAATCTAATGATGGATTCATAATCCTGAATCTCCAAAAATTTATTGATCAAGCCTTACCAGAATATTTTAAACATATAAATTATCAGAGTTTTAGAAGGTTATGATAATTTTCTAATAATTCTAGGTAACTGAATTATTACGGATTTAAATGTTTAAATAAAGAGAAAAATAGTGTTGAGTACGTTAATAAATAATTCAATATTCATTCAGAAACATAGATTAAAAAAATTATAAAATAAAATTCAGAAGTTAATGACTTTGCTTCTTCGTTTAATTAGTTAGAAGAATTAAGGTTAAATTAATTAAATTTGCATAAATAAATTGAAGAAATCAAAAAATTATAAGAAAAAATTATGAAGAATACATAATAAAACACAATTGTAACATTTAAATTTAATTTCAATAGAAATATCTACAATCATAAATTAGAAGTGAATTTCGTAGGCAAAATATGTAACATTTTTGTGTAAGATTCTATAAAAGCATTAGTAATCCATATTTTAGTATATTATTGTAATATTAAAGAACAATTTTTTGATAAAAACTTTTTGAATGCAGCAAAGTAAACTTAATATGCTTATGATGATGATTTCTTTATCAAGTATTTCTTTCAATACTAACCAATTCAACTTTGCTGTAATAAGAATTAAGAAATAGATTCTAATAATATGAAGGATTCGATTAATTAATGTACTTCATTTTAGAATGATGAAAACCAATTTGATGAAAAATTAAGTGTTAGCAATCTTAGCGCTTACTTTGATTTATGATTAATACTTAATTATCATAAAAATTCCTTGATTAATAAACTAATTTTATAGTTTATTCTCATTTTTGATATTTATGAATTATTTATTTTCTATTTTTTATGAATCTTTAGACAATTTTTAATATAATATTAATATTACTTATAAATCTTATATTAATCCAAAATGCATTCTCTTATCTCATTTCTCTTCAATCTAAATCCCTTCCTTATTATACATTGATTAAATATTTAGTTGTTAAGTTTTATTTTGTTATGCTTGATTTATAATATTATTGCATCATAACAATATAATTATTGAGGGGTAATAAAAAATAGCACATTTATATTTCCTTCTTTGTAAAATCAATACATATGCAGCCTACTTGTACAATTAAGAATGTAATTGAATAATTAGGGTCGATTGATATTGTAAATATATAGATTATTATCAAGATTTAACAATCTTAACTACGATTTTCGAATAATTAATTAAATTAGTTGGAATTAGATGACAAATTAGAAAATTTTGTCAATCATTCTCTATATCTGGATTTCCTTCTAATTTAGATAAGACCCGCATCAATAGTGAATAATATTCTAGTAGTATAGGCATTCTATTGAAAAGAAATTGATTTTATTATAATTTTATCGTCAATAGAATTAACTTATATACTTTATTTTTAATAATTATATTTTCATTAGATATGTTAATTGTTCATCATCAATTTATAAATCTAATCTGCATCAACTAGGGAATAATGATAATCATCTTCTTCAACCTCACTTTCGCTAGGTTCTTTGTCAAAGAATTTAGTGTATTGACAATGGAACAATTCCTTATCTAATTTGATTCTACCTCGTACAGTTTTAATCTTGTCCTTCTCTTTTTAATCTTAAGCTAAGATCATCTTTTTCTTTTTTTCAATAGCCTTCATTTATTTTTTTGCAACATAAGGAGTTTTCTTTTTCAATTGCCAACGATTTTCTGGTTTTTGTAGCTCTTATTATTTAACTTTTTCTTGAGTATCATTAAATTCTTTAACATTTACAATCAGATCTGCTTAATCATCTTTGGCTTGATTGTACCAACTATAAAATTTATGGTTTTAATCAGTGCTGCATAATTTATAAATTTCACTATCTTTAATCTGATTGATGTCATCTTTAGCAAATTAATTCTTGGGTAAGAACTTATTAACTTTAACTTCTACTAATAATACATCTTCATCTTCAGTGTGTTCATCACTTGAAGCTTCTACCAAAGCAGTATTCCAGGATTTTACTTTAGTAGGTTTCTTATACTTTTATTTAATTTCCTCATTAATTTCAAATAGATCAGTAAAATCATCGTTAGGTCTGATCTCATTAAGTGAAATAAGTATCATTGTATCTATTGTAAAAATATGAAATAGTGCTTCTTGAAATCTTTCAACCGTTATAATTCGTAATACTTCTTGATTCAATAAATTTTAATCCAATTTGTAATTGTCAACCATGAAAGACATTACCTTAATTATTGTTTTACAACCTTTTATTAAGGCTATGGCAGACTTATTTTTGACAAGTTTGATATCCCTGCCATTTAATTCCATGATCCTTTTTTTGGTTATATCTCTAATCTAATCAATTTTTGGTTAATTATAATCTGACAAATTAGCTATGCCTCTATTTAGATCACTTAATTTAAACCAGAATAATTAATAATATTTTGAAGCCAAATATCCTTTGTCTCTTAGTTATCCCTACTTTTCGTATGCCTTCCTTATTTCTTCCCAATTGCAACTATATTTGACACACATTCTCCAATGTTAAGCCATTTCTTCTTGATTGAAAGGATCTCTATTAATCTTTGGATCTATAGCTTTCCATCTGGCATAGATCATAGTTTATTAGGGAATATCGAATTCGTAAATCTATTTCATTTGTCTAGCGATATCTGCCCAACGAGCCTCTCCTACTGCCTCTACCATTGAAGCTAAAATTTAATCAAACTAAATATATCATAATGAATACTCTTTCTGTGAATAGGGGATTACATCTTGGCATTGTTTTAAAAAAAGAATTAATTCAATGCCTAATAATTTTAGAGTTCTTTAGATATAAAATCATTTTAAAAATTAGTAACCAAAAATAAAAAATAAAAATTTAATTGACTAATTATTTATGTAATAATAAAATTTTATTTAAAAAACTAATTTAAACACTAAATCTATAACTTATAAAATTCAACATAATAATTATGAAATCAATTTTCTTCCTTCGTCACACAACAATTCATTCTCAGGATTGTTGCAATCTTAAGTCTTAATTCTATTCAGAGCTTGGATCACTAAATCTTTGAATTACACCAAAGTTGGATTGTTATTTTAAACCTATTAATCTTAGTATATAAAATTACTTCTTTAATAAACATTAAATGAGTTTCTTGATTATCTTGGTATTCATGTGGAAGTGAATCTAAGAATTTATTCAAGAGTTATTCTTTTTAAGCAACATTGCAATACATAGCCACCTTACCTAAGGTTGTCAAGGCAGTTTCATATGACGCTACTTTATCAACATGTTTGCAATCAGGTTATTCAATGATAGTTGAAGCTAATTCGATAACTTGAGTTGTATCAAGAGTTGGAAGTCTTTTTGCAATATTACCATAACCAAATAATAGATTTTGTTTCATTTCTAGATCAGCTGTTTTGGCAAAAGAAGAATAGCATTTTAATATTTCATTTTGTGCTTATTAGAATACTGATTCATTGCAAAGAGGTAAAACAATATTGAAAAATGCAATAGAGTTAATGGTCTATGATTTGGTTGATTTAGTATTTAAAAATGAGTAATAGGTTGGCATCATAGTTTATACAGATTCGCATTTATGATTAGAAATCAATTCAGTTACAATATTAGTAATGTGATCAAGTAATGAATCAATTTCTTCACAATCAGCTTCAAATTACTCCTCATCTTCATAAGTAATTGACTCTTTAGTCTTTACTATCGCTGCAAGAGCCTTGTTAGATGTTTAATACATTGAATCAACAGTATTAGAATCCAAAATAGGTGCTTTAACTTAATTCAAACAATTAGCCAATACTTCTGCAATTTCAGCAGCTCTATCATAAGTTTTGCTGTTAAGGAATACAGTGAATTCAGTAATGAGCATAGGAGTAACTTAAATAAGTACTTATGCCATATCTGTTTCAAGTGTGCATGCAGCTAATAGATATTCAGCACATTTAGCCATTGACTTTTAGATTTATGAGCTATGTTTATAATTAATGAATTCTTTCATTAATACTATTGTTTTAGTGATGTATGGATAGAAGGATTTGCCACATTACTCAGCTAAGTTAACAAGAGTGTGAGCTCCTTCTACTTTTTATTCTAGAGCACTAGTATTAAGGGATAAGCTTTTAACTCCCAAGAATTTAAGATCCAACTTGACTTTAGTAATGTTCTTGCCTTCAGCCTATGAATTGACTGAGAATCCAACATCCAATCTCATTGCTCTTTCAACCAATGGGAAGATAGCTTCTAAGTATTATCCAAATTCACATCTTAATGCCGTGGCTACTTAAGTGTAGAAGAAGAAAATGGATGTATGAGCAGGATCATCTGATTCCATTTTGTTCTGCAATTAGATGAAGTGTGTGACCAGTTAATTAGAATCAGTCTTACATTATTCCTTTCTTGTTGTACTAATTGAAACTAAGAAACAACCAATGCATTCTAACAATAATGATTTAACTTCATTTACTGTGACTGTCTACATCATTTACATCATGTATGGCATCATCTAATCATAATATTAAGTGAAATGTTCTTATAAACTTGTAGCCAAAGCACTGAATGCAGAGAGTGCTTATTCTAATATTTATTATTACTATTAATCTATTGAACCTGTCAAATTAGTTTAAATGACTGAGTATAATTATTCAATCAAAAAGGTTGATACTGGAGTCAATACATTCTTGGCTGCCTCCTTATCTTCTACTAATTCTCTTGTAAAATCAACTAAACAAGCTATAGAAATATATTGGATTTTTTATGAGATCTTTTATTACATACATGTCACTATCAATTATAAAATCTATGATCCATAATTAATTTAGATCTTTGGTGTGAATTCTTAACAGAGAGCTGCTAAACATGTCAATAAATCATAAATAATCAATTTGTTTTATGATTGAGATAATGGCAATATCAAATCCATTATGCTAGGCAATTCATTCTAGAAATGTTCTGCTGCCTTATCTGATAATGTTGCCATAGCAATCAAACCAGCATGTTATTCATTGATAACTGGTGATCTTAATGCTTACATTATGAGTGGAACAAATATAGGTAATAAATATTTAACTCCCAAATCTCTTACCATTTTACCTAGACAATCCTCAGCAACACTTGATAAATCATTCAATTATAAACAATTATCATCAAAGGTATTTTCCCAATCTTTTCTATCTACCTCTGTTAACATTTTCATTATCATTAGAATAGAGGAGGTCTTAAATTAATCACTCTTTCTAATAAAGGCTGGGGCAATTTAACATAAGGTTTAAAGACCATGAAGTGCTGACTTTTTCAATGATATAGTAGTTTGTGATTACATCAATTAAGTATAGATGTTTAATAAATCTCCATATACATTTTTCATGAATTTAGGATGATTTTCTAATAATTCATTTATTGATTGTAAGGCTTGAACTGATGCTTCTTGATCGACTTACATCACTTATGCAAATTATTATAATAAAACTACTGCATTATTACTGAATCTATTCAATAATGATTCTTCCTCAATTGAAACTAAGAAACTACTGATTCCCTAACAAGTTGCTGCTCTTACTTAAGGGCATTAGTCATTCAAATATGCTGTAAATATTTCGTTCAATTATTAACTGTGTTTAATTAATTATTCATCACATAATGCAAATTCACACATGATTTCTATATAATACATTGTTGCTAACTTCTAATTTAAAGTTTATGCACTTCCTCCTATCTCAAACAGTAACATAATCATTTCATCATATTTTGTAAACTTTAATAATCCTTTTACCGCCAAATCACACATTCTCTTAAGATGAGACAACTTATTATCTTATTTTAACTCGCTAACACAGAACTTTAATACAAATTAGACATGACTCCATTCCAACTTACTAATATTCTCTTCATTTTCAAAAATTGTTTTAGATAACAATATGGAAACAAATTCTGTGTCATCTTTGTTTTACATTGCTATTAAAAATTATTCAAGAATGGCGATTGGATTGGCAGCAACCTAAGCGTACAATTCTTATTCTGCTTATTATCTAATTGTGTTGTCTGTAGATCTAAGATTTGTGAACATGATTAAAATTTTATGATTTCCCGCAAACAAATTCTCTATTTAAATACAAAAAAATGCGCCAATTCATTATTTTAAAAATATCTCTTAATAATTTCACAGTTTTAATTACTTTCAAAAACAAAAAAAAAGATTAAAGATTCTTAAATTTCTTAATTGAATTTCATTCATCATTTGTTAAATATGTTGAGATAGCTAGTAGTACTTATTCATCTTGTGAAATCCTCAATTTTATCAATATTATTATATGTTATTAAAATCGAATTAATTTGAAATTCACTTAACTAGTATGTATATTAATATCACTCCTAAATTATAAATAACATAAAATCAGATTAAATATATAAATTATTTGAAGTAGATTATTATTAGCTTAAATTATACCATTAGAAATATAAATTTCTAACAAATAATGATCTTTCGGAATACAAATAATAGAATAATTGTTCTTAAACTCGATTCCAACTTTCCAAATTATTTTTCTAGTCCAATATTCTTAATTTATTTGTCAAATAGAAGATAATTTAAAAAAAAATTTTGAATGACATCAACAGACTTGATTGTTGTTTGAGATTCTGAAATCTAAATAATTATTAGAATAAGAAAGAAATTTACAATATTAAAAGATTTTAGGTAATTTTTTTCTATTATAATAGATACTTATAACATTCAACCTCCTATCCATCTAATTTTTGCTTCTATAGTTAAGTTGTCTTTAAGTTATAAATCTGATATCGACTTTCCTCTTTTAATTTTATCGTTAAAGGGTTATCCAAATATAAATAAATCAACAGCTGTTGTCTTCCTAGATTAATAATCAAAGTTTTACCCATTTTTTTCGACTACACAATACTATGAAACAGCATTAGCTACATCTTCTAAAGTATCACTGGTTTTTAAGACAATATCCAACATTCTTTCTATAACTCCATCTTTGATTGCAATTTTTATATTAATAGTTGTTATTGCTTGAGGTGACTATGATTGCTAAGGTTAAGTATTAATTTCAAAAGTTTCATTCTTAACATCTCCAACCTCTTCATCAATATTTAGATACTTTTTTCTTTAAAGGGAAAGGCAAGTCCATTAGTCAATTACTCCTTAAATACTTTCATATTTAATTTATCATTACTTAGCCTAATATTAGAGAACTTGGTAAAGTTCCCTTATTGTTGTACTTACAACCATCTCTAATTCGAGTGTTACATCTTAAGGTTTAACAATTACTTTGTATTTATGTTATTAGATCATATTAATTAATATATTTTTTTTATGGTTGGAGTTTTAATAAATAGGAATTTTAAAAGAATTGATACAATACAATTCTACAAGAAGATAATTCAAATATATTGTTTTAGTGAATGCGATTAGTCCCAATTCATTATTTTTTTTTATACAATAATATATTTTGAGTATTTTATTAACCTCATTATTTTTATTCTCTTTCTTTAAACTTGGGTTTAATTGGCTTTTTTGGTCCAGATCTTTTGGAGATTGACTTGTTAACATTAATATTATACCTCCATTGCTTACTTTTTAAATTCTTCTTCTTAAAACCATCTTTACTTCATATCATTTTCTTCTTCATTAAATGAAAGCACATCATCTGGACATTCTTATCTAAATTATGAAGCTTGTGAATAATAATTCATAATATTAGCGTTTTCATAAGCAATGATATTGTTGAGATCATCAACTTAAGAGGATAATCCGTGGACTTCTCCTTTTTCTAATTTCAACTGTTCTGCAATCAATCGTGCATATTCTTATATTGCATCTAATCCTTTTTATTCTAATATTCCTAAGAAATGTACCATATTTTCCTCTGTAATGGCCGCAGATTCTAATATAAATGAAGAATATTACTTAGTTTTTTTATTGTTTCATCATCAACATCGATGGCTTAGAAAACTTCTTCTAAATATTTCTTAATTAAATTTATTGTTTCAATAGATTTTTCATATTGTGCTTTTAGTATAACCTTCTTTTTCTCTTCTTACTAAATTTTATTTGATAGTGCCATTTTTTATTCTCTTCTTTAATTATCATTGGTAGCTCCTTTTGTTGAATACATCTATATTTCTTCTTTTTTTTCTTCAATTTATCTTTCCAGCTCTTCAACAGTTTCTTATAATTCTTTTACAAATTATGACATAATTTGATTATTTTAATACAATTCAATGAAGACTGTCAATAATTATTTACTTTCCCTTTCCTTTTTTTTATCATGAATGCCTGTTTCCTATTTAATCCTTTCAAATGCATCCTTTATCTCTTATTCTTTAGACGCACTCAACATATACTCTTTATCAATTTAAGCGTTTGATGCTGACTTTTATCTAATAATTTCTTAATTTTCTGCAATTTGTTTCTCAAGCTTATCTAAATATTCTTATTCCTTCTTTTTGCTTTAGATAAATGCTTTAAATTTCTTATCATGCTATATTTTCTCATTTAAGGATTCACATTCTTGTTCAAATTCTTTTTTTTATGCTTCTGCTTTCTTTTGTAATTTAGTTAATTCTTCTTCTGCTTTATTTCTATAATAATATGCTTATCCTGCAGATTTAATGGTTTCCTCTACATTCTTCTTCTTATCTTCTAATTCTTTTTCTAAATTTTTTGATATTCTATAAATAATATCATATATTTTTACTCCTCAACCATATTTTTTTCTTTTCTCAATTAATTGATTTTCTCTCTCAATTATTTATTATGAGCAACAATCTCATTCAACTTTTGATTAGCTTTCTCTAACTTATTTTCATGAACAGAAATCTGATGCTGTTATGATTACAAGTTTTATTTAATTATCTATTATCCATTTTTTTCTTAACGATATTCCTCAATTTTTAAATCCTATTGTTCTTTTTATCTAGTTTAAGCTGCTTTGATTTATTCATCCAAATTTTTCTATATAATATTATTTCTAATATTTACAGTTTCTGCTAACTCAGCTTCTATTTTTTGAATATATGTCTTCTCAACTGGAGATAAAACAAAATATTTGATTAATTACTATTCTTAACAACTATTTAATACCACTAATTGATCACTGCTCAGTTATTTTACATCTTAATCTACCATCTATTTTATTTTCCCTAACAATTCTTAAAGCTCTTTTAATCTATCTTTGTCTAGTATAGTAGCACCATAACGGTCTAACTCAGTGAGTGGAGTAGTCTTAACATCTTCAACTAGGCATTCAATAGTCAAATATTTTGGACCCAATTGAAATGCTTTCTAGATGTATTTCATGATGTTTTTGTTCATTGAAGACATCCTAATAATTATCATAAGCAATACATTAAGATCTTTTTATATGTTCTTCTTTTTAGCGACTCAATATCTGACAGTTTTTCACCGCCTTTAGAAACATCAAATGACTTTTGAGTTTAATTCATTTATTAAATTATATTCGATTATTCAATACTAAATTTATTCATTAATATATATCTATCATTCGAATGTGAGCAACCTTTCTATTTATCATCTCACCATTACTACCAAAATCTTTAAAATTCCTTATTATTTTTTATATAATTCTAACCTAAATAAGTGTTTTAATCATTTTTGACTATCTATCATAATCATAATTAAAAACTTGATATTTAATTATCTAGACTTACGAAGGGTTATTTTTACTAATATGAGATAAATATTTTCTATTATTCGTAAAAAAGTACTTATATTTTGGTTAGCATTAATAAGGAAATTGAAACAAGAACCAGATTCCATAGAGCAATTGATAATATTTGAAATTTTTATCATCGTAAATGAATGTTTAAATTATCTTTGCCCAATAACATTTAAACTGAAAGAGTTTTTTTATACATAATTTCTTTTAAAAAAAACGATAGATTTTCAAACTAATTTAACTTTTTCTTAAAATGCTTGCATAGAAATGTTAGTTTAACTTTCTGTTAGGCCTGAAAATATAGAAAAGAATAGGAATACAATATGAGCTTTAGTTATTAATGGTGTTTATGTTTTATTTTTTAGAATTATTTATTAATCTATTATTAACAATTTGCTGGGTAATTGTAATATTTTTGTTGTTCAAAGCAAAAAATATTACAAAACTCATTGAAATATTTTAATGAGGTTTTATACCAAAATATAAGATAAATTCAATCATTCATTATTTTTACATGTTATAATTAGAATTTTGAATATGATTTTACGAAACAAACATTATTCTTATAAATTAAAAAATCCTCACTATTAAGTAAAACTTAAAGTGCAGATAGTTAATTAATATTATTAATAATATTGAATTTATGTAAAATTTTAATATAGATTGAATGATATAGATTTAAAATATATACAAAAAAATAAATATCTATTTTATTTAATATTTAATTTAGATAACTTATTTTCTTATACTAATGGGCTGTGGATCATCTAATGGTATTTAAGAACCTTCAAACAAAGGTAAGGACAATAATCATCTATAATTAAGTTACTAAGATAGAGGACACCAAATTTGCATATCAAGGATTCGTTACTGAGAAAAAAGGGAAAATCACTGCAGACTATAATTTAATTTAACCATGCCTTGGAAAAGGTATTCTTATTGAATAATTAAATCCAAGGTGCATTTGGTGAAGTTTATAGAGGAGTACACAAGGTTACAAATTAAGTTAGAGCAATAAAATTGATAAGGAAGAAACTGATGACTGAGGAAGATTGTTTAATGTTAACAAGAGAAGTTGACATTTTAAAATAATTGGTATGAAATATATTGATAATATTAGGATCATTTGAATATCATTTCAATTTATGAGTTTTATTAAGACTCTGAATATTTCTATATAGTAACAGAATTATGTTAAGGAGGTGAATTATTTGATCGAATTGTTTAAGAGAAAAACTTTTCAGAAAAAAAAGCTGCAGAAGTTATGAAATAGGTGTTAAGTGCTGTGACATATTGCCATGAAAAAAATATCGTACATAGAGATTTGAAGCCTGAAAACATCCTTTATGAAAGCAATAATGCAGATTCCCTTATAAAAATAGCTGACTTTGGAACTAGTTAAAAGTTCAATCCAGATAAGAAAATGGATCAAAGAGTTGGAACCCCTTATTATATAGCACCAGAAGTATTAGATAGGAAATACAATGAAAAATGTGATATTTGGTCATGTGGTGTTATTCTCTATATTATGTTGTGTGGAGGTAATATAATATTTTTATGAAAGCTCCTCCATTTAATGGCGATGATGATTATTAGATTATGGAGGCTGTGAGAAAAGGAGTCTTTAAATTTAAGGAGTAGGAATGGAAGAAAATATCAAATGAGGCTAAGGATCTTGTCATGAAAATGATAGAGAAAGATACAAAAAAGAGAATTTCAGCAAAGGATGCCATGAATCATCCTTGGATCCAAACTTATTGTTAAAAGAAAGAAGATGATCTGCCATCTCTAACTGAAGCTTTGTAAAGAATTAAAGCATTCAGAGTAAATACATATTGATTATAATCTAGGTTGAAAAAAAGCTGTAAGAAGCAGCACTTATGTTTATGGTTAATTTTATAGCTACAAAAGAGGAGAAAAAGGACTTATTAAAGTAATTCTAGGCTTTGGATACAAATAATGATGGAAGATTAAGTAGAGAAGAATTAGTCAATGGATACAAAAAGGTTATGAGTGATATAGATGCGGAAACTCAGGTAGATGAAATTATGAAAAAAATAGATGCGGATGGAAGTGGTTCAATTGATTATTCAGGTATAAATAATTAATTTATGTCCATAGAGTTTGTTTATGCCACTATTAATAGAGAAAAGCTATTAGCTACAGAAAGATTACTCTAAGCATTTAAAATAATAGACAAGGATAAGAGTGGAGCTATCACAAAGGATGAAATTAAATTAGCATTTGGTCAAAATTCTGGTATCAGTGAGGAGGTTTGGAAGTAAATGATCTAGGAAGTTGATTAGAATTCTGACGGGAAAGTAATATTCTACTATATTCTATAGTTAACATTTGAGGAGTTCAAATCCATGATGATGAGAGTAACTTAGAATTAAGGTTGAAATCTTATATTTCATTATTTTTATTATTATTCTCAATGTAATTCAAAATGCAGAATGATAATAAATAAATAAAATAATCAAAAACTGTTCTTTATAACTATGTTTCAGAATACTCTATCCATACTATTGAGTAATTAAACATTTTCGTCTATTTCGCTATTTAAAGTTTAAGCATACAACTTGTTTGTAATAATTTAAGGGATGATATTTTTATGTTCTGGAGAATTGATATGCTCAATTTTAATTTCAGTTTAGCATACCTAATCTTCAACTACTACCTAATCTTACGGGAGTTTTTTTATTTGATTTTTGATGTCGTAAAAATCAACAGTTAACATCTTTCTAGGGTATTTAAAATTCTCAATTAAATAACAGTTTAAACATTTCTTCCTTTTAATGTTAGTAATTTTGGTTTTCAAATTCTTTAAAGCTTATTTAAGATAATTAGTATTCTTATCATCAAACTCGTTTTATATTTTTTACATCCAGTTATGACTGGAGAATTTATTGCGAATTAAAATTTCCATCTTTTCTCTCATTTATTTAATTGGTCTAAAAAACAAGTACAATCCTATCCAACTGCATAAGAGAAGGGATAAAGATGCCCCCAGCAAATAAGAGATATTTCTTGCAAATGCTTTAATGACTTCTAATTTTGTGCTTTCAGCCATTTCAATATTTTCCCTCTGAATGGTTACATTTTAAAATCTATATAAATATAAGGTTAATACATGATCAGATAAAAATCGGATTTTAGATTCAATACATGTAATATAATATCTTCTTTGTATTTTGTATTAAATCTACACAAATGTTTAATTTATAATGTACAATTATTGGTGTAGGGTTATTATGAGGCATACAATTAAATTTATTACCAATCCTATGTTGTGAAACCAGTTAGGTTTTGCTGATATACATAGATTATTCCTTAATCAAGTCTTATATCTTCAATGGAATTTGTACATATAATTTAGCCAAGTAGATTTGTTATTAAAAATGTAAATTACTTAAAATAAAGATGGTCTGAATATTCCTTGAAACTCAAATCCTAGCCCATAATTGCCTATAAATTTCCTCTCTTATTATTTTTTGAGGGATTATTTTCGAACAACGAATATGTTATTGTGAAACTGTATTCTTCATTGGCGTAAGATTTATAGACATAAGACACGAAACCTTAACTATTTGACGTTTAAGATTATTCCAAATGATTTAAGTACCAAGGTCTAATTTAAGGGTTGTAAGATGGATAATTAAATATGGGGGGAGTGGAAGCAAAATAATAATTTTCATTCGTATTTGTCATGTAGAGGTCTGTGATAGGAGCAAATGTAAAAGGGATAACAAGTTAATTGAGAATGTTTAGGAAAGGATTAATTTGTCCATTATCGATATTTTTGGTTTAATTGTGATATGAAATGCAAAATTCAGGCAGAGAAAATAGTGTTCTATATTATTCGTGTGGTTGACCTTCATATAAAGGACATTCCATAGGATAATTAAAGTTTTAAATTTGTACCTAGGGCATAAAATTTTCGTATATTTTGCTGAAGCTATTCATCATTTAAAATCTTTGAATCATGGGCAAATTTACTTAATATTTTAACATTTCTGTTTGGAGCTCATACTATTAAAAGTTTTATTTAAACAGCAATTTATCAGAAATTTCAGAGATTAATGCATCCATCATTATGCGATTTACGACAAGAACAATTGAGCAAAGTCCCATAACTACACTGATAATGAGTAATTGTAAAAGCGAAGTTGCGGTCTTGAGAGATAGATATTTAAGACAATTGTGTAATTTGAACATTATTAATTTAATATTATGCACTTTTTGAGGAGTTGATAAAAAATAAAGAAAAATTTTAAATCTTAATTTTATTGCTTATAAAATATTGAAAAGTATTAAATAATATTAAATTAGGCAATGTAGTAGGAATAATCAAGTCATTTAACAATAAATCATTTTTAATTGATAAAAGTAATAGGAAAAGGCTCTTATGCAAAAGTACTTTTGGTGAGAAAGAATGACACAGGAAAGCTGTATGCAATCAAAGCTTTAAAGAAGAAGTACATCCAATAGAAGAGACAGGAGGTATGAGATTAGATTAATTATATAGGAACACATAATGGTGGAGCGAAATGTTCTGGTTTCGGCAAATCATCAATTTATTATTAAATTGGCATTTTCATTTTAAAATGAGAGAAAACTGTACTTTGTGTTAGAATATTGTCCAGGTGGAGAGTTATTCAATTTATTATAGAAGAAGAAGAAATTGACTGAAGACTAGTAAGAACATTAATATTATTTAAAGATGCCGATTCTACGTCTGTTAAATGATTTTGGCTATCGAATACTTGCATGAGAATAATATTATATATCGAGAGTAAGTGATGAAATTTTAAACTGTAGTCTAAAGCCAGAGAATGTGATATTGGATTCAGATGGCTATATAAGGATTACAGATTTCGGATTGTCTAAAAAGAATGTTAAATAAGACAAGGATGCTTTCTCAGTATGTGGAACCCCTGAATACTTGGCTCCTGAGATATTGATGAAGTAAGGACATGGCAAGCCAGTAGACTGGTGGACATTGGGTTGCATTATCTTCGAAATGATAACAGGAATGCCCCCTTATTATTCAAATTAGAGAGGAGAGTTGTTCGAATAGATAAAATATTAATTTCCAAAATACCCATAAAATTTGAGTCCAATTCTAAAAAATTTACTAGAGGGTTTGTTCTAGAAGCAACCAGAAAGTATAAAAATAGTAGAAATATTTAGAACGATTGGGGTACAGTGGAGCAGGAGAAATAAAATCACATCCTTGGTTTGAAAAGGTGAACTGGGATTACATATTGCAAAAGAGAGTGGAAGCACCATTTAAACCAAAGTTAACTAGTGAGGAGGACACTTCTCATTTTGATTCAGTAATTAATTAAGAAATTCTATAAAATAGGAATTCACAGAATGTACCATAGCTTCATTTGATACTGCAAGTTCAGAGGGTAGAATTTATTACGATTTTTCATATGGTGGAAGCATGATTAAGGAGTGAATATAAAATAAGAATAAATCATAATATTATTAAAGATGTAAATCGATTAAGCATTTTTGGAAAATTTAAATAAAGGATTTAAGTTGATCTTAACAAGAATGTCTATCTCAGAGATTAAACAATCTCTCATGCTCCCTTCAAGAATCTCTGTTTAAATAAATAAGTAAATCCTCTGTGAGAGAGTAGGAATAAAGATTGGCATTGAAAAATGCCTTGAAATACTTTAACCCAGATCTTCATAAGAGGTTAGCACCTGAGTTTTTGTAAGAATTGCAAACATATGGACACATCTATATGTATAGATTAATTCCAGATTATGAGATCAAAGTATATCCATATCATAAGTATGAATCTAGGTAATACTTAGATATCCTTGCAAGTGTATATAAGCATAAGTTATCATGCATATGATTATGAATAATCTCAATCATGAAGTAGCATAGTTACCACATCAATTAATAACTTATGGTTATATACTTAAGATCTGTATTGTTAAGTATAATGAGAGTGTATTTTAAAATAGGGCTTAGTATCACTTTAACAATAAAATGTTCAACCATAGGATTGTTTCCTAGTTATCCTGATGCTCCAAGAATTTTTTTGAGTAATGGTATGATGATTCCTAATTATTCTACTTAATCACATTATAAAAAACATTATGCATTGGGAATCAGAATGAATAATTCAATATCAAGAGAGAGATGGAAATGGAACCACTAGTTAAAGTCAAAATTCCTTATTAGAGTGATGTTGTTGATAAATTAGAGTTTTGATGAGAATTAAAAATTAAAATATTAAAATATGTAATTATATCTGCCTCGATTTTGCATGAGTCAAATCTTCAGCAGATTTGTGAAACCTGTACCTCCAAAGAATGTGAATCAAAAGAAGAGGGCACTCTAATTGGCAATCAAAGAAAAATAATAACAACTTGAATAGAGTGGGTTATTAGATGAAAATCTGAAATAGGAAAGGTTTACTCATACTACAAATTACAATTTTGAAACTTATTTAAAATACACCAAGTTAGTAAAGGCAGAGAAGGAGAAAGAAGTCTAAGTGATCTAGCCTAAATAAAAGCGTGTTGCTATTTATGATCGTCCCAAGTAAAAAGAATGCTAATTAAATATAGATTTGATTTATCATTGACTGATTATTATGTTTGGACTACATTTCATGATCCATATTATAAACCAGACGAATATTCAGAAATTGTGGTGTGCAAAATATATTTATCGCCAAAAGGATTGATTCATGCCTTTGGTATGGGAATGGACCCATGGAGAAACAGATTAGCTACCAAAGAATTTGATTTTGAAGATTCCAATCTAGATAAGTTTTGCTTGTATTGATTCCTAAATTAATATTTCAAGGTATGATGCAAAATAAACCACAAAGTATTGGGGACCCAACAGATCAGAATAATTTTATAATAAATAGTAGTATTTGAAACCCATCTACAGAAAGAAGAGATGGCCTACATATGAAGAATTCTGGACTTAAGAAGAGAAAGCCCCATTTCGAGTGAATTGTACTAGATATGGGGACTTCAGGAAGTTTAAAGAATGGATTCAATAAGAAGTAATAATCCTCAACCTAATATATTAGATTGAACGTTGCTCTAAATTACCGTCTTTTGAAGAAAGAGTCTTGAAAAAGTATGGCTAACCGGAGTTCTATGCTGACTATTCTAAGAATTATCAATGCAAGACAGAGCCAGCAGTTTATAAATATACTAGAGAGTACTTCTTGGAAAAGGGATAGAAATTGGATTAATCTAATGTGTATGAAAACTTTGTCTATTTTATAGTTTGAACATACCTTTGCAACCACCAGAACATTTGGGTGAGGAATATCGTGTACCAAATAAATGATAATAATTGTGTGGTTATTAATTTTTATATGAAATAATAAATTACCAATAATTCACCTATTAGTTTTTAGTAATTAACTCTTAACAAAGGGATTCATAAGATCATATATTAGAATTTCATGTTCAAATTTTGCATATGACAGGCTGAGTAATTTTAAGAGAGAGTTGTTAATTTGTAGTCTCTAAAAGTGGAACAACAAAAATTGAAGAGATACAGAAAGAAAGATGAAATATAAAGGTATTATTTATATAATATGCAAGTAGTTTGAACATTGTGCTCAAAATTATATGGAGATAATTAGATTTTTAGAATGTTCAACAAACTAACAATATGTTTGGTTACAGTCATGGTTCTTATAAATACACAATCAAAAATTGCTAATAACCTAGATCTGGTTCATTGAAATTTACTAATTGTTGTGTTTTTTCAAAGAGAGTATCACATTAGTTGTCCAAAAAATTATAAACTGTTATATATATATTGGAGTAGATACTATATTGGAATAGAAGGATCACACATAAGTGAACTCTACTTAAAATACTAAGACCATCTCAGAATATTAATATTAATAATAATAATAGGATGACTACATGAGTGATTGATACTATATATATTATTTAATAATAATGAATTTATCAACTTACAGTATTCGATCAAGAAGCAAACGGACATGGAGTAATTCTAGGTATATAGATAATCATTACGACTCCAAATTACATTCTACGCCATTTCTACCTTGTGGATTAAAGTATGAAATATTTACTAACTAGCGATTCGAAATAGATTGTATATAGTGACATTGGATTGAGTGAGGTTAGAACTAATTGCACAAAGCTCAAAAATTTCTAAGATCTAGAACAACGCAATATTTCGGTAAAGGAAATGATAACCAAATAAGCTAACTGGAGACCTTTTATTGAATTTTAAGATAAATCAGATGAAATGGTTGTTACGATAGAATATTGGTAACTATAATCTTATATTTCAATAGCACCAATTGCAAAGAGCATTAAAGATCAACTCGACATAATGAAGAACAATACTTATCCTATGCATTACTCATTAAACAGTCAATCCTGCTCAACTATCCAGATATTAAAGTGTATCTGAAACCTTTAGTTTTTGATAATGACAAAACTATCACCTCCCTATTCCTTCAGAGACGCATCGGAGCATTTGAAGTCTAATTTTAAGCTAATGGATAACAATCCTAATTATTTAGCAAGTTACAAACCAAATCTTGGCCCAATGTCAATGATATTCTTAAAGCCATTCATTAGCAATTCAAAAAAACAAATCTACTAATTTAATTAGTCTATAATGATGGCGATACAAATTTAAAAGGGATCAATGTGACTATGCAATCACTCCAAAATAAACAACTTGCATCAAGTTAACATTTGCGTCCTCAAAGCAGACTCTCAGAAAATAGATCATGCAAATCAACTTCACTTCATAGACAAAGAGCCTTATCCCAACAAAGCAACATAGTAAGATATAATGAGAAATCTGATTCCTAAGGCAGAGTCTTATTCTTGAATCTTCCAATCGACAGATATGAAATCTCTATTCAAGAATCCTCTAATAATCTACTATTCAATGAAGTAGTCACCTTATAAGAGCTAGTAAGAACAGATGGAGCATATCATCAAATAAAACTGTCAAAACCTAAATTAGCATTATTAAGAGTAGAAGTAGTTGGACCACAACAATAAACAGATGTTATGGTTCCTTTTACAGACACTCAAGTGCATGTCCTTTAGAATTAGGAGAGGATGTTACTTAAGGAAGTCTCTGATAGCTCAGGAATTTATGAAGGATTTCTTGATCCAGGCAGATACACACTTGTAGTAAGTAAATATGGCTTTGAATCTGTTTAACAATTTGTAGAGTTAAGTGGCGGGAACAATACCGTCAAAATTCAAATTACAACAAGATGCACTGAAATCTCCACTCTTCTAAACTAGAATACTAATCAAACATTGATGAACTCAAGTTTCATATCTAAAAAAAAGAAGACTATTAAACCACCATAACAAGTCAATTTAAAAATACTATCGCTTCTTGAAGTTGGTTAAATGTACGTATTCGACTATTTTTCAGAGTAAATTATTGGCAAGGCCAAAATTATTATTACTGATTCTATTTCCAATAAAATAATCACATGCACAACAAATAGCTAAGGGCACGCTAAATTATTATTCAATTACTTAAATAAAGGAACTATAAAAGTAGAACATGAAGAATTTTATACACTTGATATGACTTATGGAGTCAATGAAGAGGTTGATTTAAAAAGCTCTAGAAACACATTTAAATTAATAAAGAAAACTAATGTTTTGTCAGTCATCTCTGACAACAATATTGAAATTTATTAAAATAATTAAAGAATTCGAAAACAATAAAATCATTCAAACATATGTTTTTTTGAAATTCCCAGTGATCACCCTTAACTATTATATATAATCATAGAGAATTAGAAATTTTAAGAACTACTATTGAAGGTACTCTTATCAGAAGAAGTAATTACAATCAAATAGCCTGATATCGATCTCTTAACCTTCCCTTAATTTTGGATTTTAGGAATATGTGGTAAATTAGATTGTCAATTATACGTCATAAATGAAATTGTATCTCATTTAGAATTTAGAAACTTTTATGACGATTTAGAGAAGCATAATTAAAACATTACAAAAGTATTTTAATCAGAATGCTATCAAACATAACAAAAATTGATATGGAAGAATCAACTTATTGATATTAGCAAAATACAAATTGTTGATGTGTTGCCCAATTGTGATGAACAGCCAATTATATTTACACTCCAAAATGCTATTATCGAATGTAATTTAATATAATTAGGGTCATTTTCATAGGAACAACAATGTAATATAATATTGGCTAATTAACAAGTTATGTAACAATAGCCATTCAAAAATAATAATGCTTAAATCACAAAAGTACAAATAATTCATAAAGATATATTTATTTATTATGAACATTGTGCATTTGTGGCAATTTATGATTCTTCATTAAAATAAAAAGGATATGCAAAATTGGACAGTTATCATTGTCAAGATTTTGAAACTAATCAATTAGTGTCTGTTGGATAATCTCATTTGACATTATATTAACTATAGATAACCTCAATCAATGTGTTGTTTTAATTAAAAAAATAATGTATTAGCCACAACTTAGTGAGAATAAGCTAAAACGATTAAGAATAATAAAATTTACTTTTTGGAAGAGAAGATGGAGTATTATCTATTTACAGTTACAGTTTATAAGAAGTAGATCATCTGAAACTCTCAATGGAACCTTTGTAATAAATAGTTCTTTAGAAAAATTAAATATTGGCCAGGGATAATTAGATCATTTATTTACTCGAATAAGATGAAGAGAAAAAATATAATGTCAAAAATTAAATATAGATATTCAAAAAATACATGTATTTATATTTAATTTGGTAGTTTATATTTGAATCCACAAGAAACTTGTCTGCAAGTTTTAACAAACAGTCATGTATTATATTATAATGATATTTCAACACACAGATAATATCAATAAGAGACTGACCATTCAAGATTAATTCTCATTGGATCTACGAATTCTTATGTACCAAAATGCTATTATAAAAGTAACTATGTAATTGAATTTTAGATAGATAAGAAACAACCTTAAAATTGGAAAATGATAAATGGTATGTAGATTTATTAAATGAAAATGTTAGATTTGGGTTACAAGTGAAAGGACATATTTAAGGAATTAAAATATTATTACAATCGAAGTATTGTGTTACAGATTTAGGAGATTACAAGATCAAGAGAAGCAAAGGTTTATGGATGTTTGGATTCCTTACATACAATAACCAAGAACACAAAGTTCATACAATTGAAAACCAGTTTTAGGATGAATAGCAATTCTAATATGAAATATTGGTTGAAACTGAACATTCTTCAATATAAGATGACAATCTATTCATCTACTCCACTTAGGAGGGGTTCTCAATTTTGAATACGATCACCACTCAGAAGATTTAAAACTTTTATTTAGAAACTCCTATTTCTTTACTTAAGCTATGTAACAATACTCTAATAATTGGATTACAAAATGGAAAGGTGTAATTGTATAAGAAGGAATCCTAATAAACATATTTTAAATATCAAGAATTGCAAATTAGTGATAAACACATTATTGATGCTTAGATTATGGACTCCTCCTTATTGATTTCCACAGAAGATAAAAAGCTGATTATGCTTAGCATTTCTAATGAATACAAAATTGAATATCAAGTAACAATTATATATAAATATGTAGGAAACATTTGACAAATCATATATTAACAACATAATACTTTACAATAAGAATTAACTGGTGACAACTCAAGTAGATGGAAGATTAAGATTATGGAAGAGAGAAAGATAGGGGTAATAATTTTAATTAAATTAAACTCGAACTATTTAAGCAATGAAATAAATAACTAAAATATAATAAGTTCCCTGGGAAACTTAGAATGTCTTAGTGGGTGGTGATACTTTAATATTGCTGAATGCTGAGAATGGAAAATAAATAAAATAATACACGAATGGTAGTGTTCAGTAGAATAAAATAGTATGCATATAATGCATCTGGAATAACATTATATTAAGTGGAAATTCTAATGGCTAAGTTATTAAATAGAATTAGTACTTTATTTATTAATATCTAATAGTGGAAATGGAGAATTACTATAAGTGATAGTGATTGAAGAAGGAGTGAAAAATCTCTTTGTCAACAACCAATATTTCTTAATCCATAGCAACAAGAAACTATATGTATAATGAATAATTCTCTACATTTTTGACATTTATAAATCAATACATTTATTTTCTAAAATGCTTATATTAAGAAATAATAATTCTTATTAATTATTACTGAGAATTTTCTTATTCTTATAAGAATAGTTATTTTGTAAATGCAAACATATACATATTAAATATTTGAATTCAAGTGCATGACAATTCATGTTATTTTACATTGGGATCTTGGATTTAAACTATAATTGATTCACAGCTGAGAGGTCAGGATTGTTTTTTTAATATTAATAATATATTAAATTTCACACAATGATAATCGACATTGAAGATAAAGAAATTGATGAAAAGCGTGAAATTCCAATATACCCTCTTCTATAACCAGAGCAAAATATAATAGAAGTTAGAAATGTTCATAAAACCTACTTATTGGGATTAGAGGGTGTTACTGCATTAAGAGGTTCAATCTTATCAATAAGTTCTTAGGTGTATCTTTTAATGTGCAGGAAAGAGAATTCATAACTATCTTAGGTACTTCTGGGTGCGGCAAGACTACTCTACTTAATTTATTAGGTAGTATAGATTTACCAACAAAAGTAAAATCCATTATCCTAATCTAAAATAGGGCGATGTGAGAATTTGTGGTCAGAGAATTAGGGCCTCTACAGAAGATAAATTCCTTGCATCACTTAGATTATCTTCTTTGGGATTCGTTTTCTAAACTTTCAATCTTATATCATCATTGACAGCATAAGAGAATGTGGAATTGCCGATGATTCTCAAAGGGACATTGAGTAAAAATGAAATTAAAAATAATGCGCGGATGTTATTAGAATAAGTAGGTTTGGGCACTCGATTGAATCATTACCCAAATCAATTGTCAGGAGGAGGTACAATTAATATTTAGTATTAGAATAACAAAGAGTTACAATAGCAAGAGCATTAGCTAATAATCCATCCATCCTATTGTTGGATGAGCCAACTGGAGATCTTGACACAAAGAATTCAGATTTGATTATGAAGATTATCATTGATTTGAATATTGAAAAGGGTATTACAATCATAATGGTTACACATGATACTAATTTAAAAAACTATTCTACAAGAACAATTAGAATGCTTGATGGCAAAGTAGCAAATGATGAAGTAATATTACTGGACTATTTCATATTAGAGAAATGATGAGCAGAATAGAAGAAAACACATTGATGATTTGGCGAAAGTGGTGAGATAATATCAAGACATCAATTTTGGTGTTCGTGCAGGAACTGTTGAAGAGAATAGACAAAAGTATTATTAAATGACCATATTGATAGTGGATCGAAAACAGAAAAGAGATAGCCCAAAAATTATAAAGTCTTGAACCACCTTTATGCTCCAAATAGTTTATTAAATAATAGATAGGATTTCAATCCATAAATTTAGTAATTTAACACACCTGTTCAAACATAAAATCCAAATCTATTTATCTAAAACAAAGATTCGATCTAAGAATGAAATTTTAGTTTTAGTATATTTTATATTCAACTCTAGAAATAATTCACTTATTTATCTTCATTTCTCTTAATGCCTTAATATTAACTTAATCATTTAGCATTATTATGCGTCCTAAATTTCAAATCTCTAACACTTATCAAGGCTATCTATAAGCTCTCTTTTGATATTTAATTATTCTTAAAAACATCCTAAAACCTTATAAAAGAATAGATAGCTTCATATTTACCTTGCAGAAGGATCAGATAACTTCATAAAGTATAAATGATTTCTTATAAAAACAGATTTTTGATAGTTAAATATATTATATTAATATTTATATTAAACAAAATTATTGAAAAATAATCCTTTACATAATTTGCAAATTAGCCAATCAGGCTATGAATTTATAAAACAGCATTCTTAGTTCTCAATTGAGCAATCAACAATTAAAATTATAATGAAATGAAATCCTCCTAATTTGTGCTTTTGAAAATAAAAAGGAGTGCTATAAGACCCTATTTTAATAGAACTTATACAACCTTTAGATACTTGGGATAAGTATTAGAAAGCTATATAAAAGAAAGAAAATTAAACTTTTATTCGAAAGAAGCCTAAGTATAAGATAGATTAAATCTTAACCTTATAATGTTGATTCATTTGTTTTAAAACGTAAGTGTCAAAAGTCATCATGAAAAATTATCAGTAATTTCTTAAGTTATTAATGATAATTGGGAATAAAAATATAATAAAAGAATTTTAGACTAGATTTTACAGTTTTATAAATTGTATCTAAAGTCTAGTATTAATAAAGTACTGACATTATTGATTAATGAGGATAAAATAGAGAAAAATATTAATAGGATAATTAATAAATCAAGATAGATGAATAATTATTGTTTAAGTATTATTAATTTATTACTTTTTCTAAATTATTTGATGTATATATCTATAATTGATCAGAAATTGTATGAATCAACACATTAATGTTATTTTGATAATTTTTGAAATTATTATTATGATTAGAAATTTAATAAAGAAAGCCGACCTGCTTGTTGATCCCTATGAATTTAATATTTCATAAAAAGAGAAATCTTTAACTCCGATAGGTTATATATAATTTTAGTTTTAGGAGGTTTCATAAGTATGCTCCTCTTAATTTTCACTTCTTTTTATATCGTTGGAGTATTTCAGAGAAGCATTCAAAATCAGAACACTATATATGCTGGTACAGAAAGCGATAAAAACACTGAATTTGTATTGAGTAATGAAAATACGATATTTTCCATTGAATTATCTACTCTAGATGGAAAAATTTTGAACAATAATACAAATGTTAAAGAGTAAATTAAAAGATGATTATTCTAGTTATTTTACGTTAACTGCATAGTATATTCAATAATAAAGAGTCGAAGGTAAAATAGGATTTACAAGAAATTACAGTTCATTAAATTAATCCAAATGCTCTACAGAAAAGGTCCAACAATTCAATTTTAATTCAGCATCAATGACTGAAGAATAAAAAGAAAATTTAATTTGTTTTGATGGTGATTTCACATTACAAGGACAATTCTACGAACCATATTTTGCTTACATCAAATTAACTGTAAGTGTATGCAACAACTCAACTAGCAAAACATGCAAGACTTCTAAAGAAATTGAAAGTTTCATCAATAAAGGGTAAGAATGTTGAATAATATAAGTGTTAATGTGGATATGTTCATAAAAGGGTCGAAAATTAAACAATCCTTAAACAGTTCAAGTCCAGCAGATATATTCTCTACTAATATATTTTGGAGATTAACAACTGGTATTGGTGACAACGAAGATATTTATATGCAACCATTATAAATGGATTTAAGTAAATTACATTTAAATATCTAAGAAAAAATATAATTTTTCAGCGATATTTTTAACATTGAAAATTCTGAGAGATTATATAATGGGTCAGTAGTTGAACGGTAAGAAAGGAGACAAGAACCTATATCGATAAATTCAGGGGTAGGATTATGCACATTTTATCTCAGGTATTACGTTAATGAAATTTTAGAGCTTCATCTGATACTTCCTTTTACTTTGTTATACAATAGGATTTACCCTCTATTATATTATCTGCAGTCTCTGAAGCAACGGCATTGTTTTTGGCTGTTATGCAGATAGTCAAAATATTTTATAGATTTTATAATCAACATAAGACCTTTGAAATACTTATGAATTCAGTTTTTAAATTTGATTTAAAAAGTGTTTAAAAGAGAAAGTAATCATATGTAAATTAATCATAAACACCTGGGAAGATGTAGTCATCAGTAAAGAATACAAAAAAACTATTATAACAGGTAATTTTTGCATATTTATCAAGATCTTTGATTATACAATAAATTACTCGTTTTCTTAATACATATTTTACATCATAAGAAAATACTTCAAAAGCTGTAAAAAAAATTTGGAAGATGAAAAAGAATTGGTGATTTCGTAAATAGCAAAATCTAAGATTGAATTCGATTTAGATTTAACTAATATTTTAAAAAAATTATATGAGATAGATTGCTTAAAGTTATTTTTGTTTGATGATGATCAGCTTATGCTATTCAATTCATTTTGTTCGCCCGTGTTCTAAGATTAAATGACTGATCAGAAAGAGTTATTCGATATCTTGACTGCAAGCAAGTAGAATAAATCGATAAATCAATTACAACTAAATTAAGCTCATATAGATAATAATTAAAACATCATCAAGTATGCAGCCACTTCAACAAGTATTATTGTGTGATAATATTTATAGTACCTATTAATGTCCGATTAGCAAAACTGACAAGATTCTTTAAGGCGTAACTTGGAGCAGAAAATGCTTAAGATTTAGTTGATAATTTTCAGAAGATCACTGAAAATAAGAATAAAAATTGGTAGCTTAATGATTAATTAATGCAATTTGCTATGTAGAATAAAAGCTTATTTAATTTGGTTTAATAAAATTATACAACGAATTTACAATAGTAAAATGAAGATGAGCAAAAATATTTAGAAGATCAAATTAGATTAGATGTACCAAATGAATTGGAAGAAGGCAGGAAGAACTCTGAAGTAGTTGGTAGCAAGGAATCAGGTCAAAGTTTAAAGGATCTAGAGATACACCAATCTCCAGATTGTTTATAGAATAGACTTTAATAACCTTGATTTGCATTTGATATTTATAAGATGAATTTATATTAATGATGTCATTTTTTAATTTTGGTCAAAAGATATTTAGCTAAAACAATTAATGAACCATCTGCTTGGCAAATATCTTCCATTATAGATTAGGGTAAGAGTTCATTAGTTACATGGTAAATAGCCTCATCTCTAAGCACATTTTGTCTTTCCTTCTCCAAATAATATAAAGATTCATCTAATAATGATTCGAAAACATTAGATAGATAAGATTTCACACTGAATTTAAATGCATTGACTTTAAAATCATCACTAGATATGAGATTCATATATACCAATCGTAATAATCAGGATGATCAGGATCTAGATCTTTACTCTTATATTCAATGGCTCTTTTCCTTAAATATGCATCTCTATTTTCTGAGCATTTAATTTCTGCTATTCCTATGAATCTTTATTATTTGCTAATTATACTTCTTATGATCCGCATTATCTATTTAGAATTGAATACTTAATAATGAATTAGGTATTGATTTTAAAAACAGTTCTTTAGTTTACACATCCCAAACTTCTTTTGGATCCTCTTGAAATCCTATATGTGATAATTCATGTTTTTATTATGACAAATATCTAAGAGCCTTATTGCCAAGAACTCCAAAGTCTACTTCTTCCAAGAAATGCAATTGTTCCATTAAAATACTAATAGATATAGTCGTAAATTTACTTAGAACTATGACCTAAATTACAATTCGTTAGAATTAATTTCTTTAATTTACTATTGGGAATTGCTTTGCCTAATTCCAAGCCTCCAATATAAGAAATTTTAGTGTCAGTTAATATCAATGAAGATATTGGAAGTTTTTAAATCAACACTGATAATCTAATCACAGTCTAATAAAAGTTATTTGATGAATAAAATACTTGATCGCTAATATTTTATTTAGTGAAATCAATTTCGCCATCAAATTTTACATTTTCTAAATCCTTTAACAAACCTTCTAAATCTTAATCATTCAATTTTAAATCTAATTCTGGTATTTTTTTATCGGTTTATACTATTTTTTATTCATCTTATTCAACTTTTTATTCTTGTTCAATCTATAACTGCTATTCGATATATTTATCAAAATTAAAATCTATGCATCTCAAATCATCTCCATTTTCATCAGGAATCTACAATCCTTATTACAAAAATATTCTATATCTTGCTATTTTACCAAGGAGTTATTCTTTCATTTTAATTATTTATTTAATTTTTATGAATCCTTAAAAGGTAAGAAATGGACCCAATTTCATGTAATAACTTAATAAGAAAAAACATGTAGATTGCGCATTGAGTTCAAACTCTGATTCATCAGATGATGAGGTTGATGAAATTGTTGCTATCAAAAAAGATGTCCAAAAACAAGTAATCATTCCTAAAAATCTTAGAGATTCTCAGTCTCTGCTGAAGCTTATGGATAATTCAATAAAAAGGAGAACTTTAAAGCCAAATTTATTCCTAAAAGTAAGGAGTAATCTGAACGAATTAAGCAAAGAATGCAAGCAGGATTCATGTTTAGTGCATTAAATGAAAAGGAAATTGAAATTGTTGTTGGTGCCATGGAAGAAAAGATCTTCCATAAAGCAGAATATGTGATTAAATAAGGAGAAGAAGGAAATGTACTCTATGTTGTCGATACAGGTGAATTGGATTGTTTTAAGAATTATGGGAAAGGAGATGTCTTCCTTAAAACATACTATCCAGGGGAAAGTTTTGGTGAATTAGCATTATTATTTTAATCTCCAAGAGTATCTTTTTCTATTCAATACATTAGGCTGCATCCATTATTGTAAAAAGTGATAAAGCTATCCTTTGGTAATTAGATAGAGAAACATTCAATCTTATTGTAAAGGAAGCTTCAATCAAAAAGAGATAATAATTCGAGACGTAATTACAATATATTTAAATCAAGCTTTCTTGAAAATTGGGATTTGCTCAAAGAAATTAAAGATCCATATGATAAATTGAAAATGAGTGATGCATTATTCGAAAAGTAATATAAAAAGGGAGATGTAATTCTGTAATAAGGATAAAAAAGCTAAGAAATATTTATATTAGAATAAGGAAGAGTGAGTGTGAATAAAGATAATTGTAAAATTCTCTGTATATCATAGAAAAATTGTTTGAATTGATTAAATTGGGGGAGTATTTTGGAGATCAAAGTATAGTAGCAGGCACGATAGAATCATTTAGCTATGTGGCAGAAGATGATATGAAATTAATGTATATCCCTAAGAAAAGTTACTCGTCAACTCTCAAAGAAATAGAAAGTACTTTAATGAAGAATATTTAAAATAAATATGGAAAATATTTATGAAATTATATATTAAAGTATTAAAGCATTTTGATTTATATAAATATATTACCTCAAATTTATTCTTTTCCTTAAGATTCACATTCCTTAAACATTTCTAAGCATGATACTTACTTTTAAGGGGTTCCATCCAAAATTCAACTCTTAAAATATCATTTTTTTATGATTGTCAAATTCATTAATAATCATTTATTTTGTTTAGATGCCAAAATTTAATATATGTAATCGAATTCAAATATTTAAGATATTTTATAAATGATATTTATTTTTGTTAAAGAATAATTCACATTAGATATAAAAATCTATTCAGAAGTATATTTAGTGTATTCAACAATGATTTATTAGAATATATTAATTTTACAAAGGGATGAGTAATTTATTTAAGAATTCCCATAGGAATTGATTATCAATACTCACATAATATAGTTCATGTAAAATAGATGTCTTCATATTCTGGTTAATGGCTAGAAAAATGATATTAAATATACAATTGAATCATAAATTAATGTAAAGTTCGAAAGAAGCGCAAAGGAATTTTTCCACTTAAGTTTCGTAATCAACAGATACAAATGAGATTGGAGTTATTGAGGATTCTACATTATTGGAAAGAATAAGAGCAGCCTATAAGGATATTTTCGCCTAATCATCCTTCTCATCACTAAAAAATTACTAATTCTAAAATGACATTTTAACAGGAGAAGTATGAACAGTAATTATATTAAAAGCCAACAAAAGTACTTTCATGCGCCTTCGATAATACAACTTAATTCTTAGCTTCAGCTAACTCTGATGGTCTCGTAAATATTGCTTATTTGGGAAAAGATTACACAATAGTTCCATTATCAGATCCCAAATAGAAACCAGGTCCAGCCACATGCGTAAAATGGAGACCTGGTTAAGTTGTAGAATAATTAAAACACACATTATTGTCAACATATGCTAATGGAAGTATTATATATTGGCATGCGACATCTAAATAATCATTGTTTAATTTAGAAGATAAAGATAATCAAATCAATTGTTGTGAGTTCTCATTGGATGGTGATAAATTTGTAATAGGAGGTTCTGATTGTCAAGTTAAACTTTATGATTGCGGAAAATTGAGTAAGGCTCCTACAACTTTTGTGGAAGGGCAATCAGCTGTTCATTAGAATCGAATATTTGGTATGAAATTTAATTAGGGTGATCACAATTAACTCTATACAGGAGGATGGGATAAAATGGTGATATAATGGGATTTGAGACAAAAGAAATCAACTGGTTATATATTTGGCCCTTGTGTCTATGGAGACTCTATGGATTCAAAAGGATTTTAATTGATTACTGCATCCTATAGAGACGAAAAACAATTAGAAATTTGGGACACCAGAACTTTAAATAAATTATAGACTATTGAATGGGCTGAGTATGGCAATAATGTTTAAGGATTACTACCAAAACATAATGTTAGTAAATTGTATGCTTGTAAGTTTGACAAGAGAACCAATTATATTTATGCTGCAAATGCTGGAAGGTAATCAATAATATTATTTAAGTGTATTTTCTGAAATAAGATAGTTTGATACCTAGTATAGGTGTGTTGATACATATTGCTGTTCATTAAGTGGGGTAATGACAATCGATCATAATACAAGTTACAACAAACTAAGTTATGGAACTTCAGATGGTAAATTGGGTGTACTGAATTTAGTAAATTGATATTAGTACAAATATTTATAAATTCATTTATACGAGTGCTAAAAGACTTTTCTATAAGATGTTTTTTTCAAATATTCTTAAGAAATATTAATGGAAATAATTGGATGGACTAAATATGGAGTGTCAAAATTGCGGTATCTTGTCTGTAATATTCTTCTGTATTTATTGCAGTGTCTTGATTTATTCTAAATTTTGATTTTATCTTTTGCAATAGATATTATATTTATAGTTAGTTCTTTTTTGATTCCGAATAGTAACTTATCTTTCGTCATTATCTAATGATTTTTCAAAAAGTAATAATTCATAATAAGTTACATAGAAGCAGAGTAATGTATTTCAGGAATAATAATTATTATATGAGAAATTTATTAAAGAGAGCTGATTTGTTAGTAACTCCTTATGAGTTCAATGTCAATCAAAGACAAAAATCCTTAACAGTTATTGGTATGTACAATTTGTTATACGAGGTGGAGTGCTTACAATATTCGTTGGAATATTTAGTATAATTTATATGATTGGAGTCATTTAAAAAGCACTTTCAGATTAAGAAACTGTTTATGTTGGTACCCAGAGTACAATTAATAATTAATCATATATAAACAGTAACAACACTATATTTGCATTTGAGGTTTCAGATTAAAATGGAAATATTTTTGAAAATATATCTGAAATTCAATAGTATAAATAGTTTAATATTAGATACATTCAAATAAATGTTTAGTATGTAGAATAAAAGAGGGATGCGTCTAAAATAGGATATGAAAGAAATTCAACCAATCTAAAGTTAAAAAATTGTGAAACTACCACAGTTGAAAAATTTAATTTTGATGTAATTACAATCTCAAATTCTTAAAAACAAAATCTTTAATGTGCAGATGGAGAATACACAATAACAGGATAATATTTTGATGCTTACTTTTCTTATTTGAAGGTTTAAGTCAAAGCTTGCAAAAATACCACAGATATCAATTGCAAATCATAAGATGAAATCCAATCATTTGTAAAAAACGGGTATTATAGTGATTAATTGGTGTAGAGTCAATGTAGATTTGTTTGTAAAAGGATCAAGACTTAGATAATAATTCAATCTTTCATCTCCTATAGAAGCATATCCTACTAATGTCTTTTGGAAATTAGTGCTTGGAATGTCAAACAATGAAGATATTTTTATTATGCCTTTTTCCATGGATTTAAGTAATGTATATATCAATTATAAGAAAGCAATTCAATATTTTATGACTTAATGAATATAAAATTGGAAGAAACACTATTTTAAACTACTACTTTTCATAAATAGGAAAGAAGATTAGAACCTATAGAATTTACAGAAGGATCAACATTGTGTTCTTTTTATATAAGATCCTCACCTGACAATTAATATTATTTTATTACTTAATCGGATCTCTTTACTATTTTTAGCTCTTCATTATCTGAAGCTACAGCCTTAGCAGTTGCCATAATGAGTTTCCTCAAGATCTTTTATCATAGTTATAATCAACATAAAACCTTTGCAGTTCTTATGAACTCTGTTTTTAAATTTGATTTAGAAAGTGTCAAAAAAAAGAGACAATCTTCTATTTATCAGTCAGATTAATCTGGAACTATATTTTAATAAAGAACTTCCACTACTCCTATTAAAACAGGATAATTATAACAAGTATGAGTAATAATAAATTAGATATTAAATTTTGAAATATCCTATTCTTTTATCTAGTACATAAAATACTTAATTTAAAAATGGTTCAGATCTATATAACGTTATAATTTCTTTAAAACTGAAAAAGAAATCATCATATCTTAGATAGCAAAATCAAAAATTCAATATGATTTAGATCTAACAAATATTCTGAAGAAACTCTATGAGATCGACTGCTTGAAATTATTCTTTTTTGATGATGATTAATTAGTTTTATTTAATACATTCTGTTCTCCAGTTTTTCAAGATGGAATGGCTAACTAAAAGGATTTATTCGATATTCTAACAAATTAATAATAATAATCAAAGAAACTGCTATCCAATTCATAATTATCTGAAAAAGATAAAAGATTAGACTTGACTTTTGTTGCTAGTTCAGAGAGTATATTTATTAAATACGATTGTTAGTACCAATTAATGTTCGTTTAGCAAAAGTAGCTAGATTTTTTAAAGCTTAATTAGGAGCTTCAAATGCAGAAGGATTGGTTCGAACCTTTCAGAGAATCAATGAGAATCTAAATTAGAACTCAGCATTGAATTAGAAGTTGTTAAGCTTTGCCAAATAGAATTCCAGTCTATTCCGTTTGGTTTAGAGTTAATATGAGGGCATCTAATAAAAGTAGCTTCAAAATCAAGTTCCAGATGAAATTAACAGCTAAGAGAAGTAGAATTCAGGGGGAAAAGATTCAGCTTGGAGTATGGAAGTTCAGAGTTACTAATTGGAGAGTGGTAAACGACCAAAAGAAGCAGAAGAATAGAATATATAATAGGATTGATATAAGTATCAAAATTTATTATTGATTTAATTTTAGATTATTTAAGATTAATTCTAATATTTTCGATTGCTTCTCAAGTATAAATTAACAAAGTTTGTATCTCATAAATTAAAGCACATAAATTTATCTATTGAGACTACTATTGAAATGAGATTCTTTCAATATTTCGTTAGAATTCTGTATTGAAATACGTAGTATATGTAGTATGGAGTTCTAGTTAATCACAATGATGACTGATCAAATTCTCCTTTTAATTTTTTAACGATCAATTATAAATTTATGTTCTAAACAACCAGCAGCATTAATTCTCAGCAGTCTCCAAATCGATTTAAGTTCAAGTCCAAAGTTAGGTACCTTATTAATAGAAATTTAGTTTTTTCAATGACACTATGGTGCCAGCAATGACCACAAAAATTACTTTGCAATACAAGGAATTTTTAAGAAATTTGATCTCATGTATTCAAGAGAAGGCCTCCTTTGTGAATTTTCCTGAGTTTGATTAACTTAAGTCATAGCAGATAGCAGTTTCCATATAGAGTTGTTATAATCCAAAATTTAAGAGTACAGGTGTAGATGAAACAAAAGAGGCATTTTAAGACTTATTGGATGAGATAAAACAAACTATCAATAGAAAGTAAAATTTTATTGCATATTTAATAGGTATCCGTTCATAAAAGTATATCGATAACAAATAAGTCATCCTGATCACTACCTATAAATCCAACTCTATCAACCTGAAGTCCATTCAGTTGTATTGTATTCTAGGTAATTTTCAAAAGAGCAAATCACTCCTAAATTAATAGCTGATTTAGTATGGCTCCATCTAAGAAAATTTAATTTAACAGTCAATGTTGATTGTCCAATCAAGAATGTTGTTCCTGTTTGTGAAGAGGGAATGCAAAGAAACATTTTAGAGGGACTTTAAGTGACTGTCCGTTAGAGAGAGGCTCCAACATTATAATCAGCATAAACTCCAACAAAATAAATAGTCATAAGAACTTCATTTTGTTAATAAGGCAGTGCTTAAAAAAGTGGATCTAAATTAGATATTTACAAGAGTACAGAAAATATAAGAGATATGGAGAAATCAGTAAGAGTTTATTTTTCACCTACTAAATCTTAAGCATGGATGACTCAAACTAATGTCTCATAAATTGATTTATCAGGATAAAAGCAAAGAGCCTAATCACCTGAGAAAAAATTTACTGTTAAATTGTTCAGTCAAACAATTCCAATAAGTTGTTTTGATGAAGCCAAATTTATTGATTTAGTTTAATAAGTCAATGCTTATGAAATAGAAATTACTGGAAATTGCATTTAAACAACAAAAACTCAATTAAATGTTGATGAACTCCTTGACGATAATACAGACATTGTGTATGTTTCTACTAGAGTAGAAAGAAATGATGTGATTAAATGCATTGTTAAAGCTCCTGAAGATGCTACTGTTAATGTGACTAAGAATATTACTGAGACATTGACTTACGATATGAATGAATAAGCTTTTGTATTCTATGGAAGAGACAAATAAGAATATGTCATTGATGTAAGTAAAAAGGATTGCTTTTCTTAAAAGAGAACAGTATTTTTATAAGGGAATGCTGATGTGAAAATTGAATTTGATTTAGTTAGTTGTGTTGAAACCACCTTGTAATTTAGAGCCTATAATATTCTGTTAAGAAGTGGGTAGCACAAAGATATTGAGAATTGCAGACTAGAAATATTTTAATCTGATTAAGCAGATCAAGAACCTATAGTAGGCACAACCAACGAATAAGGATTATATAGTTGTCCAGGATTGATGTTTAAATAAGTGAGAGTGCATGCATAAAGAAAAGGGTTCTTGTAAGTATCCTATGATTTTGATGTGCTTGCTAATTCTACAGGGTAGTTACTGAATATTCCTATGATTCCAGACTATTATAGTCTTATTAATCAATATCATATATTGATATATGTTCCAAATAAAAATAACTTTTAACTAGACTTTTCACTTGTCTGTCCAGGTATTTAATTAATTATATTATGCAAGATGGTACCAAGATAGATTCTAAAAATAGACAGCATAATGTAATGAAGTCAAAATTGGAGATAAATAGAATTAATTAGTAGACAATGTTATGGAATTTCTCTGTTCATGTTCAATCCCTAGATCCATTTTTACCTGACAATTGTTTTCAGTTCTTCATTAATAATTAAAAACCTAAACGCACTCTACTTTGTTAAGAGCCATTGTCACCTTAATGCAAGGAAAATGGAGTTAGCAGTGCCACAAAAGCATCGTGTTTTAAGACTGTTAATTTGAATGAGATGTTCTTAAAAACAAGAGTTATGTAAACAGAAATTAAGACATTTGTGAGATAAGAGAGTGATGTTATAGCTTAAAAGATCAATAATTATTGTGCAGAGGAATCTGTTAGAATATTTGTTACTTTTGGACACAAAGTGTTGGAGACATTCATGATTTAGAGCAATTTATTGATGCATAATGAGAAATGCTTTGGAGTGATTGATTGTAAGATTTCATATTTATTGTTCAAGTGGATAAGAGGTCATTTATTAGAGATAATGAAGTGAGTTAACAAAATATTAAGAGAATTCTTTCGAAGATGCCAACGTTCAAGAAAGAGTTAAGGGGGGGGAATGAGGATAGAACGATGACTACAATTTTATCCCACATCACAAATTAAAGATTTTAGGAATGAGATATATATTATAAATTTACTATTATTTGAATATTTAATATCAATCACTTGATCGTGAATGAGAACTCGAGGAACTCTTTCTCCTTTTTTTCTTCGACTTTTTCTTTTCACTACTGGAGGAAGAGCTAGAAGATCGATGCTTTGGATGTTTTTTTTTCTTTTTTGAATGGCGCCTAATGTCACATTTTCTTATACCTGGAGTCAGAGTAGGAGCGTCGATTCAAACGACAATTGCGGGCACTAAAAAGAATGATGGGAATAAATACAAATGCCCCTATTTACCACATTGGTAACATGCACCATCTTTTTTCTTTGCTCGTGCTAACTCGACAATTAGATTTCTTCCATTGAAGTCTTGCATATTCATTAATCTAACTGCATCAGATGCGTCCTCAGGCTTGGCATAAGCCTGTACCCTAAATGCCAAACGGTCCATGTCTTACGATGAAACAAAATCGCCCTTTCCAAGAAAATTCTTGAATTTCGCCATGTCTAGCAAATGCGTTCTTGATTTCCATTTCAGATTCTTTAGCAGAGTATCCTGTCACATAAATTCGATTGGCCTCCTCTTTTTTATGCGATCCTGAATCTGATGACATATTTTTTAAATTATTTAATTTAATGAATGATGGTTAGATTAAAATACTCAAATAGAAGCATTTTATAATTATATACATAAGGTATAATTTAATAAATAGAATTCCTCTAACTCAAAAAGAGTATTTCATTATATCTCTTCTATTCTATTGTATTTAAAGTGAAGGATATCAAGTATATCGAGGGTGGTTTTGAGTTCGTAATATAAAATGATTTAGATAAAGAAGTGTTTTTCATTCTTGTACATTAATCTAAATACCTGTTCAGAATGTATCAGAGGTAATTATTTAATTTAATGTTCTTTTCACATTTAACACCACATACAGTGGCATCGCTTTAAGGCACAAGAATTTAGCAGCTCAATCCAGCAAAAGACTCCAGTGGTTTAGCAATAGCGAATGTATGCTTCAGCGAAGGCGTTCATTATTGGGAAATCGTATGCCCTTTTAATACGGATGGAGTGAAAGTAAGGCGTAGTCCTAATTGCAGATTGGCATATCCAAATAGTAATCTCCAAGCGAAAACTTTGAGGGACACCTATTCGAATTTAAAACGACAACACAGAGAGTGGTGGGTGTGCTTCTCAATTTCAACGAGTAATCACTGTAATTCTACTTGAATGGCAATCTGAGCACTAACAAAGGCATACCAAAGGGCAGTCTGATATCATGTCCTTGGTACCCTTGTGTTAGATTATCGCAATTTGGCAATTCGGTGTATTTGACAATGAAGTATGAGGATCGCAGTGTCGTAGAGCATTGCGAATAAGTTTACCTTGAGACCTAGCAAACGTAGCATTCGAATCCCTTCTTCATGATTAATAAGTATCCTTAATATGATATAGATAGAAATGAAATTCATCAATTGCAAGATCGATTAGTGTCAGTTCGAAATTGTCCTTTGGTTGGATAACAGATTCCTAGGGCAGAGTTAGATGTACTAATAAAGATGAAGTTGGTGATCTGCAATTATCATGACCAGAACGAGATAGTATATTTAATTTTGAATGAAGAAACATCACAAAAACTTAAAAGGGTAAGACAATATTTAAAACATCATGTGAGAAAGTTGAAGGAGAAATTTGAGAGTAAACCATAGGAGAAGGAAAAAGATTAATTGTTGCAGGAGATCACATAGATGTTGCCGAATAACGAGGAAATAGTGTAGGAAGAAAAAAAGGATGAATTTGAATACAAATATTCAATAGAGCAATGCAGAATAGCTGATAGGATAATTGTTTAATTGATAGAATAATTTGAAGAGGTCCGAAGCATCGAATCTGCTAAGATGAGATTGTAAACATTTGCTGATCATCCTGCTACAGAAAATCCATTTAAAGTTGTTGAATATGGAAAATACTTACAACCAGGTTCAGGAGTCAAATATGCATATTGTGATGATGAAATCAACAACAATGGAACCAAGCATTCAAAACTAATATTGCGAAGTGAAATAGCTGCACAAGGCTAAATAATCCCATGCAAAAGTGATCGATATTTCTCATTGAGAAACCAAGATAAAATAACCATATACAATGGAGAAGCAGAACTTTTTAAAGTCATTGAAGTAGATTTGAGACAATTGGGACCATATCAAAAAAATATCAAGAAAATAGAAGGCCAATAAGAGGAAACACCCAGTCACATTTATAAAATATTGGAGAGCTATATTATTGGGGAAACTGAACAATTGCCATTATATGATTAAACAATCCTTGAGAAGTTGATTAGAATGGGTTTTGAAGAATCAGATTGCAAAGAGGCACTCATACAAACAAATAACAATTTTGATAAAGCACTTGACATTGTAAGTAGAACCACTGGAGAATGGCAATGTAAATTCTGTACTTTGGTTAATAAAGAAACCAATCAAATTTGTGAGGCTTGCGATGGTCCAAGACCTGATGAGTCATAGGAAGAAGAATTTATTATCAAATAACCATAACAAATTTAATAGGATTTAGTGGAAGTGGATTAGAAGGAAGAGATTCATTAGGATATTAAGGATAAAATTACTGAAAGTACTGTTAATTATGTATCAGTTATTCATTGGGATAGTAATAATGCTACATTTCCAATTTTAGTAGCAAGTGTTCATAATAAAAATGTATTCTCTATTAAATTCATATCATATTCATAAAATTATTTGGATCAATTTTTTATTAATGAGGATGGTTATTATTGTGTATTAACAAATTGTTGGAGCAAAGACAAGGATTACTCATTATTATTACAATCTGAAACTAGTAGATAAATTGTTGAAACTCTGGCTCCTTTGTATAGCAAACATTCTTAGAAATTAGAGATGAATCTAGTTGATCATAAGGCAATTCAATTAGAATATGAGATTAAAGCTATTGACAGTGCTATTTGGAATAATAGACTCTATGTTTTTTTGATGGGTGACTAAGCATTAGGCATTTATGAAATCACTTAAAACTCTTAAATTGAACTTTAGAAATAGATCTTCATCGGATCTGATTACAATCTACTCATTTCCAAAACCAAATGTCTAATTTATAGTCAGTAAAAAAATTTGATTATCAATTCTCAATTAAATGTCTCTGAAATATAAGAACCAATTTCAAAAGCTTACATTAGAGATAATATCATTTGCTATGAAAGCAACACTCAACACAAATAAATTGAAGACAACTCTGAAATCTTAGAGAATAATGTCATTAAAAGTGAAGAAGTGTAGATCTTCTAAACTGTTACTGATGATGTTCACAGTTAGAAATTCTAAATTGATGAAAATTACACTCACATCCACGTCAAAGCTGTTTTTGAAGGACCCATTGAAGAACCCAAATAAATTCCATTAATGAACAGTCCATTAACAGTGAGTGATCCTTAAAAATTACCTTTGACTGTCCATTCATTTAAAGGTGCCTCCTTTAATGATTAAACATTTGTTACTTAAATGCTCTTTGATAGTAATAAACCCTTCTCTAGCAATTATCCAAATACTTCATTTATATTCCGAAGTTAATTTGATGAAGTTATGCTTGTGGATCATGTCAGAATTAAAAGTGAGATCACCAATGTTTTCAGAGGATTCCCTATTGGAGCTGGATTGATCTTTTGTTCAAAAGAAGAACATGAGTTGAATGACACCTCAGAATTTGATTATTTTGATAAGCAACAATATGAAAAATGGAAATCAACTCATTAAAGTCTCTTTGCAAATGAACCAGTAGGGTACTTTGAATTTGAAGCTGATTCAAAGGAGACTCTATGCAAATTAGAAGTTATACGACCATGCAAATATATTATGCTTAAACCAACTAACTTTAGAAAAACACCACATGATCATACAGCACATATTTAAACCAACTCCATTGAAATCAAAGGCTTTGCTGCTTATGGAATAGAAATTCCCAAGAGTTAAATTGACAATTCAACTTTTGGCACTATCTCAGATTGCTAATTATTAACCTAACTTAGAAAACGAATTGATCTACCTGATAAATTGCTTGTTTAATGTAAATATTAAGGAATGAATGGATGCCCAAGCAATGGCGTTATTGAATTTGACACTGTATTTTAAGGAGAATTTATTATTAAACCATATGAAGACTAACAATATAAATTATTAAAGGTGACAGTGACAGGGAAGAAATATAATTGTTTATATATAAATCAATTAGATAACCTAATAGAAGAGGTATATCAGAACAAACCAGGGGCTTTGAGTGTTCTTAATTTATTCATGAAAAAAGAATCCAAAAAAGTATTAGAGACTATTAATTTATCTAAATTCATCCTTGGAAATGTATTGTCTTAGAATGTAACTGAATAAGTTACAGAATTCTTCAGATAACTATAATAACACGATGAATTCCATGACATTTTATTATAAGTGGCACAAGAGATATTAAATAAGATTGAAAAAGTAGTTTTGACAGAAACTGGTTTAGAATACTTTTTAGGATTATTAACTTACACAGCCAAGTTTAAAACACAAGAAATCACAGATCTGGCTATTAAATCATTATTAGTTGCTTTACAAAAGTTGAAAACAATTGAACACAAAGATATGTTCTTATTTTCAACCAAATATGGAGGTCCTTAAGGATAAGTCCAAATCTAAGAAATCGATGAAAACTAGGTCGAGTAGAATGGCAATTAGAAAACATTGATATGCTAAAAGGACCCTCTGTCTTAGATTCTAATTATGCAACTCTCAAATAAGTAATAGATTAGGAGATTTGAAGTCAATCTTCTTGGAGAATTTGAAATTGAGAAATTGTCCTTGAGATTCCAATAGACATCCAACTCAGTCAAATTTAGAGTACAAGTTTGGGTTGACAATTTAGTATTGGATTAAGTTTATGATGAATGGACCTTTGTGTAATTCACTGATTACGTTCATAAGAGTGCTAATTATAACAATTACAATTGTTTACACATTGGACTCAATAGAGTTAAGGCTCGTAAGTTATTAGTGCAATTAACTTTGGGAAGTGACAATTATTACTCTAAATAATCAGTTTAGTTATAGATCCCATAGAACTACTTAACCATCATTCCAGAATTCTATGGTTCTCTTTTGAATGCTGAATTAAGTCCATTAGAAATTACTGAAGATTTCAGATATAAGAATACCTTATCATTAGGTGAATCTCTTTACTATGTCTATTAATCAGAAAAATCTATACTCATGGACTCATACAATGTTTATAAAAAGACTGATTTGACTGATCATTACATTGTGATGTCAACTAAATCATTGAGAAGAAATGCTGATTATTTAGAACAAGCAATATACAAATTGCAATCAGAAATGCAATTAAAAGAAAAATGCAACTTGCAAACAAATCACCTTTAAAATCTCATTGAATAAACTCAATTAGAATTTTTGAAAGTAGCACCCCCTAGAAATTACGAAAACAATTCCAATTTCTTAACAGTATTCTCATCACTCCTATTGAGAATGCTTATTGCTATTTCTGGCACAGTACCTGATGCATTAGAATTCATCCAGCTTATCATATCACTTGGTGATATTAAAGGAATCACTGATTTGGCTTTATAATTCATTCAAAAGAAAGTCAAAATCTAAATCCATGAGGAATAATGGAACTAATTGATTATAGAATAATTTACAAGTCAAAATGCTCTAAAGAAAAAGTTATTGCATTAATTGCCAATCCCAATATTGGAATCACTGTAGAAATTAATTGAATTAAAGGATGATGTTCTTTATGATGCATTAGTAACACAACTATAGAGAATTCCACAGTAAAAATATACTGAAGATGGAAATCCAGATAATGAAAAGATTTTAACTTTGATACTTGAATTTCTTATCAATGATAATAAATTTAGATTTAAGTTATTGTAAAATGCATTGCCAAAATGTACTGCTCTATAAATTAAGAATTCATTAAATGAAAAAATCTTAACAAATATATTTTCAAGAGGAATAGCATAGCCAGAGAAATTCAAGTTTCTGTTGGAGATGCTCTTATAACCAAGACAATTGGAAAGTAGATACACAGATTGGGCAGCTACACTATAGTTTAGTGATCAAATAAATAAGATTTTATAAATTGAGAAGGATAGTTTGATCTATATATCCAAATACATAATATACTTCTGTTAAATCTACATAAAAGAAAACGTAGAAAAATTAAGCATTGATAATTTGTTATTGTTATTTGATTTTCTGACGAAGAGTGTAAAGAAGGTAAATAAATTGAAAACTAGAGGAACCAATAAACAGTTGACAGATTTTGAAGACTTTTTGCAAAGATAACACATTTTAATATGTTATCCAGACACAATAAATAGACTGATCCAATTATTGGAGAAATCAGAGAATTACCTAGCTTGGAATAAGGTATTAAAAGTGATATTGATGATAACACCTCAATTGCAGAATGAATTAAAGATTTATCACAGGGTTATCCAATCATATTTAGGATGCAAATAGAAGCTATTGATGAATGAGTTACTCTAATTCACTCTTAATTTGGCATAATAATAAGTACAATAAAACCAGACATGTTCACAAATTATTGATGCCTTATTGCCACATCTGGGATTGAATGAAATAAATCATATTTTCATAGTGTTTTCCTAGGATGTATAACATATCTACTTGAATAATGTTAACATTCTACTCAAATACATAGGCATGTATCTACCATATTTAGGAGGAAAGGATGGCATCATGAATGCCGACAGTCAAGCGATTCAATAACTAGAGCTCTGCTAATCAATGATCTAATTACTACTGCAGAGTGAATAAACCTTACCATAACTAAATGAGAGTCCAGACTTGAATCATTTATTCGAATGGTTTTGTTTGAATTGTTATTCTGGAAAATAGATACATTCTTATGCTGGCTAATTGCTCGAGTGGATGAGCGAATCATTAGATTCACTTTTTGAATTGTTGCCATGCAAATAATACATCTTAAAACAACTATTCAAATAGCAGTACTACATCGATGATGTGATAACTAAACAGTATGAAAATAATTAGATCACTTCATATACTGCATTCACATACACAACTCAGATTTTGGAAGTGATTCAATAACAATTTGATAAGTATTTAATTTCAGATGATGTTGCATAACAATTCTAATCAGACATCTATCATTACCTAATAAATAAGATCATAAAGGAGAAATAAGTTACATAAGTCTAATTTTAAGAAGAGGAATTTGGCAATAAAATGAAAGTTTTCAATTTACCAGGGCAAAATGTCTCTAATTAAGATTGGCCATTGCACAAGAAAGGAGCAAAGAGTAGATTAGCTCTTATAACACTACCCTAGGGAATGAGAAGTGAATATCAAATGGTATTCTAATTTGATAATGAAATTGAAATCAAAAATATTAGATTGGGCATTTAAACATTTACTGCAGATTTTACAGATAAATAATTGGGTACTCCAAGCAGTATCTTGCTAGAAGTAGGTAAATCACTCGAAGAATTATACCCAATTGCTGAAATGCAATTAGTAAATGACGAACATTATTCACAATATTAAGTCAAAGTCTTTTGCTATAATTCTCAGGTTATGAACAAGCAACAATTACCTTCTGGACAATCTGTTAAATTCATAAGTTTCAGAATGAGATAACAATATGTGGAATAATTGGACTCTACTCGAACTATGAAAAAGCTGTGTTTGGGCATCAGTTTTATTTCTGTTATTGGATACAGTGCAAATCGCTAAAAAGTTGATTTCATTTATACATTATAAGAGAAGACTGCAATCGAGATTCTATCTAAATTCTGTAAGCCCAATTATCAGAAAACATTACAATAGTTAGCCAACGATTCCATAGTACTCGAATAACTCTAAAATAATATTGAGAAATTCATGGATGCTCTTAATTCTTATTCATTCTAATTAAGTCCTTTGATTTTGGCAATTGCTAAATATAATCATCAGGTTGGAGATTGGCTAGTATTGAAGTTGATGGAATACCCTGAATAATCACATAGTAAATTACTCAGTTAAATTATATTGGAAGGAGAACATGTACATGAAAGATTCCTGAAATTACACAACCATCTATTTGAAAAACTCTTGGCTCTCCAAATTAACAATCATTAATAATAAGATCTATTGTGGTATGAAAAATTAGCTCAACATTTCATTGAATCTTATTGCAATGTTCTTTTATTACAAAATAGCAAATTGAAATAAAGAGAATTATCTTTAAATATTAGTAAAAATGACATAATACATTTAATTGAATTGTTTTAATTGATGCATAACAAACACGCTCGACATTTGCTTATCAAACTAATAGTCACAATCACTTATCTCCCACATCCGTATTAATAGATTGAAGAAGTTGATTAGATTCTGTAGTTCACTTTGGATAAGAGTAGAACCTAACCATACTTCCTTGAAATTCTTGGACCCTTGTCTTTGGGTAGTAGAGTAAGTATTGAATGGATTGTAAATCAATTGGATTCAATATTTGGTAAATTTGAATTGAACTATGTTATCCCATTCTTTTACACTCTATCGACGAATAAAATGATTGCTGATCATCTACTTAAATATCTTCTCCCTCTTTATAATTTGTTAATAGAAGAACCGACAAGCAAGACAATCTTGAAATAATTGGAGGATAAAACAATTGAAGTAGTAGCTAAATTCATTAGTTATATGGTATAGAAGTATCATGCAAAGTTCATCATTGAAGCTTTGATTCGAGATATAGGCAGATTGGAAGGAAATAAAGATATGAAGTTTGTGAGATCCTTGTTGGTTCCTATTTTGAATAGTGAAGATTATGTGTTTTTGAAGATTCAATTTGAACATCAAGGCAAGTATATCTTGGACCCAAAGTTGATTGCTTAAAAATAGGCTGATAATACCTAAAAATAAGACGAAGTAGTATTTGAATCACAATTACTTACAATAAAATAAAAAGATTAATTATTTCCACATTTAACTGAAACTTATTGGAATAAAGTGGCTTATTAGAAAAATGATGGAGATTCTGATATTTTACCACATTTAGAAGATAAATTCTTTAATTCTACTCCGTAAATAATGGTTATCAACTATAAAATCAATAATACAGACAAAACTATTATTTTATATCACAATGTGAAATGCATAAAATCAGACAAATTAGATTTAACATACACTTGGAATCAAGGAAAATTGAAAGTATTCTATTACAATGAAAATAACTTAATTGTCAATGAGGAGATCGACCTGAATGCCTTTATTGAAATATATGATGAGTAAGGCACCTTAACCTTCTAAAATAATGATAAGGCGTTCTTAGAATTAGAATACGTGGCAGGAGAATCCTCCAGGATCAATTTAACATCATTAAATCTAAAAGATCAGGGAACAATAGACAACTTAAAAATTGAATATTATGTCTCTGGAGTTAGACCTTAAAAATAAAAGAAAGCCTTACCATAAATTAATATCCCACAAGAGACTATCAGTTTAATATTCCCTAATTATGAGACTAATCAATCATTGTAATATTATAGTGCTGTTCCAGTTTACTAATTGCCAAGCTAACTAAAACTAAGTGAATTGAAATAGTTGATTGTTTTCAACAAGTATGGATTAAAATAAGAATGCAATATATTTGAAAAATAGACCAAATTGAGTGAGTTACCTACAAATCAATTAAATATTATTGAATTAGAAGTCAATGCTAGAGACTTCATTGATAACATCCAACCCAAGACATCATCATTCACATATCCATAGCAACTAACCATATTCCCCTTGTTTGAAGAAATGAATGGTGTAAACGCTATGTTATCAGTAATTAGAGAAGGAATTGGATTATGGAAGAATTAATAGAGAGCAAATGCTTGGCTATAATTCTTGAATGAATTGCAATCATTTTGTTAATTGCCCAATTTTTTCAATTTGTTTATGAAGAATCAATTATGCGTAAATCTGTTGTTTGATTTAATTGCCGGACCCCCAGACTCAAACAATAAGAAATTAGAAGAGGAGGAATAAAATGCTGTTAAATTCATCTACACTACATTGGTTAATGTATTCAGTGCTAGTAGTGGACCAGAAGTAAGAATAAAGGCTTTGGAATAGAATTTAATTAAACAAATCTTAGATCGAATAGCTTTGGTTAGTAAGGAGACAAAGAGAGTATTTAGATAAGTGCCTGAAGAAAATGTGGTATAAGAATCACCTTAGAAAAATAATTCATTGCAGAAATCAACAAAATAGAAGAGAGGAGTGGGATATGCAAGTGATAATACTGGGTAAAATTAGAAATGGAATACCATCGAATATGTGGAGAAGAAAACACTAAAATCATAACAATTGATTGGATTGTTGGGTATAGTGGAATCATTCTTTGATTTCTAACATTGGCATCCAAGTGAAGAACTATTACATAAATTAAAGAATACATTATTTGAAAGTGCATTATTGCCTTTGCTAGAGAGTGCATTCAGAAGTGGCTCACTTTTGGAAATATCAAAGGAATTCGATTTGTATTCTAAGTATCTGAAGATAGTTTAATCCATGTCTCATCATAAAGTATTGGCAAGTGTTTTCTTGAAGATACCAGAATAATATTATCCTCCTTAAACATAATCATTATTTGAATTGTTAAGTGCTTTGGCAGACACATCCAGAATTTTTATGAATTGCATATAAAATAATAGAAAGAAGAATGAAGAAGAAGAACACTCATTTGAGATTGCCAAAATGATTATAGACACTCATAAAAGGATGGAAAATTGCATAAATAAGATGAATGATAGTGGTAGTAGTAGCAATGAAGAGGATGAAACTGAATAACTCAAGAAATAGAAAGAATTAGCAAATGAATTGATCGCATAGATTCTGTCCAAATAATTACCGGAAGCATACAGAACATTATTGTCAGATTTGAGATTCAGTTACATTGATATGAAAGTTGGTGGCAGGTATAAACATCATTACTCAGGAAACATTTCAACCTAAATAAATCAAGATAAGATTGTAAGATTAGCCTAAGAATTTGCAGACATGTCAACATCCTTACCAATTGAACACACTAATGCCATATTTGTCAGAGCTGATAAAGAACGTGTAGATGTAATGAAAGCACTAGTTATGGGTGCAAAAGGTACTCCTTATGCACATGGAGCATTTCTATTTGATATTTATGCTGATGATTCATATCCGAATGCTCCCCCTAAAATGAATTTATCTACTACAGGAAATGGAAAAGTCAGATTCAATCCTAATTTGTATAGTTGTGGAAAAGTATGTTTGTCACTCTTAGGTACATGGAGAGGAAATGCTTCTGAAAATTGGGATCCTAAAATCTCTACTCTCCTTTAAGTTTTAGTATCCACTCAAGCTATTATCATGAGTGAAGAGGTGTATTTCAATGAACCAGGCTTTGAATAGGAAGCAAACACAGAGGAAGGTGAAAAGAAAAATGAGGGATATTCTAATATTGTAAGATATTGCAACATCAAATATGCTATGATAGACTAAATTAGAGATCCACCAAAAGGATTTGAAACTATTATTAGGAGACATTTCTATCTTAAAAAACAGGAGATCTTGGAGGAATGCAATAAGTGGGTTGAACTCGCAGATACAAAAGAAGCTGTTTATACTGGATTACTCAATGATCATAATTCCAGTTGGTGCAGTGAATTCAAAAAGAGCAAGAAAGCATATCATAAGAAGTTGTCAGAAGCCGTTAAAGAATTAGAGGAAGAATTGAATAAGATTTAACCACCATCTGCTGCTGATTTAGAAGGATCCAGAGTTTTAAGGACTCATGTCAAGAAATAACCTAAAGTTAAAAATGTAAAAGAAGGAATGGCCAATCTGGATGAAGTAGATGTTACATACACAAAGATTCAATAGAAGGAATTCGAAGCAAATGATGAAAATGTCTTAGATAGATGGAGTAGGTACATTGGTGCTATGGGTATGGATGCAGTCAAGAAATAGGCAAATAGTTGTGTTTTGGTATCTGGTATTGGAGCTTTGGGTATTGAAGTAGCCAAAAACATAGTATTATCTGGAGTCAAAATGTTAACAATTCATGATCAAGAGAAATGCACTTAATTTGATCTTAATGGGCAGTTCTTCATCGAAGAAAAAGATATTGGCAAGAACAGAGCTGAAGTAAGTTGGGAGAAATTGCAATAGCTCAATTCATATGTCAGAGTAAATTATGAAACTTCAGAACTCCTTAACATCGATCTCACTAAATACAACATTGTAGTAGTCTGTGCTACATATCCAAATGATGTTTTATTCAAATTATCTGCTTTATGTCGTTAACATAAGGTGAAATTGATCATAAGTTCAGTTGATGGAGTCTTCGGAAGAGTATTCAATGATTTTGGATAGTCTTTCATTGTTGAAGATAAGAATGGAGAACAAACCGTTGATTATATTGTTAAATCTGTCACTGATAAAGGGGATAATAAGTTGCACTTTGAAATCACAGGTAAACATGAATTTTAGGATAATGATGTCGTAATGATTGATAATATAGAAGGAATGGTAGACGCAAATGGAAATTCAATTAACAAAACTATTCAAAAGGTTAAAGTAATTAATAAATCTGTCTTGGAGATACAATTAAATGGATACTCAAAATACATTCGAAATGGAACTATTAAATTGGTTAAAGTACCTGTTGAGTTATCATTCTAACCATACAATCAAGAATTCATCGATAAACCAATTTATGATCCAAATATGTCAGAATACGATTTCATCAAATTGTAAAATACTGAACATCTACACAATCTTTATAATAATAAATAAACCAAGGATGAAAATTTCGAATCTTTATTCAAACATTATTCAATCTTGGGAGAGTTCTCACCTTTGTCTGCGTATCTTGGAGGATTCGTCTCATAAGAGGCCATCAAGGGAATTACTAATAAGTTTACTCCAGTTTAACAATTATTTTATGTGGATTGCACTGAAGTATTATAAAAAGAGATATCCAAAGATGTAAAAGTCAGTGAAAGATCATTAAGTAGATTTTTGGGAACTGAAGTTGCAGGGAAATTAGAGAAGTCTAAAGTTTTCATGGTTGGATGTGGTGCAATTGGTTGTGAATTGCTCAAGAATTTTGCCATGCTTAATTTAGGAATAAAAGGTTCAATCACAATAACCGATCCAGATCATATTGAAGTTAGTAATCTAAATAGGTAATTCTTATTCAGGGAAAAACACTTAAGAAAGCCTAAGTCTTAGACTGCAGCTGCTGCAGTTATATAAATGAATCCCTATTTGAGAGATCACATCATAGCAAGACTAGACAAGGTTCATGACTCAACAGAACATATATATACAGATTAATTCTTTGAAGATTAAGATATCATTGCTAATGCTCTAGATAATGTGGCTGCTAGAAGATACGTAGACAAACGATGTGTAAATTCACGTAAGCCACTATTGGAATCTGGTACTCTTGGACCAAAAGGTCATGTACAATGCATCATTCCATTTTAAACCGAATCCTATGGCAGCTCTAATGATCCTGTAGAAGAAGGAGAAATTCCCTATTGCACACTTAAGATGTTCCCTGAAGAGACTTTCCATTGTGTCGAATTTGCAAGGGATAAATTTGGTAAACATTTTTCAGCAAGACCAAAATAACTGATTAAAATGATGGCTGAAGATTATATTCCCAGTTTAGAAGATAATAAACCTTTAAGAGAGGGTATCAAATTGTTTAAGAACAAACCAAATTCTTTTGAAGATTGCATTAAGTGGGCAAGAGGTAAATTTTAGAAGTACTTTGTTAATGACATCAAATAACTGATGTATACATATCCAGAAGATGCTAAGACTAAGGATGGCAATCTATTTTGGACTATGCCTAAACGTCCTCCCAAGCCCATTTAATTTGATCCTGAAAATGAAATTCATCAATAATTTGTATCTACCTTTGCTTTTCTCAGAGCTAAAATGTTCAGCCTTTAAACAGACAAAGATTGGAGAACTAAACCTTATAGACAATCCATAGCCAAACAAGCTAATTTGATCACCTTCCCTGAATGGCAACCAAGTGAAGAAAAGAAGAAGGTATTTATAAATTTAATAGTAATTTTAGTCTATTTCTGACAAGGTTAAGGAGCAAGGGTAAAAAGAGGAAGCTGAAGAGAATGAGTCTACTCAAACCCAAAGCACTTAAGAAGAAACATAACTGTTATTTAAATAATTTAAATCGTTATTGCCAATCACTTTAACATCTGATGAATTTGAAAAGGATAATGATTAAAATGGACACATCGATTTCATTCATTCATTTGGTAATCTAAGAGCTGCAAATTATAAATTGGAATCTATGGATTGGCTAACTGTGAAGATCAAAGCTGGTCGTATTGTGCCTGCTTTGGCTACAACCACGGCTGTTGTTGCTGGACTATAGACAATAGAATTAATTAAAACTTTGAAGAATGTACAGATTTCAGACATGAAAAACGCCTTCGTCAATTTAGCTATTCCATTTGTGAAATTAACTGAACCAGGATTGGTACCCAAGAAGAAAATCAATGAAAAAGTCACTGTTACATTATGGGATATATGGACACAGGATATTACAAAGTAAACTACTTTCAGATAGTTGTTTGAAATGTTGAATCAATAATATGATTTGCATCCAAGAGATGTGTTTTTGAAGGCTTAACCTGTGTATATGGAAATAATGTATGCGAAAAAGGCAGAAGAGAAAAAACACTTTTTGGACCAACCAATCATTAAAGTATTAGAAATACAAGTATAACATATTGTTATTTTTTATTAGAAATATGTTGATTTGACTATCAATTTTACATTAAATTAGGAGAGCTAAGAAATCATCAAGGGAATACCGTAAGTCAGATTGGTTTTGAAGTGATATCAATAATTTATCAAAATATAAATCAAAAATATTATTTTCTTATATTTATGATTCAATATCTCTGTTATTGGAAATAGTTGTCTTCCAATTCATCAATAAATGTGAAATAAGCAATCACAGCAGTAATATCATCGCAACCAAATTTCAAGTATGGCAAATCTCCAATCTTTGAATTAGTCTTCTTTTACTTGTTCATTTCATCCCATCTGGATCTGCATTCAGTAACCTATATAAATATCAATATTTACAATAGCTTCAGCCACACTCTCTTTTGGCTCATGTTTCAAGACAAATCCACAGACTTCTGCACTACTCATCACATCCCAAACACCATCCGATCCTATTACCATAAACTTATCCTATTTCGTTAATTCAATATGTTGGACTTCTGGTTCTGAAATCAAACCTATCTTCTTAGCTTGCAAATCTCCCAATCTATATACATATAATTTGAATTTCAATACGTTCTAGTCATGGCAATTCCTGGCCCCTCATCATCTGCCCAAATACGATACGGACCAACTGGCTGACCATCATGTATCAGTCTTTCGATTTTGCCTCCACTTCTTATGATTCTCTCTTTCTCATCTGGTCTTGTTGGTTTATGATCATATGATAATTCAATGGCCAGTTTCTCTTTTGCAGTTTATCTAAATAGTACTGCTCTGGAGTCACCCAGATTGGCAATGTAGCACATATTCTTAACTACAAATATTGATATTGCACATGTTCCAGAATTACTGTAATCTATACCAGATGATCTAAGTTTTGCTTCAGCATTTTTAAAAGCACTCTTCAAAAAACTCTCTCTTTGTTTATCATTCTATAATGCCTTGATTCTCTTTGGGTTTTTCTCTAAGAATGTCTAAATATAATCATTGGCTGCCTAAGATGCTTCTTTGCCTGAGGAACCATGACCATCATACACTTATTATAAAAATGAAGTTAAACCTGCAAAAAAATAACAATCTTCAGTAAATCTTTCCATAGTACAATAAGAATCTTGACATTCAGTCTTTTTGGGACCATATCCCATCTTTGAATGTCCAAATAATTTGATTTCCTTCATTGGATTTATCAAAGTTTTATTGAGATTTTAGACAACATTTTACTTCTTCTTCTTTTTCTTGTTCTTGCCACTCTAATTGCTATTACCTCCAAACCAATTAAGAAGAAACATTATATTTATATATATTTAAATTATTTATTAAAAATGCTACGATTTATTTATCAAGGATTCTCAACCTTAGTAAAATAAAATCCACTTAAGAATGGGTTCAGATTTGAGAATTAAAATCTCACCTGGACTTTCGGCGAATTCGATGTATTCAATAATTGTTATTGAGAGACACATTCAAGTGCATTCGCATATGGATTGATTGAACAAGGTTGGAAACAAGGAGACAAGCTTTTGCTCTTGCTTGGTCGATCCAACACAAGTGAAGCTGCCACTGCATTTGCTGGAGCAGCTAAAGCTGGAGTAATCACAGTACCATTCAGATCCAATGATCCAAATGAAATTGAAAAGACTATTAGTATTATCAATCCAAAGGGAATTGTGTTTTCGCCCAATCAACTCATTGGAGAAACCAAGTTCATCGAAATCCTCAAAACCCTTGTTCCTGAAACGACTTAGAGTATCTATTAAAATTAATTTGCCCCCAAGCTCACTCAGGAGAAAGTCTGAAGAGTAGTAAATTTACTAATTTGAAATGGTTGATTCATACTGGATTCTATTCATATCCAGGAACTTACAAATTCAGAGTATTAAACTATTGAAGCCACTAGGAATCATTGGTTTACGCCTCCAGGAACTTCAATCGTCTATCTCTCCCAACTGTTACAGGACCAGTCACAGCTCAATTGAGAAATGGATAACTCTAAACCTACACTTACTAGGACTTAGCAAAATTGAGTGAGAAAGTGCAGGGATCTAAACATGTCATAGTCTCTGGGGATCCATAAACTGTAACCAACTTCAGCATCGGTAAGTTCTAGGATTTCTAATATCATAGTTGTCGGTGGATTGGAAAGAGGTTACAATACTGTTTTGACAGGGGCAGACAAATTAACAAAGGTCTAAAAGATTCTACAATATTATGACAATTATAGTTTGGTAGTAGATGATTCAGTTCTCAGTGAATAATAATAAGTATGATGATCTTTTTTAATATCATTGTAGTCTGTTGATGTTGGCAACCTTTAAAATTTATTCACAGTTGGCGATGTCACAAAGGCTCAAAATGTATTCCAAAAATAAGCCATCTAAATTTGATATAATAATACCAAAAAAACACAATTATATAAATAATGGATTAATCTTCATCAATTCTGAGTATTAAGAGAGAGAAATTTAGAACCGTGATCAGAAAAGAGTTCATTGAATAATAACTCAAGAAAAAGAGAATCATTATACCTGAATAAGAAGATCATGATTTGAATGATAAACTCAAAATTATTAAAAAATAGATGATAGCCATTCATGAAAATATTGAAAACGATTTTAAAAAAGCCATGATTAAATACTATGATTATTTAGTAGACTAAGATCTCATGAATGAATTGCTTCTCTAATTTGAATTGAATTGCCAATAAAATTATAGGATAAATATCTATTGGATTCTTTGCAATCTCACTCTAGGAGATAATATTGGAGCCAGATTTCTATTCGATACAAATTTCGACTTTTTAAAAATACTTTACACTGATATTAAGAATCCTGCTTACAATGAATTTGTTCTTGAAATCATTTAAAATTTATTAGCAGATGATGACATCGATGTTTTCGAATATTTGATGAGAGATGATGAACTACTTCAAATGCTGAATAAAAATGTCAATATCATATCAGAAGAAAACTATAAAAAATTATTAGTGCATATTTGTGTTAAAATTGTTGAATTTAAATCATTATTGAGTAATTATTTAGTTGAAACATTGTGTTAATTGATGCCTTAATATATAGCATTCTAGTGCTCTTACATTCTTACTTCAAGAATGGAATTTACTAATCATCATCTGGTCCTTCATGCCGTCAGATATTTATTAAACAATGATGAAAATCTCACATCTATCATCTTAAGGATTTTACAAGAAATAACAGATTCTTATTTACTCTATTAAATACTGCAACAAAAAGAAATACATAACTTTATCTGTAATTTATTTTTAACAACAAACAATTCAAATTGTATTAAATCTCTACTTACTATATTTTATAATGTAGTCGAATCAGAGGAGATATAGTTTTATATCTGTCAGAAGGAAGTCTTAACCCTAATAATAAAATATTCATTAAACTTAGAATACACTGAAAAATCATTAAATGTATTAGAATATCTAATGCAAGATGATAAATTTTTATTTGACTATCCTGAACTTGTAGATGAATAATATTATTGTTCATAATTGCATAATTTAAATGATGAAGATCCAAATACTTCAATTGCTATTTTAAATTACATTAAAAGAGTACTAGAATTTTGGGATACGAGGAATGATGACAAGTATTTAAATATATTTTCTAAATACAAAAATAAGGTAAAATATATATTTTATTATAAGGTAGAAAATTTGCATATGTCTTAAAATAAAAGTCTATCAAATTTAGCAAATTAGTTACTTTTATGCTACGATTGAATTATTATTATTTTTATTAATATATAAATAATTGGAAATGTTTAGAACTTTAGATGATTTAAAGAAAGGTGAAAAAGATGAAAAACAAAAGAAAACGAGCAATTCTTATGCTGGAGGAGAAAAGAGGTAAGAATGTTGATTAAATAACTTAGTGGTCTCTCTGTTGAAAATCCTGATGATATGGATTAAATAATTAATAATGCGTAATAATCAATTAAATCCATATAGAAAATAAGGAGGCACAAGGCCTGATTAAGATGAGGATCCAAAAGAATGGTGCAAAATTACTTTATGGAGTAATGGATTTTAAATTAATGATGGTGAATTTAAAGATATCAACGATCCAGAAAGCAAGAAATTTCTAGCTGAATTAAAATAAAAGTAATCTAAGTATCTATTCGTAAAGTTAAGTGCCAACATCCCTGCGATCTAAATATCCAAAAGGATTGAGTGTCAAATTGGAAGATAGAAAATCAGAGAAATATGTACCACCTCCCCCTCCAAAATATGTGGAATTTAGTGGATCAGGAGTCAGTTTGGGTTAATAATAATTTGTATAATAATAACAACAAGTTAAAGTTGATTTGAGCAAATAAGGATAAATACAAATTGATCCTAATCAACCCACAACCGACATTATGGTTAGACTCTCCACTGGTAACACAATTACATTGACTGTTAATACTACAACAAGAGTGTCAGCCATTCAATAACATCTTTTAAGGTATTTAAAATATTTAAAGTGTCAAGAATGATGAATTTGCCTCCTCAAAAATAAATCTAGTTAATTTCTGGCTTCCCTCCAAGACCAATTTAGAATCTAAACTAAACTGTTGAAGAGGCTGATTTATGCGATTCCTAAATCACTTAAACTGTTGTTTGAGTTATTAGAACAAAAATATCTATAGTATAATTTATTTCGTATTGTTTATGAGTTTTTATCCCCTAAAATTGATTATTATTAGTTCTAAAAATGGGGAACAGAAGTTCAAATAATTCGAATTAAAAAATAGGATCAGAAGCCAAATGCCCTAATTGCGATCGTAAGTTTGGACCTTCTACTACTTACAACTTGCTTAATACACATATAGATCAATGTCTATAAAATTAATAACAGGTAAATAATCTAGGGTTTCAAATGCCTCAGCCATAAGTTTAATTCGGAGATAATTATATTTGGGTGAAATAAAACAATCAATGGAAAAGAATATAATCATAAGTTAATGGTGGATAGATCCAGGTAACATTTGTAATAAATTTTAAAGAATTTAAGTGTTCAAGATATAAAGAATAGATCCTTTCCTGAAAAATAAATGTGGTTCAATCTTTAACTTGAAAAATTTCGTATTCCTTGGTAACTGGGATCAGATAAATTGAATGTCAACTATAATGATTTATTATAATCATCTTTAATTTCAGCTAGAAATGTGAATCTGTACAAAGAAGTTAAGGTTGTATTTTAAAACGACAAAGTGTAAGATGCAGGTGGTTTATTAAGAGAATGGTTAACTTTAATTTTTAAAGAGATGTGCAAAGATATCTTTACATTGACAGAAACTAATGATGTTACATATAAAATTGCTAAACAGAGTTAATATTTTGATTTGGTTGGTTTAGCAATTGCAAAAGCACTTTTTGAAAGAATGACAATCTGTGTTGAATTTGATAGACCCTTAGTAAAAAAATTATTAGGGTAAGAAATTGAATTTCAAGACATGCAATTTTATGATAAAAGTCTTTTTATGAGTTGGAAATATTTACTTGAAAATCAATTTGATGAAAATGAATTATAATAATATTTTATCATTTGTAAGGATGATGAAATAATTGAATTAAAATAAAATGGAGCTGATATTTTAGTAAATAACCAAAACAAACAAGAATTTGTTGATTTATGGTATTCTATTAATAATAATATTAGTATCCAATTCTACAGTGAAAAAATGATATCAAAATAACTTGGATAAATTTAAACAGCTTTATATAAATATATTCCAAAGGATTATTTAAATATTTTTACAGCTGATGAATTTGAAATGATTCTTTATGGTGTATCTGTTGTAGATTTAGCTGAGTGGAAATAGCATACAACATACAAAACTCCATATGCTGATACTTCTCAACAAATACAGTGGTTTTGGAAAATATTATCTGAGTTTGATCAGGATTAATTAAAGAAGTTTTTACATTATTGCACAGGTTCTTATAGAATCCCAGTCAAGTATTTATAAAATAATTGCAATTCATAGTGGTTTTAGTAAACTTGAGTCCAATAGGGGGATGTATTCAAAATTTTAGATAGTTCCGATTGATTATAAGAATTCAAATTCTTTCCCAATAGCTCATACATGTTTCAATAGACTTGAGCTTCCAAAATATACTAGCGAGGAAATGATGAGAAAATATTTGAGGTCTATTGTTCTAAATGATCTTGAAGGAGTTTTTGGAATGGAATGAATAATTAAAATCATAATTGATGTTAATTTATATTATTGCTTAACATGAAATGTAAAATCTTCTAATAATTAATTTCGATAAGTATATTAAGTTATTCTTCAAATTTTTTCAAATTTCCCAATAATTAAAATCTTGTGTAAAAGAGAATACATTAATTTGAAACTTCAAAATAATAAGATTGCCTAGCTCTAAGTCTAATTATATTAATTAAAATAATAAATAATTTGTTGTATTAACACCATGCTACAAAATATTTGATGTTATACCTTAATTGTCAATTTGACCTAAGTTCTCTTAATACTATTTGAAGTATATATAGAAATATGAACAGAAGCAAGTATCTCAAGGAAATAAATTATTGCTAAAAATAAAACATTTTAATGTTACTCCACAGATTCACATATGTACACCAATGTAAATTGATATCAAAAGCTCTATTAATTTTAATTACCGGAGTTTAAGTTTGATAATATAAAAAAATAGGAAATCATTATAACTTAAGATTGTGATGACTTATAATTGGAGTTGAAATTTATATTAATATTAAGCTTGGAAGTGAAAATTTAAAGTAATACATTTAGATATAGAAATTGATAGTAATAACACTCTGTTTACTATTTCAATAATATGTGATTTAATTAGAGAACTTGGTGCAAGTTAGAAAGAATATCCTTTATTTATATAATAATTTCGCAAACAATGTCATTTATTTATATCAATCCATTGATTTAACTAAGAAGAAATTTATTATCAAATTAATATAATTGCTTTAATTTAATTAAATTTATTTACAGAATGATATTATATTTTTGATGAAGACATATTAAATCTTTCGTAAAACTAAAGTGGTTTATTTTATTACTATAAACAATATTCGTTATAAATTTCATAACTATTGAACTTTCATTGAAAACCAAGTTTTTGAGGTCACATTTTTTGATTTAATATTATGAAGAAAATTAAAAAGTAGAAAAATCAAAGATCAAAGTATAATAGAGTAAATTCTAATGAAAGAGCACTTATAATCTAATATATTGAGGAATACAAATATTCAACCTCTCATGTATAATAAAATAATTTTTTCAGGTCTCTTTGATAACAGGGCACAACATTTCTACTATTAAAGCCATTTATTCTGTGTATAAAAAGGAAGGCAGAGTCCAAAAAAAGGAAAAAAGAGATAAAATTTTATATATAACCACTTAAGTATTGTTACTAGTGGTGGATGATACGTATATAATTGATTATAATTTAAGAAAAGAAAGTTGTGTTCAATTAGGTGAAGAAATTCAAAAGTTCGAAGCTATTAAAGAGTAAGACAAGAAAGTAGGAGATTCCAAAGAAAAAATGATTAAAGAATTGCTTTAAAACAAGAAATGCTAAATTTTATGCTTGCTTCCAAACGAATAGGCTGTTTCCAATTTTACTTTAGATATGAATACTATAGACTAATAGAAAACCTTATCAAATGAGTTTCTTAACATAGAAAACAATTTAAACTTAAAATGCAGTCAATAATAATCGTTAAAATATTTAAGAAACAAATAACTAGAAATTTTTTCTAGTATAACTTAAATCCCCGAAATGTAAAATAATAGCTTATACTCATAACTATTAAGCAAACTTAATGTATAGCATAAATTAATGAGAATGTGAGGATATAAATTCAATCTATGACTATCTTAACAGCTTATTTTTAATTACACATTTATATCTATACAATTTATGTCCTTAAAAAATAAATGTTATCTTATTTTTATAATTAATTATAAATAACAGTATTAATAATAAATGCATTATTATTTCTTAATTTTGAATATTAATATAAAATTTAAAATAAAATATAAGATATAAAAAATAAAATATAAAATATTAAATTTCAAAAATTCATATTAAAGGTATTTAGCAAATCTATTAGGCAGTAATTTTGGTCGCAAAACTAATTTTAAGAATTGCAAGCAATTAAATTTATATGTATTTATTTAGAGTTAAGAATAATAGCATAAATTTATAATTAAAATTTAAATTAAGTTTATATCAGTATTATAAATTTTATCGACAAATAAAAGCAGAGTTTATTAATGTTAATTTTTACTAATTACTATTGTACTCTTAATGGATTATTAATTCATACCCTAGTAAATTATTGATTTTTTAATTCTATATTTACATATTTATAAATTTCAGTAGGTAAAGGTTTCAACTTAAAATTTTATAAATAAGCACACAATATATATAAATATCAATCTTATTTTACCTTGTTTTCGAGTGGTTTAATAGAGTCATTCTTTTTTATATTTGATTTATTTTGTTCAGATAGATACTCTTCTTTTTTCAAGACTAATTCAACCCACTCTGGTTCATCTGGAATTACCCCTTCTATTACAAACTTGATTCCTATAACTATATGTTCAGCCACAATTAATAGTAAGAAGTTCCTCAGTCCAAGCTAACATTAGTAATATAATACATTAGTTTAATCTTGATTAGTATTTTCATTGGCTCCAACTAATTAATTTAACTCTGATTAATTTGCTTGATATATGGATAAACAATTTGAAACAATACCAATATAACCAATTAGTTATAAGATATCATTCCAAACTCCAATGTTTTTTTTTGGTTCTGCTAAGGGTCTTTTGACAAATTTTCTAAAACCATATAATAATCCTTCTATATTGAGTAGATTAAAAAACAGGGCAATAATTGGTATAATTTGAGACCCTGCACTAAACATAGTAACCATACAAAATTATGTCATCTAATTATTGATAATATATTTACAAAATAAGTGAATTATTCAACATGATCAGGTGGGTCTATCATTCTTTTATTTAATTCAATTTACTGAAGAAAATATTGAGTGGATATTCCCTTATCAAATGATTTATTCATCCCACTAGTTTCAGTATCTCCTATTTTTTATTGAGTGTTGATTTATTTATTATTATTTAATTATTTTTATTTATTGAAGTCCCAATTGAATTTTAGTTTAATGAAACTAAAGGATATCCATGGATATATGGTATACCGAATAAGATGAACAAGAGACCAAGTTATGGTAAAGGAGATACTGAAGAGTTTTAACTCAATTTCATCAGGTTTTATTATACTTCTATAAAAAAGTCGACCAAAAGAGTTAAGAAAAGTGAAGGCAAACACTTTTAAGATATAAACATTCTCTCTTTCATCCTGGAATTGATGATTCTCATAAATTAGGGTATGTTTAGAGAAGAAATTGAAAATTTCATTAGTGATTAAAACAGTTAAGGCCAAAAGACAAGCCCATAGAGTTTAATAAAAATCATCATCCTCATAAACTTGCTTAAGATAATAATACCCGGTCTATTAGCCAGCAATAAATACTAAGGCTAAAAGTACCAATGGAGTATTAGATTTAAAGTATTTCCATTATACATTTCTTGTGTCCATGATTTCTATTGTATGTGTTACATCCTCTATAATGAAGGACCCTTTATATTAGGGGATAGTTCTTCTTTGTTCCTTTGCCACATGCATATCGAAATTATACATAGTTTCACTTTATTTTCTCTTCCAAAATTCAAAAAAGATGGTTGCCCAAACTGCCATACATAAAGTATAAATTGGAGCAATTGCTTAGATAGCTTCTTCATCAAAAAATGAAATGATTCCTAAGATCAATCCTGGAATTGCTGGTAAGAATAGCCAGGTTGAAAAAAAACATAAAAAAACAAAAAACATTCCAACTTCTGGTCCAAAATATGTTGATAAGGCACTGAAAGTACGACTGGTAGATTTTTTTAACTGAAATGGTTCAAATAAAATATTTATCCTTTCATTTTTCCAGAATTTAATGATTAGCTCTTTTTCTTCTTCGTCATGCAAGGGGAATTATTCTAAAAGTAATCCATCACTTATAAATTATTCAATATCAAATTCATCATATAATAAAGTCAGAAGAATCTATTAATTATGAATGTGATGAAAGTTTTCAAATTATTCTAAGGTGTTTAGATTAAATGGAGAAAGATACCCTTCCCTTGAATTATAAATCATCATCTTATTCTAATCAGCAACAACGTTCTTGAGCCTTTCATCAACCTTTAAACAATAATAAGTATGTTGTTTATCAATAGATTCATAAGAGATGTATTTGAACTATCCTTTTTCAATATTCTTTTTTAATTATATATTATTAAATTGTTATTCCAATAACTAATTTTTACTCTTTTGCCAACCAACCAATATGTGATTGTAACCCGATCTTAGATAATTTTTTTCATCACTATGTAAAAGTTCTCTCTTAAGTTATTTTATTTCATTCAATCGAGATTAATCAAAGGCTCTGTGATTTCGAAAGTTATAATAATTGGGATCAGCTCCTTTTTTTATTAATACCTTAGCAATTTCAATGTGACCTCTCTCAACTGCAATATGCAAGGCAGTCTGAGGTTTATCTTTAGTCATAAGATTGATTACATTTTCTTTTCGAAATATTTTGGATTCATCAGATTCCAAGTAAAATTGAACTAATTCTAATCTATTGTGATAGACTGCAGCATGAAGAGCATTCCTACCCCTATAAGATGGTTCGAATGGTGAATACTTACATTTCAATAGAGGTCTTACCAGATCTAGTCTACCTTAGGTGCTTGCCCAAAACAAATATCTAAGACCCACCTAAGTTAATTATTTAGTGGACTTGAGATTTAGGTTATGTTTATGTAAATTTTTAAATGCTTCATATTCTTCATCAAAAACATCCAATTTTTTCCTGTGCTCTTCATTATCAAGATATTGAGCCAAGAACTTCATTATCATATATTCTAACACTCTTTCATCCTCTTCCCTATCATCCAACTCTTTTCCTGTCATCAGCGATAAATCAATCGGGAACTAATCCCTGTCGTTCGTAAACAACACTAGAAACTCATTAATACGATTACTTAAACTTGGCTCTATGTACATTAACAATTTAGCGGTCTTTAAGTCTCCGAAGAAACAAGCCCAATGCAATGGATTATTTATTCCTAATTTCTTATATTGTTCAACTGATGCTCCTCTCTCAATCAGTAAAGAACAGATAGCGAATTTCTAGCCCTCTTTCAAAGTGTTGATATCTGTGTTGTACCCGCGAACACAGGTAAGCATCAAAGCTGTATTGCCTCAATAATAGTTTATGAAAATTTACCCTTGTTATCTTAGGAGTTAATATTTATACATTATAAATCAAGAAAATACTCGACAACTTTGTAATGTCCACGATATGCAGCCTATTATAGTAGTTCATGTACATAATGCAATGCATTTCTGCCATAATAATCTGTTTTCTTACAAGCTTATTATAAATGTCGAGATGTCAATGATGTTAGCTGATTGTTTATGAACTCTAACTTTCCATCTTATGCGGCCTAGCAATCCTCTATTTGGATACCTCCAATAAATTAATTTCATCATGGCTGAACAAATTCATGTAAAAAATCAATTCTGATATATTAAAATAAATAACCTGTTTTTTATAAACTTAATTGCATTTAATACCAACTCCATTTTAGTAATTATCTCTATTTTTTTCAAATCTATGATTTAATTAAAAACATTTTAAAATTTCAAATCTCTAAGTTAAAATTTATTTATTGATTGTTTTGTCTTAAAAGGACTTTCCTTAAAAATGAACATAATTTAGTTTAAATAATCAAATTAATTTATTTATAATATTCGATTTAATAAATAAGTCTTAGTAGATTCAGCAATTAAATTTTAATATTTTTATTATTTACAAAAAAATTACTATTTTCAAAGAACCATAATATTTAAAGGAATTTTCAAAATGATGATAACGATATAAATGCATCATAATATAATATCAATTACTGCTTTAACTGTCATTTTCACTTTGACTGCCTGCATTCTATCTGTTCATTCTTTGATTGATCTTATAAATCTATTCTGCATCCATTAATTAATAGTCATTGCTAGACTATTCTTCCTCCTCTTCTAGTTATTAATTAAATATAATGGTATCTTGACCTGGAAATCTCTCCTTATTAAGTCTAATTCTTCCCTTTTTAGTCTTTATTCTTTATTTTCCCTCGCCCTCAATTTGAATCTTCTTTTTCTTTCTCTTGAATTTTTCAATCTGTTTCTACACTTTAGTTTCAGGCTTTTATTTTTTAACATACTTTCTCTTAGGCTAAGCAGGATCATAATTGAGTAATTTTTTACCACCTTCCAATTCCATTATATCCACAGTCAAGTCTGAGGGAAAGGCATTCTTCTATGTCTTAGCTTCATTGTACCAATTATAAAAGGCTTTGTTTTGGTCTGTATTACAGTATTTGTAAATGAAGCTTTCTTTAATTTCTTCAATATCCTTTTTGGTGAATTGAGTTTATGGTCCCATTCTACTCAATCTGACTGATGTTGTTAGGATTTCATCTTCTTCTGTATGTTCTGGACTGGATTCCTGTTCAAGAGCATCATTCCAAAATCTTATTTTAGTTGGTTTGATATATTTGCCTTTTCTGAAATCGTCAGCATCAATTAGATCGGATGTATCATCAATAGCCTTTAATTCATTACATGAAATCAGCACAATAGTATCCATAATGAAAATATTGAATAGAACTTTCTAAAATTTGGCAGGGGAGATCATCTTCTTGACTTCAGCCCACATTAATTCAGTCTACAGATGTGAGTTATCAACCAAATAGGTCATTACTTTGACTAATGATTTACAACTAACTATGATTTCTCTTGCAGATTGATCCTGAACACTCAAAGGATCTCTGCTATTAAATTCTATCACTCTCTTTTTTGTGGTCTCTCTCATAGTATCTATCTTTTATTAATTATAGGATGCTATCTTTCCTATTTCTCTATTCAAATCTGAAATTATTTAAGTAAAGTGGATCGAAAATCTTTAGGATAAATAAGTCTTATCCCTCTGCTGACCAATCAATTCGTATTAATCTCTGATTGCATCCCAATGACATTTAAATCTCACACAATGATGCCAATGTTGAACCATCTCTTCCGGTGTAAATGGTTCCCTGTTTATTTTAGGATCGATTGCTCTCCATCTGGCTTAAACCATTGGTTTCTGAGGTACATTAATACCATACAAATTCTTCATTTATCTTGTGATTTCTGCCCACTTTGCTTCTCCTACTTTGGAAACCAACATTTCCAAGACTTGATCAAACTAAGAAAATCAATAACAATTTTTACTCTTTCTGTGTAGACTTAAACATGTTTAGGCATTATTTTAAAATCAAATTAAATTTATAAGCACTGTAGGATTTGAATATCCAAACTAAATTATAAAATGATTTTAAAAAAGACTTTAAAATTTTTACTTATATTAAATAATCACCTTATAATATAATATTAATATATATAAATATACATTTAGAATCATTCCTAATTTACGTTCTTAAATTTAATTTCTGTTGATGAAAACTTAACAATGTATGCAATCCATTATTGATTCTTTAAATTAAATTACTAATTTAAAACGGATCGCTCCTCCACATTTTCCTTTTATAATACTTATAGATTATCCTTCAAGATATGTAAAATTTCATTCATAAGCGAGGCATCCAACTATTTTGTATATATAGTTATTCCTTGTAACATTTTGGTGTTTTCAGGGATCATTATGATGATTGCATTTAATACTATCACAACCATTTGCATTTTGACTGAGTGTGTCTTCTGACCTTTAATATGGATATTAAAAGGAACTAAGTTTTTATGATAAACTTTCTGTCCAGAATTCAGAAATTAATCAGTCAAACATGAAATAATTTCAGCTATATTCTCATTCTGTCTAAACTTCTATCCTACAAGTTCCAGAGAATCAAGTACATAATCTTCTATTTCCTTCCAACTTTCATCAGTAATAATGTACTATAGAGGTTTCTATTTTTATTCAGTTGGCTTATAACATTGGGTTGTGATAATTATGTATGATTTTGACATTTTTGGGTTTAGAAAAAACATCTTCAATTAGGATTCAATGTCAGCAATTAAATCATAGGCTAATATTTAGAAATAATGATCTGTCAAATGAAGTTGTTGTTGTCTCAATTTAAAGAAGATGCTTCTCATTTACTCTACATTAAGATCTTTGTTAAATATTATTTCTTATATATCCTATTCTTAACACAATTTACTATTCCTTTTTGATTATTGATCATCTGGTTATAGTGGAATACATAATAATTCATGCACTGGCAATTATCTTAGATCCTGGTTACGGTAGGATAATAAAATTTCAATATTCTCATGAAAATCTTACTAATCATTTGATGATTCTATTAGACTTTATGATATGTATTCATAGGAAAAAGGGAAACATGTTTCAGAATTCAATTTATATTATTAATGGTTATTTTAATGCATAAGTCCTATAGTCAATACGTTTTTCCTTTTTTTAATTTGATCAATCAATTTTATAGAGTAGTCCCAACTAAAAGATCTATCAAAATAACAAATTTAATATTTGTTGCTTATTTAGTCTGGCGATCTAATTTTTTTCACAAAAAAGAATATCTATTCTAATGATTAAAATAATCTCTCAAATCCAGATTGATTGAAGCCCAAGGGGATAATAACAATATTAGTAGGTTTCATGCAATATGATAATGGGTATCTATTGTTTAGTTTTTGCTGTTTTTCTGGACCACGTAAAATGTTGTTGAATATAATTGAAGTAAGAGTTGAAAAGGTCAATTCAGCTTGATTCTATTCTTGTAATATTCTATTGATGTAATTCTTATAAAACTCTAAGTCTTGAATATTAAGATTATATTCGCTCAAGAACATAAAAGGATTTGATTTAATTTTCCTGTCTGTGAATATTCTCTTCACTGTTTCCAAGATCTCATAATGCTTATGTGGGATGAAATAGGAACCTAAATATTGCTTAGAATTCCAAAAGTAAATAGTTGAACCTTAATTCATGTCATTAAAATCAAATATGTATTAATTTCTAATTTCATCGTAAATGGATGGCAGAGAATCGAGACTAAGATTTTGATAGCATTTTACGAATACAAATTCCAGATCATATTTCTATAAAAAATTCTTGACTATATGTGGAGATAACAGTTTATCTTGACCATAATGCTCTACTAAACCAAGCCATTAAATGGATTTATAACAGCACATTCCAATTAAACTTCGATTAGATAAATCTGTCTTGAAATTCTTGAGAGCATCATTACTAAACTTATTCAAGATCCCAAAGAAGGAGAATACAACCAAAAAGTATCTTTCTCTATTAGGAGGGTTCCATCTATTGACTTGTTATTCATTTTCTAAAATTACTGTGTATCCACCGTATGTAATAGCAAATTATTCCATATATTCAAGATAACTAACTGAAACAGTAGAAGATGAATGCATGAATGAGTACAAAGTAACGTCTTGATGCTCTGAAAAAATTTGACTTATTGCTTAATTTTATAAGTCTTTTGGATAAATTACTTTTGCATTAGGCACATTAACGGTGGCTGAATATTGATCAAAATTATACCTATATGTGTTTGAATTTGGTCTGTCTAAATTTATAAGAAAGTCTTTTCTTGATCATAATAAGAGCAATTGAATAACATAATCTAATTAGAAATAGGAGATGGGTATTCAATAATTTTAATGTCTGGTCTTTAGTATAATTACTCTAATCTATAATTTAGATTAATAAATACTATTCATAAGCACTCAATTATTAATGCATCTATTTACTTTTTAATAAAATTATTTTAAATAATATTTCATGAATAAAAATAAATAATTTTTCAATGAATAGTTCTCATTAAAAATTGTTTGAACTTTAGAAAATGAGAGAGATGAAATTTAAAGAACATAAACTAATTTATTTTTTAATACTACTCAAGCATCTTCTTCTTTAGCAGCAAAAACAGGATATTTGGCTAAAACATCAGTCCATAGAATTAGTCCAGCACTCAATTCAAGAATAAGTCTAGGTACTTCAACACTAGGAACTCTGACTTATTTAGTTGTTTCAATTTCTCTTAATGTTACAGATTAGGTAGTGAGGGTCTCTTTGTCCACTGTAATAGCAAATGGTATTCCTATCTCGTCAGTTCTGGCATATTTCTTTCCTAATGCAACTCCAGCATTATCTGTTTTACAAGAGATTCCCAATTTCTTAAGAGATGAAGCTAAAGGATATTAATAAATGATTACTTAATTCTTAAATGACAACATCAAATTCTTCACTTTGGACAACAGAAAGGATTGAACATTTGACAGGAGCAACTCTTGGGGAGAATTTGAAAAAGGTCTTTTGAGGATCATCTCTCTAGTTGAATGAATGTTCAATAATAGCTTATAATATTCTTCCAATTCCAAATGCTGGTTCGATTACATGAGGAATAAACTTCTCTTCCATAACATTCATGGTCTTCTATTCAAATTTAACCAACTCTCTGTTGAGAGTTAAGTCTTTTCCATCAATATTGAAGACTTTATCTTCATGAGTTTAGTAATATTCAGATAATTCCTATTTTTCATCATCAGGCAATGCCTCAACATATTTAATCAATGCCATTCCGTCCTTTTTCAATTCTTTTCCAATTTTCTATTTATCCAATATGACTTATAAGACTTGTCTTGGTTATGGTACTTTGAATTTACGAGCTGCTTATAACTTGTATCCTGTGGCTGTTGAATGAGCATTGAGATCATAAGCAGATCTATCAGCTAATCCAACACATTCAACCCATCCACTTGACATTTCAATTTCTGCATCCCAACAATCAGATGAATAATGAGCCATTTCATCTGCTTGATGTTATCTAAATCTGATGTTAACTGGATTGATTCCAATTTCAACTAAATAAAGATAAGTTCTGCAAATGAAATAAGCAAGTGTTTCATTATTGATAATTCCTTCTTTTACAGCATCTCCCATCTTAAAAGGTTGATGTTATTTGGCTTCAGCTTATAATTATCTTGACAATAAAGGTATTTCTAAATTGATGTATTTATTAAATTTCTTAAATGTGGACTTCTCAGTTGGATCAACAAAGTATTCAATCTCAGCCATCTAAAATTCTCTACATCTCAACAGTCCTCCTCTTGGTGCTATTTCATTTCTGAATCCCAATCCGATTTGAGCTGCTCCAAATGGCACTCTTCCTCCATTCTATTCCAACAATCTAGCAAAATTAAGAAACATTCCTTAAGCAGTTTCAGGTCTCAAAAAAGCAGGAAGTTTTGTTGATGGTCCAACAATAGTAGGTAACATTAAGTTGAATGGAGTTGGATCTGTTAGCTAAAATCATCTCACATCTAATATACATCATTTCCGGTTTCAAGTGCCTTTATCTATAATTCAGCAATGACCTCTTTCATCTTATCTTCCTTAAATGTATCCACATCCTTTATAACAGCCAAATATCTAGCTTTGACATCAGCAGCCAACTTGTCTCCTTCCTTTGCAATTCTATTTTCCAATGTCTAATCAAATTATTCAAGTATGAATACCTCAGTTACTATTTTATCAGCTCTGTATCCTGTTCCTGTCTTACTATCACAAACCAATAGATCTGTAAATCTATCCACGTGTCCAGATGCCTTCAATACTGGTTCTGGTGTTAGGATGGTTGCAGCTATCTCAAATAAGTCTTCCTCTATGATAAAGTGCTCTCTCCAATATTGCTCAATATTTGTTTTAATTGCACATCCTACAGGTCCATAATCATATAATCCTGCTACTCCTCCATATAGTGAAAATGCAGGTTAATAAATAAATCTTCTTTTTATTACTTATTCTAAAGCTTCTCTTCTCTTTAATAACACCTATTGATAGCTTCTTATATTACTTCTTTATTGAGTTGTTGTAGCATAAAAGAAAAATAAAATTCTTTTTTAAATTATTTTAAAATCATAATTTTTATTTGAGACCATTTAATGCATAGTTTGGTCAGAAATAGATAAAAAAGAATTATTATAAGTTTTAAATTCTTAGATCAAGTTAATATAGAATTAAGAATAATAGCGGAATCAATTCCATTAAATCAGATGTTATGACTTTAATTAAGAGGAAATATCAACTCAGAAATATTATAAAAAATTTTAAGAGTTTTTATTAAGAATTACAGATGATATCAGAGAATTTGAAATAAGTTTATTATTATTATATCATTTACTCAATTAAATGGAACAATTTTCGTTTGAAATTATATAAATAAAATTGAGAAGATAAAGATATATTTTATTTTATATTAAAGAACATCAAACCTCACTTTACAGATGAATATATTTCTTACTTAATGGTTATTATTTTGTTTTATTGAAAATTATAAGTTCCCATAATAAAAAAAAAATACTAAAATGGTTAAATAAATATCATCAATTTATAAATAATAGGGGATAAATATTTCATTTCCCAAGTAATTTCGTATCATTTAGGATATGCTCATTTAATTCGATTTTTTATAGCAAAATCTCTTTTGGACATATATAATTTAGTTGTAGTAAATATAAATATAAATCAACAAATTTTGAATGATGAATAAGTTATATCTTGATTGATTAGCAGAAATTAAAAGAGATGAAGAATTTCAATATGAATTGTAAGATTTGCTTTTGAATATGGGTGATGAAAACTAAAAAGTCTGATTTTTTATTTTATTTATTATTATAATGAATTCAGAGGCTATTAATTTGAGAACAGCAGCCAAGAAAACTAATGATGAGATTATTTAGGAAATAATTGATTCTGGAAATAAGAATGAGTTTGATTTTATACGGTAAGTATGGGAACCAAATGAAACTTCTACTTCTGCGTCAATAGAAACATCATTGAGTGCTGGGTATGGTAAAAAGATAAGAATTGGAACCTACATCAATAAATTCCTTGATAGTTAATTGCAACCATAAGTCTATTACAAACTGAAAGAATTGCATTGATAGCAAGTCAACAGATATCCTCATCCAGGATTCATAATTTAATTAATTATATTTATTATTAAAATATCATAAAAATGAACAAATATTTAATACTTGTAGTGGCCTCTTTATTTATCCTACTTATAGCATATTAGACGACTTCAGAAACTAACTTAAAGTAAAAGCACATCCACAATTTAAAAAATAATCATCAAAGAGAAATCGGATATTCAAGTGATAATGAAGAATGCAGAAATAAATGTCAATAGGCAAATGGAATGAATTGTGGAAAGAATTGGTAGAATTGTTGTGTTCCTGATTAGTGTGATATTGGTTGGATAACTGAAATATGTGATAAGAGAATTAAAATTTTTGGATGCACAGATGAATGATGCTTATATACATCGAGTAATCATATATTCATATCAAATATAATTACTAAATGCCTAATAATTTAAATGCTTATGTTTTGTCATTGTAAAACTTTATGCTAATCACGAAATATATTCGATTATTAAATTAAATCGTAGTTTGGTCTTAATAATTATCACCAAATTACCCCGATATCAAATGTTGATTTCAGTTTATATATATGTTGTTATATCTAAATGTTTACAAATATGATTAGATGATCATTAATTATACTTACCTGTTTACAAATGTCATATGAAGATACAATTAGTTGCTGAAAACTAAATTTTACATGTTTGACAAATATTAAATATATAAAAATCTCAGAAAATAATCATTAATACTGTGTTTTCCAAAATAGTAAAGATAAGTGGATCAAATTAATTATAAATCTATAAGATCAGAAGAACAGATTAACTTTTTAATATTAAATTTATATATCTTTTGGAGTAGTGCATCTTTGTACTTTATTTCTTTGATCACATTTCAAAGATGAGGAGTAGAAATTTTCTTTTTGTCTGCACTTAGTACCATCACAGCAGTTTTGTTAGTAATTACCACAACTCATTACTCCAGCACTTTTATATTTAGCTTAACAATCTGTATCTGATGACCAATAACCATCCATTCATGATTTTTTGAAGATGAGAAAGAATGACTTTTCTTCATTTTCAATTCTCTATCTACTTGTATTTATTATCAAAACGTTGGGTTGAGAAGGAAAATATCAATGTGGCCATGCAAACTACACAAGCCAATAATAAAAGAAGGGTAATCTTTCTGTTTATTATATTTAATAAAGATTTTATATTGTATTCAATCAATTTATATTCTTCGAATTAGGTAGTATCATATATCAAATATTTCCATCACACTTTTCTACGACCATCCTTTGATATCCATAGATTGATTTAAAGGAATGGTTGTTCTATTTTCTAATGTCAAATTATTGATTTTGTGTAAGGAAATAGTGCGCATTTGGACCTTCCTTTATCTACATTTAGGCTACAATCTTCTGACAATCAGGGTTGACTGAAAAGTTATTTGTTGTAATTTTGGCATTTTGGGCTCTGGTGATTACGTTGTCTTTAATCTACCACAATGGAAACTGTGAAGTGTCATTGTCTTCATTTTTGGTAATTCAAAATCATAATTTTTAAGAAGAGCAAACTTTGAATGTTGAGGATTCATCGAATATAAGAAACTCCAAATTCTAGTATTAATAATAATAAAAAAAAATCATTCACAATCTCAACAAATATTTCATTTATATTTTCATAGAATCATGCTTCTGTAGACTAAATATTTATGGCTTTTCGCCGTTAATTCATTATAAATATCAAACAATAAAAAGGAACTCCTTAATTAAAATTAATACTATAATTGTAATCATTTGTTGAAACCCTCCCCCCACTTTATATCGCTTTATCTCTCTTAAAACTGTATGCAATTGAGCATGTGTAGACTTATTCATTCCCTTTTTCTCAAAAATACTCTGTAATATGTGAATTAGAGGATTGAGTTTCTTAATTATTCAGTTAATTGTGCAATTTCTATTCTTTTATAAAGCAATAAGTAAATAAAGCGTTTCTGTCAGACTTTTAGGATTTTAAGATTGTTGTGAACCCTAGTGTAGAATAAGTTCTGCAATTTTTTGATAAAGCAAATTGTTTTGCTTAACCTTATAATCAATAATTTATATTAATCATATAATGTTAAGATATTAATCAGAGGAAAGCGAAGCTAAATTAAAGTCTCTTTAATTACCATCAATTAAGTCAAGCCATACAGTGTTAGGAGCATCTGAACTAGAATAAATTAAATCTCATCTTAGTATTGGTGAACAAAAATCGAAGAAAGTATAACTTAAATATGTTAGGTTAGACTCTTGACAACAATCAAAGAGTTTGGGCTTAGAGAATCGAGAAATAGAGGTCATAGAAGGAGAAGGAGAAGTTCGATAAATTTTAGATAGAGGAGGAAGAGAGAAGGAAGATGGATAAGGTTGAAACTGAGTATCAGGAGAAATTAAAGTAGGATTAAGTTGTTGATGCAAATAACAAGATATTTAGTCAAAGGGGAGAGTAATTCAAAAAACGATTTTTAGTGTACGCAATATGAAGTCAAAAATGCTAATGAGTGAGAATGAGAAAATTAATGATGCTCTTGTTCGGTTTAATAAGGAAAGACAAGAAATGCAAATGACCCTTGAAGCTGAAAGGCTAAAGGATCTAGAAGGGAAGAGATAAATGGACGAGCAAGCAGAGTTGGAGAAGAATCAATAAAAGGATCAATTAAAGAGAGAGACCTATGCTGTTTTAGCAAAATAACACAATGAGATGAAGGAGAAGTATTTTAAGGAATATACAAAATTGCAATAGGAGGGATAATTGATAAAAAGACAAGCAGAAGAGGAAGAATAGGAAAAAGAGTATCTATGAATATATTGTTAGAAAGAAGAAGGAGGAGGAGAAGTTGAAGAAGCAAAAACTATTAGCAGAAAGATAGAAATTTATGGATGTTAAATAATCTATACAGGACGAGGAATAGAAATAATTAGACAAGGAAGCAAAGGATAGAGATCATTTTGATAGTAAAAAGGAAAGAGTTCTAGAGATGAGAAAACAAAGAGTACATCTAATCTAATTTATTAGGAAGCTTAAAAACTAGATCGTTAAATGCAACTTAAATAAAGAATATATGATATGAGAGTAGTGCAATTGAAAGAATAGGAAGATAATTATATGCAAAGAGTGCAGAAGCATGCAGAAGAGTTGTAAAGACATGAGGAAGAAGTAGCTAGACAAAAGGAGTTGGAGAAGATTTAAATGATAAAAGAAGGAGAAACATTTAGATAAAGATAGTTGAAGTTGAGGGAAACTGTCAAAGAGAAGGAAGAGGTGGATGCGAAAAAAGAGTAGGTGGTAAAAATTAATGCTTTGTAATAATTGGCTGAGATTGAAGAATAATAAAAAGAAATTTTGAGAAAACGCAATAAAGAATTATTGGATTATTAAAAAATATAAATAGTATTGTTATTATTAAAAAAAAGGAACAAAAAAAATTAGCTAGGAGGGAATAATATATGAATGAACTTAAATAATCCAAATAAATAGAATTGAGGGCTTAATAAGATAGAGATACCTTTATGAATTGGGCAAAATAGCAGGTGGAAGAAACTAGAGAACAAGGTTTAAATTTATATCCTTTAATGAAGACATTAAAATTATGATTTAATTAAAGTTAACAAAATAAAAATGTGTTCAGCTTTATTCACTTTCTTTTCTGCTTGTATTGTTTGACAACAATAACTATTCGAACCTGTCTGATTATTTACAAAGTGATACGAAGATCGACAATCGACTAAATGTTAAAGAGATTCATACTTTCTACAACTATTAATGATTAGTTCATCTCTTCTGAAGTTCAATTTTCTGCCAAATATTTTATAAAGATGGTGAAATCTTTGTAAATCAAATCTCAAAGTTTGATCCAATTTAGCTATCAATTAATGTCAATTCATACTTGGATTCAAAGGAACCATCAACTTTAAATCTTTGTATTACTTCTCGATAAACTCTCTTTGCTCTACTACATCAATACATTAAGAATGTAAAAATTGACATTTTTGACCAAAGTAGCAAGAACCACTAAAGTACCTTCTGCAAGGTTTAGTCTTCTTCAAGACTTAGTCCTAGAAAGTTGATTAATAATAAGAAGGAGAGTGAGCAAAAAAACACTAAATATAAAATTTAAACAATATTACTTGTTCTCCATATTTACAAATACCCATAATTTGATAATTTCGACATAGCTCCTTCTTTTTTTTCCTTGGTTCTTCTTCCAAAAATTGTTTTTTATTCTTAATTTTCTTTTCTACCACTTCAAAAGACTCTTCCGATTTTGCATCGCTTTAATTATCAATTGAGTGTTCTGTACTGTGTGACTAGTGATCTATCAATGGTATTTGAGCCATGTCCTTTAAATATTAATAATTTATAATTTCTTTAGAAAAAAGGAGCAAAATTTATTAATTATCGTTAAAATTGAATGCTAACAGATAGTCCATCTTATAAACGTTCCAATAAGGAGAACTCTCCAAAATACTGCTCTGTTATCAGATAAAGCAATATATCTCATAAGCTTATCAATGAAGTCTTAAACATCGGATCTGATTATCTCCAGGATCAATTGGAGTAAATAGATCGTAAAATAATTCAATACCAATGTAACATCAAGTAGAAGATAACAACTCTACTTGGTGAATCAACATGTTCCATTGACTAATAGATATATCAAAACAAACTACAAGATTTACGAATGGAAGAACAAAAGTACTATAAACAAATAATTTAGTTATCAGTAAATGCAAAGTGATATTGATAAATAATAATCTGTACTTTATGACTATTACGAAACTGAATTCAATAAACTCAAATTACAATATGAAGTGGCTACATAAGAACATCAGTAATTCATTAAAGAAAGAAGTGAAGTTCATCAAACCTATAATTAAATCTTGGAAACCAAAGCCATGTTATAAGAAGATTTGAATGGGAAGCTCCTCCAACGAGCAGAGTTGGTTGGTTAGAAAGAGGAATTAGAAGAGTTTGTAGAACAACTCAAAAATGAGCATCCTTAACTTACTGAAATTGTTGAATCAATTTATTAATGTGATCAAAAAGCCAAAGATATTGTTAAAAATATTAATAATATTACAAATCAGATTTAATTATTATATTGTTAACAAGATGAGAAAAAGAAATAACTAGCTTCATTTCATTAAACCACTTTACTTGAAGTTTAGGTACATCAATAAACCCAAAAAGTTAAATCTTTAAGAAATAAGATTGTACCTATCTAAAAAAGCCTGAATCTACAGCATCCAGATTCTATTCTTAATGAATTTGTTTTGTATTATGGAAATTCACCCATTTAACTGGAGTCTATAGAATTTTAATCCAAATTGTCTACTTTTATACAGCAATTTCGAAATAACCTATTTAAATAAGGGAACTAAGGAAATAACTGGGGAAGTATGAAGGAATTTGTTTTCTAATTGGAGCAATTCATTTTAGCTTCTTTATCACAAAGATTAATTTAATTTTAGCTATCTGTAATAATTATTTACTTATATAGGATTTGAAACATAGCTTGAAACAATTTGGAGATGAGCTGTTATTATCTAATGAAGTTTGCACTATTGATTATTAAGTAGAAGTGAAAAAACAATAAATAAGAGAATTAGAAGATGAAAAGTCTTCAACCTTATATAGAAGAGAAATGTATATCTGTCTTTCATTAATAGATTATATGATTAATTTTAAGACAGGATTAGTTAATAAAGCGATGCTGCTTTTCAATAGTATCAGGATTAGAATGAAGAAGAGCTTAATAATATTTTAACTTAATTTGGTAATTCAGAATATAAGTCAATTCTTGATTAGACTATGAAGGAGATGAAGTAGTTAATGCAGGATTAAGAAGAAGTAAAATCCATTTTAATATTTTAGGAATAATTTAATAATACTTATAAGCTACTCTAATAATATTATCTTTAAGATTTAGCCATTAAGACTAATATCCAAATTGTAGACTAAGAAATAATTCCACAATTAAAGAATATTTCATAATCAATAATTAATGCAAAGAAAGAGTTCGAAAAAGCTAGTGGAAGCGAAAGACCTTTCGTTGAACGTTAAAATAAAATAGAATATGAAATTGAATAATTAGAATAAGAATTCAAGAAGAAAATAGATCATTTTAATAATTAGGAGACAGAATTATAAAAATACTTAGGTTCAATAAAGTTAGCGATTGAGAACACTTAAGAGTAATTATTGTCTAAAAATAAACCTAATAAGGCATTGTTGGAGTAAGAAATATTACAACTCAACAATATGTTGACTTAATTATAAGAACAAAAAAAATAGATTGAAGCTTCATAATTTAGCAAATCTCCTCAAAAGACTGATGCAAGTAGAAGAAGTTCTAATGGAGGTATTTTAGCAATTTCAAAATCTTTAAACCAATTTTAGAAATTGCGCAAAGAGCCAACACCAAATAGTTTTAACAACAGTGTGGTAAAAGGTATAACACCTTCAAAAGAATCCTCGAATTTGTATCATGTTGCTAAATATCCGAAGCCAAATTGCAAATCATCATAAGAATTACGTCTAAAATCCAATATTTCCTTAAAATCAATAAAATGATTTGATTTATTACTTACTAATGTTTTTGAATATATTCATCCTAAAAAACTGAAATTTGATAAAAGCTATTTTTAATTTCTCTACAAATCCTATAATAATTCTATAATCCAATTGTTTTTATTAAGATTCTTAAATTTTTATTTATAATTCATGTAAATGTTGAAATGAAGAAACAGTTTCAATATTAAAGCAATTAGCTCTTTTTTATAATTTCTTTGTCTTAAAACTTTTGTGAAACTTGTGTCAATATGACCATAATTTTTCTAATTTATCTTTATTTAATAATTATTAATTTTGAAACTCCTTAACCTTGCTTTATGATCATTTAACTAAAATCATTCTAGGGCATCTTTAATTTTATCACAAATAGTCCAGTAGGTTGACTTTTGTTTGATTATGTCTTCCATTCCCCTTAGACAAAGCCATATGTTATGTTCTTAAATGGGAGGATCTTAAAGATCTTATAATTGGGAAATTACAATTGTTTTGGTATTCCTATTCATCACTTATTGAAATATATAAAAAATAATTTTTATATTCTCATGTAGGTTTCAATCGAGATTGCAACATGGACTCACAACAATCATGGATTATTTGATTATGAATCAAAAGAATTGAAGACTTCTAAAATAAATGTGAGAAACACAACTAACTTAATATTGAATGGTAAGATATTCCATTGATATTAAAACAGAAGACAATTCTGACACCATTGTATAATCTGATAATGTTGGTGGTGATTGCATTGGCTCAATAAGTTTTGAAGGCAATTCAATATGTAAATTGATAATGCATTTGTAGATTTTTAAAGCAATCCAGACTTTTAAGATGCATATGTGAAATTAGACCCAAAATAAAAATAATAGTTATAAGCAGGAGACCTCTTCAAATTTGGAAGAATGTAAAAGTTACTCTAAAGCTAAGGGAATATTTTGTTTCAGAGTTAAACAACGGAGACAAAGTACAGATGGCCGAAGACCATTACAATTTAGAAAGACACATTAAAATACAAAAGAAGAAGGATCCAAGACAGTGTAGGTTTTGTTTAATGGATGATTAAGAGGAAACTGAGGACCCAAAAAATCCATTTCTCTAAGATTTGTGTAGTTGCAAAGGATTAATGGCATATGTTCATTTTGAATGTTTGAAGTCATGGGTTAATTTTCAAAATCGAATTTCATGCAAATAAACCTTGAACACAGTTTAATACCATTGGAATAAAGTCTTGGAATGTGATGTATGATATTTAAATTCAGGTAGGTATGTAAAGACCCCCTTCCAGCTCGAGTCTATATTGAGAATCAACCTGAGCCTCTATAGATGATTTAAGTGGAGAAATTAGATGGTCCTTACATCATACTCGAGTAGATCACAAGACAGGAAAGTCTATCTAAAAGTCTGACATTTATGCATGCTTTTGGGTCGTGTTCTGTCTCGATAGGCAGAGGACACAATAGTGAGATCAGATGTCAAGATATATCAGTCTCAAGAAATCATGCCAATATCTCATATGAAAAATTCTGGTACATATAAGATCAAGGGAGCAAATTTGGTACTCTGAGGATCATTCAAAGCAAACTACAATTACTAAAGGAAGTTTAAGAAATATAAATTGGAAGAGTCTTGCTCAAGATCAAAATAATTTGAAAATCATTTATATATATATATTTTATAGTTAAAAATGAATAAAATTCTAGGATATATTTGCATTTGTAGATATAATAGAGAAGTAAACTCTGAATATCATTTCAGTTTGTAAGCTTTCATTATTAGATAGTCATGAGATGGTTTCCGAATGACACATTATTTTTGTTGTTTTCCAGCAATGTAAATTTATTTTAAAATTGTTAAAGGGACAATATTTTTGATTGAGGGAAGTGATTAAATGAAATGTTGAGTATTTTTGAGAAGAGATCTTTGAGTGTCTTACTAATCAACTTAAAAGCTGTCTCTTTGAGTCGAGGGTAAATTAATCATCAACTATGAATTAATAGAGGAGTATTGGGCTTTAATTTTTTTTTCATTTATTTATTTTATTTTAAATTCCTTAATTATTGTTTATTTCTTCTTTTATCCTTATCTAGTAAATGAGAGTAGCTTTAAGTCTGAAGATATTGCTTGTTGAGTACGAACTTCAAAATCATCATGTTTCCTTTCGAATTTGGTTTTTATACCGCATCCTCCACAATTACAACTCTTTCTTCTGCACATCTCTTTAACTCTTTTAATGATTTTATGATGATATAATTCCATGTTATCTGTAAATAAAACTGTTTTTTCCCTCTCCCTTCTACTTGGTCTAATCCTTACATTCTTATCATTCGACAATAAACACATATGATAAAGTATGCTTTTGGATCTGTACCCTTAAAATACAACTTCAAATTTAAATGTTACCTTGCTCTATGAGTGATTTAGGGATGCTTTTTGTGTGTAAGTAAGGACGATTATATAAGCTTAAACTAGTAGATGCTAGTGTTCTCGAAGGTCTATGGGACCTTGCATCACAAGTTTCTTGGTTGTATGATTCTTCATTTAGTGTAGTAAATCTTGATGAATGATGAGAGTGCTTATAGAACATTTATTAATTAGCTCTATGACAAAATTATTGAATATAAATTTATTTAGATTTCCAGTATACTTTACTCTCTGCTTTTTAGGAAGTCATTTATTCATTCAATGGATCACAAGAATATATTAAAACTTAGCTATGAGTACAAAATAGATAATTAGAATTTCACATAATTATTTTAAATATGAATTAAAATTAGTAAGACACCGAAGGGCCAATCTCAAAATTAAATCAGTTGATGTTAACAGATGAACCCATAGGTGAAATCTAAGATTTTCTCAATTATTCATTATCCGATGGATGCTTCTCAATTCAAGGTTCGAAAGTCAACACCAATAACAACATACCTAGTTAAAGCTCTAAACACAAAGGCCATGAATCAAAAAGAGTTACCTTTGACTCCTCTATTAACAGTCCAACAACCTAATTTTTGATGAATCGAAAAAGCTAAAAATCTTCCGATCCTCAACAATTATAGCATCAACAACAATAAATATTCAGTGTAATCTAATTTTGTTTTATCAAACGATTCATTAACAGAATAAGTTGGAAAAAGAAAATCAACTCATAATTCAACCTTTATTAATACAATATCATCCGAGATTTAGGGTCTTCTTTTAATTTAAAACTCTTTCGTGATAGTGCATTGAATTTGAAGCCTATGATCAGCTAATTCAGTCAGTCTTCTGATGGGTTGCAGTAGATTATCAAAAAAAAGTATGAATTGTCTTACTATTAATAATAGGGAATTGTCCAAAAAAATAAAAAAGTAAATTACACATTTAAAGACATGCAAGGATAATTTAATTAAAAAAATTGAATAGGAAATAGAAAAGATTCCACTGATTACACCTGAATCTCGTTTGAAAATAGTGTGGGATTGTGTAGTAATGTTAAGTAGACTCTATTTTCTATTTACAATACCAATAGATTTGGCATGGAATAAATATAAAATCATATACGGAGAGCTTTACCTTCCAACAATTATGATGATCCTCCTATTGGTTTTTGATTTCATTTTGAGTTTCAATAGTTCATTTTATTAATTTGGATAAATAGTAAGTAATAGAGCAACAATCGCTAAGAATGTAATAAGTAAAAGTTATGGATTGGAAGCGATATCAATATTAATTCTAATTATTTACGCCATAATTTCTAATTCCTCTTAAGAATAAGAATTCAATCTGTTAACAGAATGGTGGGATTTATTAATGCTATTGTTTTATGTACAATGTAGGAATATTCCTAAATTGATAAGTCAAGTCGAGGAAACCCTAAATTTGTCAAAGCCTAGTAGTTCTCTATTGGAATTATTTAAATTATTGTTAGTGTTGTTCTTTGTTTTACATTGCTACTCATGTCTTTGGTATTTTGTAATTTATTCCATTTAATATTTGTTTAGGTTGGTTATTACAGTTACTTGTATTCAGAAAAAGGGAGCTGGTTAGAATTCTACCACGTAGAACATGAAACTTGGTAAGTGTAATATTTGTATTCATTTTACTTCTCGACTGTTACAATGTTTACAATAGGTTATGGAGATGTTGTGCCCATCAGTTATTTAGAAAGAGTGATTGCCATTCTGTATATGATGATATGCAGTATTCAACTAAGTTACAGTGTCAGTACTGTTGGTGCCATAATTGATACCATCTCTGCTTATGGACAGGAGAAGATGCGAAAAATGAGAAAGATAAATGCTTATATGCAAAATAGAAAGATTGAGTATTAATTGCAGTATCAGATAAGAGAATACTTGAACTATTATTGGGAATCATAAAATCAAGTTGAGAATGATGAACTCAACGAAATCATTAATTAGTTATCAGAGAATCTCAAAGAGAAATTGATGAATCAATCAAATTCTTTGATTTTGAATGAATGTCCATTATTTTAACATAATTTTAGTGATGCATTGAAATCTAAGTTAGTAAACAAAATAAAATAAACAGTAATTTAACCAGAAAATATAATAAACTTTGATTCACTATTTCCTCAATTACCACCAGGTTAATTGTTTGTTTGTTTCGTTGAATTTGGAGACATTCAAATCTTTATTCAAAATGATTCAATTGATCAAGTACTTGATAATCCATAGATTGCTGAAGTTTTTAAGGTTGGCAAAGGTTCTAGCTTGGGTATTATCAGTTTCATAAGTGGTAAGCAATCTTAGGAGAGATTCAGGAGTGTTGGGTTTTCGAAATTGCTATTGCTATCAAGAGATGACTTTTTAAAAGTGATATAGGATTTCCCAGAAGATTATGAGAGATTTAGGAATCTTTATGATAGTCTATAATTTGAGGACATAAGTGTGTTACAAATGAAATGTTTTAGTTGCAATTCCAAGAATCATAGAGTACTTTAATGTCCCTTATTACATTACATACCTGACAGAGAATTGATTTTAAAAAGATATTGTTACAGTGAGTCACAAAAAAGAAATTCTAAATACGAGCGAAATCCTTTTAGATAGAGAGGTTACTTTGCAGCTCGATTTGATTAAGAAGTCATAGAATAAGAAGCAAATTCATTTAATAATAATAATTGGAAGTGGGCAGAATTTTATGAAGAACCAGAAGAAGATCAATTAAAGAAAAGTGAAATTCAATAATAATAATAAGTTGTACCAATCTTAGAATAAAGTAATTCTAACTTATAGGCATAATAATAATAACTATAATAATCACAAAGTCTCGTTCTTCCCGTTTAACAAGTAACAGATCAATCCTCCAAAGTCAATTTAGAACCACCATCAATTAAGAAAAAGGCCACTCTATTCAAGTAGAGAACAAAAACTATTGAATTATTAGACATTGATGATAAATAATTGAAAGCATCACTTATGAGTAAAGCTAGGAACTAGAATATTTTCAATAATAATCTTATGATAATAAAAGAGGAGGACAATCAAGAGAATTCTCCAAAGGAAAAACACACTTAAGGCAGGGCATCATTTAGTTTAGATATGTATCGGAAGAAACCTAAGGAAGGTATTCAGAAAATGAAGAAAGTAGTCTAAATGATTACGAATATGAATAGAATGAAGAAAAGACCAAAGATAAAAAAGGAAACAAAATCTATTTTCAATCAATTCCTTGAAGTACTTCAATCTTAGCAATTTCTCAAAGGAATATAACAGAAAGTGAAAATTAGAATAAAACAAATTTAAGATGGGAAGAAATAAATACTATAGGAGAAAGACATTTAAGATACGATGTTGTTAGAGATTAAGATAAAGATGTAAATAGAGTAATTAAATGAATATTAAAAGAAGGATTAAGAGTTAGTAATGGAGTCATATAAAAAATATAAATAATATTAGATTTAAAATAATTTAGATTAAATTTTAGAAAAGATATACTTTTATAAACAATAGCATACATTGAATAATGAATTAAAGAGTTCATAATCTAAACTATTAAAATATATGATTTATCCAGAAATATTTTTTGAAAAATATAGGTATCAATAGGTGATAATCCCAAAATTTGAAATAGAAGAATCAAGAAGAGGATCAGATTAAGATACCGAACAAACTTTGAAGCGGAGTCGTATGCTTAAAAAGAGTTTTAGAAACTTAAAGTTGTCTCAAATCAGGCCGATGTCAGATGGCACTGGAAAGTTTCAGATGTGATTCATCATAATAATAGTATTCATTTATATCGATAAAATATATTAATATTCTGCGTTTATTTTTGATGTTAAGATAGAAAGCTAAATAATTAAATTATGAATAATTAATAGAGTAGGAACTTTGTCGGAAAGAAGATTGATGATTATATACTTGTAGATGTATTAGGCACAGGAGCCTTCGGTTAAGTAATTCTTCAATTTAGATTAATTAAGGTTTTCTCTGCTTAGAATATCATTACTAAGGAGTCCGTGGCCATCAAGTCTGTGTCTAAAGCTAAATTGTAATCATTTTGATTTGATAGTTATTAGGAAAGAACATAATGGCTTAGTTGGATAATTACTAAAGACAGAAGTTTAAGTACTTGCTTAATGCAGCAATATTAATGTGGTTAAGATGAATAAGTATCTGGAAAGCGAGAATAATTGCTATTTAGTAATGGAATATTGCAATTGTAATCTAATTCATTAATGCCAATATAGAAGGAGATCTTGAATAATTGTGGAAGAAAAAGAATAGAATAATCCCAGAAGTAGAAGCTATCTAGTATATCAAATAGATATTAAATGGCATGAGAGGGTAAGACAATTAAAAAATTATAGATTGCACGAAATGAATGTAATTCATCGAGATTTAAAATTGCCAAATATACTAATCTCTAATAATGTTCTAAAAATAGGAGATTTGGGTTTTGCTAAAAGAATGGAGAGCTTAGACGGAGTTGTCAAAGAAGCATTAGGTACTTTAGGCACTATGGCACCTGAAATCATAGAGTTTAAGCCATATGGGATTCTTGCTGACATGTTTTCCATTGGAGCAATTTACTATCAAATGCTCTTTGGAGTACTCCCCTTCAGTATTAAAAGCTACAATGATTTCTTGAGGGATGTCAAATCAAGTATATTCTATAGTATTATTCTTTAAGATTAGCCTAACTTTGCAAGAAATAACATCAAAATATCTAAGGAATCATAGGAATTATTAATTAGAATGCTAAATCCAGAACCTAAATTAAGATTGTAATGGAATTAATTGTATGAGTCTCCATTATTTTCCAATCAAGTGATAAATCCAGGTACTAATTTAAAATTGACTGTTTATAGCCTTATGTTAATTAACAGTTGAATAAGTAGTTGCTAAATAAGTAGATTTGAAAATGAATAAGTAAGTCTATTAGCAAAACTAATAAAAATTTGACAACATCAATAACTAGGATATGATAAAGAAACTATAATCTGATGTTCCAAAGTTAGAGCACAAATAAGTTTAGGATAATTCTAATGATGAGAAACTATTATAGGAGGCTCTTAAATAAAAGCAAATGTAACAATAGAAGACGAATGATCTGAACAACGTGTTTGAGAAATATCTTAATGAAAGAAATACACTTGTATTTTTAGGCACTGTTCTCCATGAAATTCATTAGAGGAAACATACCCAAAACACTAATGTAATTACTTTGAATATTTTAGGTGTTTCTTCCTGCCTTCATTATTTCAAAGAAATTAATTATTGAAATGAATCGCTTCTTGGAGGTACTTAAAACATAGAGAAATATCTATAACTGTGCATATTTCTTTGAACTTTACACTTTCCCTTAATTTAATGCCTTTATTAAGTTATGCGAAGAGGATTACTAAATTCAGATGGCTCATTATAATGTGATACAATAACAATTACAGTATTTTATTTCATATATTTAGAATTATCCTTTAGCAAATGCAAAATTAAGCCAATGAAAAATATATATCAGAATTATAACCTGCACCTTCAGGATAATTTGAAGAGAATTATCGAGATATCTTGATCAATTATTATATGCAATTATAGGATGAAAAGGGAATAAATGACGATTAAGACAATGCTATAAATAATTTGTCTATTTATGTTTTAGATACAATATTATTTGATAAAGATGTTAAAAGATAAGTAAGGCATTCCTTTTTTTATTTATAGTTATTAAACCAGAAAGTTGAGGACTATCTCGATAAGTTCAATTTCTTGACTTGCAAAGAGAAGGATGAAATGATTGCTTAAAAATTTTAGCAAATATATTCATTTTGAAATTAATATCAAATTCATTTGAATCCCAATCTCAAGGAGAATCTCTCTGAGTATGGAGGATTATTTATATCCAAGGACCTCCTTTTAAAATTAAATTTAATTATTTAAAGATTGAAATTGGTTTCTTTTTCCCATAGATTTTTTTACTTCTATAATCGCAGATGATGGACCTAATTAATGTAAGAAGAGGCACTTTTAATTGTATTAAATTTTTTTAGATAATACAAAATCAATTATGATTATATTATAGGATTTTAATAACCTTTAGGATTGAATTATATTTAATTAATTACCCACTTATAATTATGAATAAAATTGTTCTTTAGACAAAGGCATTTTACATTCAAGATTTCCTGAATGTTAAGGAAACATGGAGAAAAAGTTATTTAATTGCTATTGTCTTGCTATTGATTGAAAATTTACAACTGGTTTCAATATACACAAGCGATATAATTCAATTTGAATATGACTAATTTTTGATACATATCAGAGGCATTATTGACTTCTGTAGGTGAACTTATATCAAATATTCATTAGATTCTACACTATTTTTGGAGATTCGATCCTAATCAGATCAATTTTTGTAATTTTTGGTTTTGTGTTGCAAAGCGTATTTCTTATATTGATATTGTATCCTCTTTTGAACATCAGAATATTTATACAAAAGAAACAATAACTCAAATTTTTAACTTTAGAATAGGTATTATAATAATTGATTGATTAGTCAGATGAATCTAACAATTCCAGCAGACATTTGTTGAATTGGATCATTTCATTTTACTTTTAAATTAACCTAAAAGTGCTGCACATTCCATTTCTGTTTTGTGGGATTAATTTACTAACACATATTTTTGAATCTTGTATTAATTTGTAATTATACAGAAAGTTTAAATTCATTAGAATCTGTAGGTTTAATATTCAGTATATTATTGATAACATAATAAATATTAATTGGATTATTCATTCACTTACATTAATTTGAGTACAGAATGAAGTCCTATGACTTTTTGGGGAAATTTCAAGCGCAGAAAATGAATTTCTTGCAGGGATTTTAATTATTGTACATATTTTAGATAGATAGAATATTAGAATAATACTATTATCTGGAATACAGCTACAATCATTAGTAATATAAATATTTGGAGTCATTTGTTAATTAATAAGGATAATATATAGTTACAATTAATAAATTTTTGTAGATTATAGAATATCTAGAATCAGTTTCTAAATTACAACATTCTGTTTGATCTATTAATTGATTTTGATTTTGTGCCAATATGGATAGCCATAATTAAAAATAAGTGTCGTTTTGTTATTGCTAATCTTCTATCCTTTAATATATTTTATTGCAAATGAATTAATAATGAAGCAGGATCTCAAGAATGCCAACTTTAAACGCACTCATCTTGAGAAACAAATAAGAAGATTGTATATAATATTCAAAGAGTAGGTTGATTTAAAAAAGTAATAGAGATTGTTGGATCCAAAACAATCCTTATAAATATACACATTTATTTCAAGTCATCTAAGAGAATGTAAATTATAAAGGGATAGAAAGGTTTAAAAAAATATTAAGTTAAAATATAAATGTTTTTGTACAGATTTTTTTAAAGATGACGATACCTTTTAAAGTTTAGAGTAGATGAAGCAATTTGCTAAGGAATTAATTGGGTAGACATTAGAAGATGAAATAATTGAAAACTAAGACATTAACTTAATCTTAATTTATATTTATTTCTTGGTTTAAATAAAGAAAGTGCCAACTTAAGCAATATATGAAGTTATCAGATTGTCAATGATGTAAAAAGTAATGATTTATTATGATTAAATTAGGAATAAACATTAAAATAATAAGCAATAATAAGGAAATTGAAACATGATGCACTTGATAAATTCTCTGAATTAGTTAGAAAGAATGACTTAGTAAATTAAAAGTTTGTATTTAAAAAAGTATATCAATATGAAGAATCTTTGAATGTGTTAAAAAGCAATCTTTAGACTATTGTTAAATAAGAAAAAGTATATACTCAATATAATTTAGGACTTCTATGCCTGTATTCTCACTTAGGTGATTGATATAGATCTAATAGTAAATATTGGTTTTAAGCTTCTTGAGAATATTAAGGTACTTGAAAAGTAATTGCAATTATTATACAAAACTAACCCGTAAAGTAACGAGTGTGATACAATCTACAATATATTTCACAAATACATTCATTACAATAAATTGAGACCAAAATTATATAGGAGAGATGGCTAAATGATGTTGCAATTCTTATAATCGAGTGAAAGAATAATCTATGATCCAGGTAGCTGTGTAATATAAATTACATTGCTCCAACCTAGGGGAAATGTTATCAGATACACCAGAACTTTTCAAAAGGCAATAGGATACAAGGATGAAGAAATTTAAGATCAAAATATCAATAGATTTATGCCCTAAATTATTGCTAATGACCATGATTTATATTTAGATAACTTCGTGGAGAGAGGTAGAATTAACGTTGTTCGAAATGCAGTTAGAGTTATTCTAGGGAAAACCAAATCACAATTTGTAGTTCCAATCAATACAAGATTGAGACTCGAAGCCAGCACTACTGAATTTGGTGCAACTGCTCTAATAACACCAGTCAATTTCACATACGGATACATGATGTTGAATGAACAGGGCTAAATTGAAGAATTGACAAAGAATTTATTTGATGATGTATTCGAGAAATATTTAGGAGTAGAACTTGAATAAGTTAGAGGATTAGACTGTTTAATTTTTATTCCAGAATTAGCCAAAATTTGGGATAGTCTATTTAATGAAACCTTTGAAAAACTAGACAAGAGATTAGAATGCCATTTAATACTCCCTTAGTTATTTAGATATAACTCTAAAAGTTTACAAAGTTCTAGGACTACTGTAGTAAGCAAATCATTATTGCAATAAAATATAATTCGATAACTTGAAAATTATCCATAAGATAATGTCATATATTAAGTATCATTACATCTCATGAGTCTTACTACCATCAATTTAAGGTTATATTTATGATTATCATTAGATTAGTCATTTTAGAAATGCCAGAATATAGACAGATACAAAACTAAAAAGTGACTAGTCGATAATTAATTTAATTAAGACATAGATCTTCGCAATTGTTAAATTATTCAACTTAAAATGAAGTATTTACATAGAAGGCTGATCTATTGGCTTCAGCAAACGATATATTATTTAAACGAGATATTGATGAATGTGACTTAGAATATGAAAATGCTATTGAAGAAATAAAAATGGTTGAGGATTTAAGAAATCAATTGGCATAAATTAATATGATTAATACAGCTCATAATCAAAACTCGACTAAAAGACTAATTTAGAATAGTGATCATTTTTTTGAAGAAAGGGTTATAGAACTTAGACAAAATATAAATATATCAGAGAAAAGCAATGATTTGAGTGATAGTGAATCTGAATTCAAATAGAGGGTTTAAGAATAAAATCTATAGTATAATTCTGGGTCAGTTGGGAGTAGATCGTCTTAAAATAATACTACGGCTTTGAAAAGATAAATGAAGGATTGCTTATCAGATAATAGAGGTTTGAATGTTCAAACCAAATTATTTTTATTATCTATATACATTTTAGTTATTGTGGGATATTTTGTGAATTATTTGATATTGTACTTCTAGTTTGAAAGAATCAATTAAGACTAGAATTATGAGAATCTACCATTTCAATTTTCTTACTTTTATAATGAATTCGTTATAACTTAGTCATATGTAAATGTTGACGATTTCCAATTTGACAAGCTAAGTGAAGTAACCTTAGGGTTTTTTGTGAATCACATTAAAGATATTGATTAAACAATAACAAGATTGCCCCATATTAATATAATTAACAATTTAACAATGAAAAGTAGGATGATAATTATTTTATCGCAACTATCGAAAGTGTAAAGAATGAATGAAAAAATACTTTATTCGGATTTTGTGAATAACACAGATTAGTTTAATATTCAATTAGAGATCATATAGAATGCTCAATCCATCAATTAATCGAATGATCTAGGAATATAGTAAATTCTAATAATTATATATTTAGTGTTCTGATTGAAGAGATAGTGCTAATATTATTTCTAACTAGATATATTTATCTATGTGTGAAAATAATTTAGATGAAAACTAAGATATTTAAATTATTTTGCACTTTCTCAAAGGAAGTCATTTAAGAGTAGTTTCTACAATTTAGTTCCTTATACAACTAATTAAACAATTCAAAGTTTAAGAATCACGAAACTGATGAGGAGTAATTTGAAACAACAATGATGCGTTAATACCAAAAAACAGTCACTTCCAACATGTTGGATAAACATAATAGAGTAGGAAAGCAGATCTCCTATAAATGTATGTATTGTTTTATATATTTAAATAGAAACTAATTCTGCTTAGATTTTCTTCTTTTTATTTATCTTTATTTATGCATTTATGTGTTCATTTTACTTCATTGGGAGTTATATATTATAAAAAGAGACTCTATCGACTGTCTCTGCAAGATACAATGAAAAAACCCAATTTGAGATTACCAACAATTATCTTGCTTTGAGTTATGCTTAATAAGCTATTATATTGAATTAGACCATCTAATAGGATGGAATAGATAGATAAAATAAGACAGTTGAAGTCTTGAAATAACTTACAACGAATTTATCTCAATATTAGGAAAGTTGGAATACTGAGATCTATGATATTCTGTCTAATAGCATTTGTCAATTACTCTTCAATTCCTAGTATGATCTCATATTCTAATTTATTAGTCAGTACAGCTATGAGGAGTATTCCAATCTATTTAGTTTTGAATAGTGTCAATCTTATTCCAATCTCGAGAAAGGCTTAACTTTTGTTGTTTAAGAATTATACTCCTATCAATTCGAGTTTTTGTAGTTACTGTAAATTAATAATTAATCCATCTATTCATATTAAGAGTTCATTAAGAATTCTTAGCCCTAAGTCTAGAGATTATATGCTTAGTATGCATTTCATGTGATTATTGAAATGTTGACTAACAAAATCAAGACATTGGTCACTTCTACCCTTGTAATAAATTCGATAATGCTTGGATTTGCAAGTATTATCATGAGTTGTGCGCTGTTGATAACAATTAAGACAATAGAAAAAGTAAAAGAGCAATACAAACAAAGTAAGTAATTGCTAACCCTATTTCCATTTGACAGACTGATGGAAAATGCATATGTTGTAAGTTTCATTAGTTAAGACTTACATTTTTCGGTTTGATATTATTTTATAATAATTTTAATTCTTTTAATTAAATGATATTTTTATATAAGATGTGTGATTATGTGATGAAATGAACTTAGATAAAAACAATCAATTTTTCATTGCATTATTGATTCTACGTTCTATAAAATTTTCCTTTTTCTTCTCCACTTTTTATGCCAATTTCTTTCTAAATATTTTCTAAAATTGTTTAGCAGGACAATAATCATCCTATTATTGGGTAAAGTCCTTCATTCCTGTAGATGTGAATTATCCATCAAAAGATGGAGTAGTTTCATATTTCTAATCAAATGTATTAGGTAAATAGTACATGATGTGTTGGCTTTTGAGGACTTCTTGCTACTTTGAAAGGTTAAAAGTTTTATTGACTTGTAGTCATTCCCACAAAAGGACCTGTTGGCATCGGAGAACTTTGATAATAAGATATTGTTACAGTTCACTTTTAAAGTAATTTTGACTTTCCACTTTCCAGCTATTTGGGGGAACAAAGGAATCCTAATATTAAGTTTTACCAATGAATTTGATGTCCGTGCTTGTACTTATATGAGGATATCTACTAAATCTCTAATAGTTGTTGCCCCAATTACTATAATTAGACTAAATATAGAGGAAGATCATACTCTGTAGCTAGTCAAGTTGGACATGGATCCCAATTATGGTCTATAGGGAGGCTTGAAGCTCTCAGTGGATTGAATTGGCATTTCCTTATAGTCTTGCTGATGAGAGGTAGTAAAATCAATTGTCTTTTAATCGAGAAACTTTGTAGCATATGTCTTAGAATTCAAGGGTGTTAGATTATTATAGCTTGATTTATGAGGAATGAAATCCTTATCATAAACAGTTAGAAACGATCCATTTATCTTTAATTTAACTTAATTCGAGACATCACATCTGCATCTGCCACATTTGCATCGATAGCATGCACAAAATCCAAGATGATGATAAAAATAATCTGGGTTATCTTCCAATAATTTCTCTAAAGTTTACTCATCTAATGGCATATTATCTGGCAATATCTATCTCCAAATGGGATCTTCGGGACTTATCTGATCTAAAACAAATGGGTCGAATTCATAGCAAAGATCATTTGTTGTCTTAGCAGGTGCAATGCTTGACAATTATTCGATTTTCTTCCCATTCCTACCAATATGAACTATTCGTTTTGCACCATTGCTTCCAACTTAAGACTACTAAGAAGGAGGGCGTTATTATTATTGGGATATTATATTTTTGTTGCTGCGATTTGATTGTATACTTTTTGGACGATAGGATCCTACAGAGTCGCTTGATTTAATTAGATTTGATTGTTTTGGCCGTAATAATTCTGCCACAGGATCAGTGTACATAAAAATAATTGTATAATGAATGTATTTATTATGTCGATTTATAAGTCATAATAAAATTTATATTATAATCTTTCTTGCGTATCTTCAACCAAATAAAGAACGAAACCTGATGTAAGAATTGTGTTCCATCATATCTTTTAGAATTTCTTTCCTCCTCTTCCTTTTAACAAGAATTTAATTTTAATATACAGAATTCATTATTAAATTACATTATTGATTAAATCATCTCCAGACTAATTTTTTAGGATCACATTAAAGTGTCTGGTAGGAATTTTACATAACATTTATTGAATCTCACCATTTTTTACACTTTTATTTTACTTTGGATCTTTCCTGAAAATACTTAATCATCTTTTAAACGTTTTCTTTTCAAAATGCTATTTGGGATTTTATCTGGAAGTTTGTTATTACTTTTTAAACGATTTCTCCTTTTCTACACACATATCGAGGTTTAAGAGAAGTTTTTTGATTACTAAAGTTGGTATAGTTCTTTGACTTCATTTTCATCACTCTTAAGAATTCTTGTATTTGCAATTACTAAGTCTTCTTCCAATTTACAACACTCTTCAAAAAGATTCTCTAAATTGTCATCTTCATCGCACCACTTCAGAGAATTACACAAAAAAGTTGATTCTATTGTTTTCGGTTGATATATGTTTTGTATTGGAATATTTAGTAACAACATCTAAGAATCTTTGTGAGAAATAGACAAATCTAAGTCTTATTAAAGTGAAAATCCTGCTGCACACCCCATTTATGCTTTTATAAATTAATATAGATTATTATGATTTCAATCAAGATATATTACATTGTAGCAAACAATAATAATATATTTTTAAATTAATTTATGAGAACATTATAATTAAAGACTGTTTTAATTATGAATAAGAAATTGAATTTAATAGTTGTAATCTTAAATTCTATTTTAAACCTTTTTTCTCAGATTCTTAACAAATTCACCTATTAGAAACTATTATTTGTTTAAATAAATAGAATCAGGAATTTTTATATGAATCTATTATTCATTTTACAAACGAATTATTTGATACAAATTCAAGTAATTTCAGTACTTAATATACAAACAAATATTTGTCAATTTAAATCATAATCCTAATTATCTTATGAGTACTTTATTAGTTTAAATTTACTGAGCTATAAAAAGGTAATAAATTATTTTTCAATTTGTAATCAAAAACTCTTAGAAAATTTTGTTAGATTCAACATCAATAGCACTTTCTAATTTATTAAATAAAAGTATTGGCATTTCAAAGTACAGTTCTTTTAAGTCTCCTTCTATCCCCCTGTAATTTACTATCCTTTTATATATCACTTTTATAAAACCCATTTCAAAAAATCATTTTTTTATCAGAAGCATTTACAAATTAGTAATTAATATATAATCTTACAAATTAGTCTTTTTGGAAACTGTTTCAATTTTTTCATACAATAATATGTTATTCATTTAATACACATTATACATCAAAAATATCATAAAATATATCTGAGAAGATTGTTAATCTCAAACTACTCAATTTGGAGATTAGAAATATTGGTTAAATCTAAAAAATTACAAATTTTTAAGAATCTAAATTTAATCAAAGTTTGAATTTGAGTTGTTAATGTTTATTATATATATTTAATTATCACCTCTGAAATCTCATTTTTTAGTCATAGGAGTATAATTTGCAAGGCGAGGTTTCAAGTTGTTACTTGAATTTAATTTCTTTGTGCTGTCAAATTTTTATACAGATGATTCTTATCTTTTAAGATAATTGTTATCAGAGAATTATGAATTAATTTTTTATAATTCTTTTACTCTTTAAGCCAATTCCTTACTTTCACTATAATAATTTGACATGTCATCATTTTAAACTTGTATTTTGAGCAATCTTATTTTAAATATCTATTTATACCTGTGTAAGTCAGCAATCTCTTAATTTTAAATAATTTTCTAGTCTTCATATTCTCGATTCAATTAATCAAATTACTTTGTTTTCTTTTCTAGTTCTTCTGCTAATTATTCACATTATATCCTTAGTTATTTGTTCTCTATCTTAAACTAACTAATCTCTGATTCAGCTGAAGCAATTTGCAGTTGAATCTTTTCAATATCTCTTTACCCTTTTTATCGAGCGACTTTTATCTCATCCTCTTCCTTTCTCAATCTATGAGTAATAAATTAAAATAGGTACTTATTCTAAAGATCAGTTATTTTTTATTAATCAGAAGCTCTTTCTTATTCAATGTCTTCAATTAAATTTTACAATTATTTATCTTTTTAATTCACAATTTAGTTGACATCATCAAGTGATTGATATAATTTGTGAATAACCTCTTCATTTTAAGATACCTAATCCTTAAGATCTGATTATTCCTATCTAAGTTTTATTTGTTCTCTTTAGAATTGATTGACCAACAATTGAACTTCCGATTATTGTTGCTTTACTAATTTTGCAATTCTATTTTCTGTCTCCTAAGTATTGGACCTATTAAGAGTTCTTAATTTTTCTAATTCATTTTATAAATTATCTATTTAGCCTTTCAGATCTTATTAATGTTATTGCTTTCTCTCATACTTCTTTAATTGTTTTGTTAATTCTTAAATTTGATCCTCAAATGAATCCTTCATCTATAATTAATAATCATAATAAATTACATCATTCATATTTTTCAAAGTAGTCGATAACTCATTTTCAATGAGCATTCCATTGCTTTTCAATGTTTTATTTTCATTCTTCAAATTTGTAATCAAAGCTGATTAATCTTCTAAGATGACTTGCACTTTTTATAATTCATGCAATAACTCTTTATTTTCATCCTCCATCTTTTCTTTTGCATCTCTTAAATTCTCTATTTGCTATTCAAATTATTTTTATGTCTCATCTAAAGTTTACTCATATGCAGTTCTTAAATGTGATGCACTTCCACTATATTAATCAAATATTTCATTCCTTATTTTTAGCTTATAATAGATTTTATATTCATACAATTTCATTTTCATGTTAAATTTCCTTTCGATTCCATAAATCTTTCACTTTAGTAACAATTGATGCAATCAACAAATTGTCTTCATTGTTTTTCATCCTAATGATTTATCTTAAGTATTATTCTAAACTGGCATGTTCTTATTTTATTTTTTAGAGCTCACTAACTATTCGTCTTTTAATGTATTTTCTTTATTCCTAATTTATTATTAATATTTTACTTTGATAGTTTTTACATACTTTTAATGTCTTTACATGAGTGATTCATTGTTAAGAATCAATTAATTCTTTTACTTTTACTCGGTATCTAATTGCTTTTTAATTTCTTCCTATTTTTATTCTTATAACTCTTAAATATTAATTAGTTTATCAATTTAGATTCTTAATTATTCATTTTCTTCTGATAATTGTTAGGCATTTCGCTTATAATTTTGATATTGCATAAGTTCCTCTTCTAATTGTTGGAGTTCCTTACTTTTGTAATTTAGCAATTTTTCATTTTCAGATGATTCATTCAATAATTTTTCTAATTAAGAATTTAATAGTTGAACTTTATCATTTTTGGTTTTGTTTTCTCCCTCCAATTATCTGTATTATTCCATAAGTTCATCCTTTTATTACTTCAATTATTTTTAGATTTTAAGAACTTCACTTTAACGATTACTTACATCATTTTTTAATTCTTCAATATATTCTAATTGTTATTTGGATCTGTCTTATAACCTTTAATAATCAGATTCCAACATCTTAACTTATTAAGTTAATTAAGATATCTATTTATTTTGATTATTAATGGTTTCTTCTCTTGATAAAAGTTATTCTTAAATTTCATTTCTATCCTTAACATCCAAATGTAGTTTATTTTATTGTCTGTTCCATAGTTCCTTATAGTTTTCAAATTCATCTTGTTATTTTCTCATAAGAGCATCCTACTCCCTAAGTTTTTGATTCAACTCTGTTATTTTCTTTTATAGTTCTTTGACTTACTGCTCATATTGGATTTTAGGAATATAATTGCTTTCAATTTATTATTGTTATTATAACACCACGGATTCAAGTTCACTTTAAACCCTATCCAATTCATTCAACAAATTGATTTTTTGTTTATCTGAATCATCACACTACTTTTTGTTTATTTATTCGAATTAGTTTCTTAAACTATAAATATTTTTATCATGAGATTCTTTCAAATCATCAATTGACTTTTGAGCTTATTGTAATTGCAATTGATTCTATTATTACAATTCATTAATCTTTCTTTGAAACTATTAAGTTTCATTTTACAACTATTCAGCATGGTCTCTGATGAGCTAATCTAATCTAATTTATAATTATTTGGCATTTTATTTGTGAAATGTTGATTTCTCCTTTTTCCTTTGTAATTTTTAACTTAATTTATTGATTTCATTCTAAAAGGTCTAAGCGTCCTTTTCCAATCTTTTTTCATAATCTGCTTTTTATTAATTGAATTGTAAAGTTACTGCTTCTAATTAATTTTACAAATTAGAAATAGTAAATTATGTCTTAGCTTCTGAATCAGTTGACTTTTTTTTATATGAAATCACCTCACCCTCTAATTCTTAATAAATTTTATTCAATTACTATACTTTTTACTACAAATTTTCACTTATCTTATGTAATTATTCTATCTCTTAAACTTGCTATTTATTAATTTATTATAATTTTTCATTCGTCTAAACTAACTATTCATATTCTTCCTTTAGGATATTATACTCTTTAGCAGTTGTCTAGAGTTGTTAAATCTCCTTGGCAGTTTAACTTGCAGATGACAATTTTTATTCTAATTGTGAAACCTTGTTATTCCTTAACTTAAATATTAAATCATTACAGTTAATCATTATTCTGTTATAAATAAGAAATTTGTTCTTAAGCCTATTAAACCTAATTTTAAACCTAGGCTTCCTTGTCAGCTTACTCATCCTATATCATTTATAATTCTATTGCTAACTACATATTTGACCATAATGATACTTTTCTTTTATCTTATTCAATTTTTCCAAATTCCATTTTGAGATATGCATATTAAGAGGAGAGCTTTTCTATGAGGACTTCTCTTTCACTAAGTATTATTTCCTCGAACATCTCTTTAACTCTTTGATAAACAAATTCTTGTGAGGTAATGTCTTGTCTCATAGTGTCAATTAATTCATCATTCATAATCTAAATTTGTACATTTAAATATCTACCTTATCGAGTGCTTCTTTGACAGTTTCAAAGAGTGTTTGATATTTCATATCATAAAAGCTTCGCATTGTTAAAATTCTTTCGTTATATTAAGTTTCGAATTCCTATTTCAATTAAACCTCAAGAGATTATGCATGATGTGGCGATCCAAAGGATGAACTTTGCAGATTCTTTCGAGAAGCCTCGATATTAATATTTGATTTTGCTGGAGAAAATCCTGTAAATGATAGAGTCTGTCTATTTTTTAGACTTTTATCGAAATTCATTTATTTCAAATTTAAATTAATATAACAATAAATTTATATACATTACAACCAAGCTTAGAACTACTCTTGTAAGACAAATAATTTTATTTATTTAAACATGATATTTCAACATGACAATAATAATTCAAAATCATTTTTATTCATAAAATCATCATTACCCATTCTTTTAGCTGGAAATAAAGGATCAATGATGAATCGCATAAGATTTTCTAAAAGTCCTGTAATTATCTTAGTCAGAACTGGACATCCAGTTTCTATACAAGGATTAGTATTGAATTCTATGAGTATTGGTTTGAAACTGTTGGAAATCATAAAATCTAAACCATATAATTCGAATCCTAAAATTTGCTCTTCATTTGTGATCTTATCAATTGCTGATTGCGTGGCCAATTTAGTAAGAGCCTAGCTTATTTCTTAATTAAATACCTTCATATCAGCATATAATTCATCGAAACTGTATGAGCTATTGTTTTACTTGTTATGCTCTATTAAATAAGCTTAGAATTAATCATAAGAGACTTTGTTTCCTTTTTCAAATTTTCCATATCCATTTAATTTATTCTATATTGCATCATTGGTTAAATGAATCTTCTGATTGTCTAAAGACTCCAAAGTAAAGAAACTACTTGATGTTCTCAAATAGCCTTTTTTGTACCAATAAACTAATAAACTATTTCTATCAGATTAGGATACCTCTTTTAACTCCATTCATAATTGTGATTAAACAATATCCTCTTATGTCAAATTTTCTCTTTTGATATAAAAATGGATTTTCGATGTATTTTTACAGAATAAATGTATGGCCCTATTGAGAGATGTGTTGGACTATTTCTGACATTTAATTTGAGACTTTAGATTATAAGTTTAATTTGAATACCTTTAATTCCATTGCCCCTATTACTATCCTCTCCTGGTTTAATGATCCAAATATTCTTAATGTCTTTATCTAAAGCCAGATGTTAGAATGTTTATTAGAAACTAATGAATTCTCTATCGGTTGGACCATGAATATGATAAGTCAATGGAATGTAATTCCAGACATCAATACTCTATTCTGAACAATATTCAGACAGATTATGGAATAGCCATTTCTTGTCACCCAATTGATGGCCACCCTTGAGATGGTTATGAATACGAATGTTCATTGTCTAATGATTTAATTGGGTTAACTCTTTGTAATTGTGTAACTTTAATTCATATATAAAATATCTACATTATTCAAGATTGGTGGACTGTCTATATTATATTCATTTAATTTCTTTTTCGACTTCCCTTCAACCTTATCCCAAGCTTATTTTATCACACTCATTTACTAAGAGTCAATCCAACTATTAATTTCCTCAGATATGATAGTTTGAGGAATTGGTTTAATTTCTGAAGGTTGTAAATCAATGAATTTTTGAGTCCATACAAAATTAATTTCAGCATCATCATCTATTGAATTTGCAATACTCCATTATGGCCTTAAGTTAAATATTCCTTTTATCATCATATGGTTATTGCCTCTACCTACAAACAACTTATAATATTTTTAATGCAACGCTGGAATTACCTGAATTCCATTACAAAAATTAATTAATTGATTGATTTCTTAATAGCTTGGATTCTGTATAAATTTAGTAAACCCTAAGTCCCAAAATCTAGTATCGTCAATCACTATCTTTTTTGCTTTGCAAAGTGGAACTTGCACCTTCTTTCTCTCATTATCTTTAGAAGGTGGACTTTTAGTTTTTTCCTTTCTAATTAAAAGCGGTACTAATTTTTCTTGTTACTTAGGTGTTTGATCCTTTTGTATTTGTAAAACTTAGACTTATTTCACTTAAATCAATTGGCCTTTTAGTTATTCTAATTCATATTCTTTTTGAGCCACTGATTAACATCTCTATGATCTTTTATAGTACTTTTTTCTTTAGAGTATTCTTTGAAACGTTAGATTATCATTTGCTTATTTAGTTTTTCTCATTAATTCTTCCAATAAAGATTGATTTCTGCTCTTCCTATTTTGTAATTCATAGATCTGAGACAAAATGTCATATGTTGTCTAGTTCTTTTAAGTATGTTTTTGCAATGGAGTCAGTAATTGGGTGTCTGTGACCTTCAGTTATGATTTATTTGGTGATTCAGTTTCATTTTCGGTGATATTAGGTCTAAATTGACTTTCTATTTATTGGAAACTGCCATTTTTCCTCATTGAAGACAAAAACTATTTTATTCCAGACTCAGCACTTCCCTGAGTATTAGAAATATACCCCTAGCAAACCTAATTGGATCCCATCTACTTTTCCCATAATTCTTATCTTCTTTTATGAACTGAGTTGTTGTCTACAGATTTTCCTATTGATTCTTGTTCTTTTGTAGGACCCCTAGCTCTCATTAATAATTTTAATAATATAAAATGATTATATAAAATTTTGTTGAAGAAATAGTTATGAAAAGCAAATTAAAAAAAGACTTTTGAAGACTTCTAGAATGGCAATCATGTAGAAAAGGAACCTATAATAGAACAAATGTTTAAAAAATAATAATTATTATTATTAACATACTCTAATTTCATAATAATATAAATTTTTTGTTGGAGTATTTTAATTAAAATGAATTTCATCGGATTGGTTGAATTATATTAAGCTGTCATGTATCTTTATACAAATCGGAAAAAATGATCTATAGACAAATCTCTCTTGTTATTATGTATCAATATTACCATTTATTATAACAAATATCTACTTTTATGTATCAATTATGTTTTAATTACTTAAATGAAAGAATATTTATAAGTAATAGACAAAATATTAGTCTTAATTACTGTGAATCAATTAAAATTTAATGATTATACTTGTAAATTTAAAGTTACTAACATGGATTGATTTTGACAAAACAATTAAAGGCAAACTTTTGAAAATCAGATTATCAATTTTTAGACACAATGGAAAAGATTGATTTCTATAATTTAATACTTTTTAATATATTTATGAATTTACAGTAATTATGCAATCACCAAAATAAGAATGTTTATTAATTAAAGTATTGAAAGCTTCGGAATTTTGAAATATGCATAAGATTGGTCATTGTAATATCTAAAGATAATTCTAGGGATCTCGAGAATGGATATATTTGGATAATCAATCACATTAAGAATGAATAAGCAAAGCTCATATAAAACTGTTTTTGGAGGCTGCTCCTCTTTAATTTTGCTAGCAATTTTAATTCTGATATTCTCATCAAACATAACATCCTTTTTCAACAAAGAAAGTTTGAGTGCAACTGTTTTAACTGAATTTGAAGAAATTCCATCCTTATCAATTATAGATGATTCATTTTTTTTATTCGCTGTTCAAATAGATTAAGATGATTTTTTAAAGAAACCTTTTTACGATATCAAAATAGATTAGTTCCGTATCCAAAAGTTTTTGAACGGATCTTCAATTTAAACTTAAAAGGAAGTTTAGTTGATACCTTGCACTTTAGATCGTTTTAATAAAATATTCTCTTAATTTGGAAGAGATATGACAGACTAATTCAACCAGTTTAAATTATATGATTTTTTGTGCTTTGAGTAAGTGGTTCTATATATATTTGTAGCTACAACCAATCTTTTTCAATCTAAGGAACGTATTCAAGTATAATAAATAAATAACTCTTCTAGATTTGGAATTTGAATTTTTGAAAATATAAGTGTAAGAATGTAGTAATAAAACTAATTGTGCTTCAAAAGAGGAATTACAATAAGAGGTTGATAAAAATGGAGCATTTAAAATAAAATTGTTTCCTATAAACAAAGTAAAAGATTAAATGATATAGATTATAGATATTGAACCCTTACAAACCAGAAGATAACTATTTACAAACATTTTTAGATGATTCTTTTTTCTTTCGATTTCTTCCCTCAAACATTTATAAGTCTGTAGATTTATTTATCAAAGAATACGAAGTTACTAATGATCAAAGTCTCTTACCATTTAGTCAATTGGAATAATCATAGTTTTACACATTAGATCAATCAGAAATTAAAGAGAGAACAGAACTATAAAATAATCAATCATCCTTTGTACAAATATAGATCAGAAAAAGTCCATATAAAATAAAAATATTTAGGAAATATTTGAAAATAGATGAATTATTATCTAATTTGGGAGGCATATAATAAATATTTATTTTTTTTGTTGGAACAATTCTAACTATTTACAATAGATTCCAACGTAATTAATAATTTTATTTAATAGTTCTGGTTGAATTAGCGAATAAATTATATGAATTTACATTAGTATCTTTTCAAAAGGAAAAATATTACTAAGACAATTTAGATTTGGTTAATTAAATGATTTATAATAAACAAGAGAAAATGCCATTTTAAGAAAAGCCTCGAAATTCAGATGTAGATCTAGAAATACAGCCTTTGCATCAGAGTACCATAAATTAAAAATCAAAAAATGAGTTGCTGAAATTCAGTGAATAAATGAGTCCCTCATCCTAATAACAGCGGAATCCACTTAAGAAATAAACTGAATTTGCCTTAAAAAAAAATAAGTTTATCTATGAATAAGAAGCTATGGCATCAAAATTAAATTGTTAGAATGGATTAGAATATTTCTAATTACAAATTTAATAATTAATTTAAAGATCAAAACCAATCTTAATGACGTTTCAAATGTTGATTAATTTTTTAACTTGTTAAAAAGTATTTAATAATAAGAAACATATCTAATTGATGAATCAAGCAATGTAATTTATTTTATATTTGATGATTAGTGATAAAATCACATAATAAATAGATCTATTCAATATACTAACAAAGTTGAATGACCTTGAGAAACTTAAAGAAGTGATTTTCTCTCCATAGTAATTATTGATGTTCAATTTCACTCCAAAACCATTGATATCCTTAGATAATACAACCGAAGTATTCAACAGGACAATAGTTGAGGAGAGGACAAGAAACAATAATACAAAATAGTAAAGTATATCATCATTTTTAGGGATGAAACCTCCTCAAACTCTGAATTGTAAAATAAAATGCATTACAATCTATAAGCTGATGCAAAGATGTATGGCAAAATATATTCGGTAATCAGAGAAACTATTAATAGGCTTATGATGATGTCTTACAAGAAGCTGAGAATGATCAAGAATCTTCTACTTGCAGCAATCTGAGTAAATAAATAATTCGCAAATTGGGTGCTGAAGTATAAACTATCTTTAAATTATCTAAACTAATTGACTTTCATTAGAATTAAAACAACACTAGGAGGAGGGGAATGACAACAGAGACTCTAAGAAGAGTATTATATTCTAAAACAAATTTATAAGAATGATTATTTACTTATTCTTAATATATTCTAAAATAAAATTATGATGGTAATGTTAAAAGAACAGATTAATGTTATATTTGGTGTATTTATTATATTGTACTAAAATATTAATGCTCATCATTTTTTTGTTGTTTTCTTGGCTCCACCTCTTTTTGAGTAGAAGACATCATCTCTTCTGAATTCAAATTCTAATTCTCTTGTTGTTAATAATTTATAGACAGCTCTGATTGCATCAAGTCTTGGTTCGACTTCATTTTTATCTTATTCATCCAAAAAGCTAATTGTGAATATTGAATAGTACATTCTATAGAATTTAGTGCCATCGACTCTAACTCTTGTTCTTCTTCCCAAGATGGTAGATGGGGCAACAAGATCATCAAGAAGTCCATCATAGACAGATGTGAGTGTTCTTGAGTTTGGTCTTGTTTATGATCTGTGACTTTTAACCCACTTGCTTTCAATTGTTCTCTTTGCAACAACCAATATTGTTGCCTTCAATCTCTTTTCTAATTCTGGTAATAATTTTGAGCTAAGCAATTTACACAATGGGATACCTCACTTTATTGTAGATTGATAAGCATGGATGGGGGATGAATACTAAATAAACTTGCTTCTTAGCATTGATTTTTGCTGTATAATCAACAACTGATGAAACCTTAAGATTCTTGGCTTCTGTGACTGATTGCTCGATTTAGGTCAATGCAACACCAACTTATTATTCCAAATTTGTTAACTCATTATTGAACATATACTCTTACTTCACTTTTTTTCCAGAACTTATTTGCTGCCATTCCTGATAAAAATTTGATTTTTTATTTAAATCTTTTTATTAATTATTTAGGCACATTTTTATTAGCAATTCATTATCATCTATAATTCATCAATCTCGCATCAAATCTGTGACTTATTGAATTATTCCCAGTCACTCTACATCAAATAAATAAATTATCAATTCCAATTCAATATTATATCTCATTTTATTAATGCCATTCTTATTAAAACTCATTTATCTTGATTTTATTCTCTTAATTAATCAAATTCAAGGTAATATATCATTTTAAATATCCATGTTCACTATCATATATCTCATTTTGAGTCTAACCTAAATAGAGTAACTTAGAATAATCATTTTAGTATGCTTTTAGGAAAAGATATCATCAGTATAACTCCAAAAATTTTATGTCTTTATTAACAAGAAATAAGTTTTATTGCTATTTTATATGTTAACAAGGAACAGGCTTAATAATATTTCAATAATTGTTTAGATTTTATAAAATTTAATATTATTTACTTATTAGCTAAAATTCTCAATAAATTTACTGTTTTTCACTTTATTTTTTTTTGGGATGATAGTTCAAAATACATTTTCTACATATTTTAAANAATGTTATATTTGGTGTATTTATTATATTGTACTAAAATATTAATGCTCATCATTTTTTTGTTGTTTTCTTGGCTCCACCTCTTTTTGAGTAGAAGACATCATCTCTTCTGAATTCAAATTCTAATTCTCTTGTTGTTAATAATTTATAGACAGCTCTGATTGCATCAAGTCTTGGTTCGACTTCATTTTTATCTTATTCATCCAAAAAGCTAATTGTGAATATTGAATAGTACATTCTATAGAATTTAGTGCCATCGACTCTAACTCTTGTTCTTCTTCCCAAGATGGTAGATGGGGCAACAAGATCATCAAGAAGTCCATCATAGACAGATGTGAGTGTTCTTGAGTTTGGTCTTGTTTATGATCTGTGACTTTTAACCCACTTGCTTTCAATTGTTCTCTTTGCAACAACCAATATTGTTGCCTTCAATCTCTTTTCTAATTCTGGTAATAATTTTGAGCTAAGCAATTTACACAATGGGATACCTCACTTTATTGTAGATTGATAAGCATGGATGGGGGATGAATACTAAATAAACTTGCTTCTTAGCATTGATTTTTGCTGTATAATCAACAACTGATGAAACCTTAAGATTCTTGGCTTCTGTGACTGATTGCTCGATTTAGGTCAATGCAACACCAACTTATTATTCCAAATTTGTTAACTCATTATTGAACATATACTCTTACTTCACTTTTTTTCCAGAACTTATTTGCTGCCATTCCTGATAAAAATTTGATTTTTTATTTAAATCTTTTTATTAATTATTTAGGCACATTTTTATTAGCAATTCCNTAATAAATAGATCTATTCAATATACTAACAAAGTTGAATGACCTTGAGAAACTTAAAGAAGTGATTTTCTCTCCATAGTAATTATTGATGTTCAATTTCACTCCAAAACCATTGATATCCTTAGATAATACAACCGAAGTATTCAACAGGACAATAGTTGAGGAGAGGACAAGAAACAATAATACAAAATAGTAAAGTATATCATCATTTTTAGGGATGAAACCTCCTCAAACTCTGAATTGTAAAATAAAATGCATTACAATCTATAAGCTGATGCAAAGATGTATGGCAAAATATATTCGGTAATCAGAGAAACTATTAATAGGCTTATGATGATGTCTTACAAGAAGCTGAGAATGATCAAGAATCTTCTACTTGCAGCAATCTGAGTAAATAAATAATTCGCAAATTGGGTGCTGAAGTATAAACTATCTTTAAATTATCTAAACTAATTGACTTTCATTAGAATTAAAACAACACTAGGAGGAGGGGAATGACAACAGAGACTCTAAGAAGAGTATTATATTCTAAAACAAATTTATAAGAATGATTATTTACTTATTCTTAATATATTCTAAAATAAAATTATGATGGTAATGTTAAAAGAACAGATTAATGTTATATTTGGTGTATTTATTATATTGTACTAAAATATTAATGCTCATCATTTTTTTGTTGTTTTCTTGGCTCCACCTCTTTTTGAGTAGAAGACATCATCTCTTCTGAATTCAAATTCTAATTCTCTTGTTGTTAATAATTTATAGACAGCTCTGATTGCATCAAGTCTTGGTTCGACTTCATTTTTATCTTATTCATCCAAAAAGCTAATTGTGAATATTGAATAGTACATTCTATAGAATTTAGTGCCATCGACTCTAACTCTTGTTCTTCTTCCCAAGATGGTAGATGGGGCAACAAGATCATCAAGAAGTCCATCATAGACAGATGTGAGTGTTCTTGAGTTTGGTCTTGTTTATGATCTGTGACTTTTAACCCACTTGCTTTCAATTGTTCTCTTTGCAACAACCAATATTGTTGCCTTCAATCTCTTTTCTAATTCTGGTAATAATTTTGAGCTAAGCAATTTACACAATGGGATACCTCACTTTATTGTAGATTGATAAGCATGGATGGGGGATGAATACTAAATAAACTTGCTTCTTAGCATTGATTTTTGCTGTATAATCAACAACTGATGAAACCTTAAGATTCTTGGCTTCTGTGACTGATTGCTCGATTTAGGTCAATGCAACACCAACTTATTATTCCAAATTTGTTAACTCATTATTGAACATATACTCTTACTTCACTTTTTTTCCAGAACTTATTTGCTGCCATTCCTGATAAAAATTTGATTTTTTATTTAAATCTTTTTATTAATTATTTAGGCACATTTTTATTAGCAATTCATTATCATCTATAATTCATCAATCTCGCATCAAATCTGTGACTTATTGAATTATTCCCAGTCACTCTACATCAAATAAATAAATTATCAATTCCAATTCAATATTATATCTCATTTTATTAATGCCATTCTTATTAAAACTCATTTATCTTGATTTTATTCTCTTAATTAATCAAATTCAAGGTAATATATCATTTTAAATATCCATGTTCACTATCATATATCTCATTTTGAGTCTAACCTAAATAGAGTAACTTAGAATAATCATTTTAGTATGCTTTTAGGAAAAGATATCATCAGTATAACTCCAAAAATTTTATGTCTTTATTAACAAGAAATAAGTTTTATTGCTATTTTATATGTTAACAAGGAACAGGCTTAATAATATTTCAATAATTGTTTAGATTTTATAAAATTTAATATTATTTACTTATTAGCTAAAATTCTCAATAAATTTACTGTTTTTCACTTTATTTTTTTTTGGGATGATAGTTCAAAATACATTTTCTACATATTTTAAATATCATCTTCTTATGTCTGATATTGTATGAAGACTCAGGGTAGGAAAACAATAAATAACTTAAATTAATAAGATTGTAAATATTTAATTATTTAATTTCAAATAACAAACCCTAAATTAAGATATGATATTTATTAAACCCAAAAAAAGTTAATATGTTTTAATTTCATTATTAAAATGATTAAAAATCAAACTCAAAGTCCAAATTTACTGTTTTTTTTAAACTAATTTTATAAAGATATATGGTTCTAATTAAAATAGAGTATAATTATATATTTTGATTTGAAAAGCAATTATAATAATTTTATAGAATTTCTTTTTAATATAAATTTAGAACAGAATTTTCTAGAATAAGAATTGGAGTTTAAAATCGAGTTCCATTGAAGCATATTTTTAAGTTTAAAATTTAGTAATGTCAACAGAGTAAAAGAAAGAAGAGTAATTCCACTTCAATGCCGATATCCAATAATTGATGGGTTTAATTATCAATACATTCTATTCAAACAAAGAAATTTTCTTGAGAGAATTGATATCCAATGCCTCGGATGCCTTAGATAAGATTAGATACAAGTCTATTACAGACCCAGACAGTGCTGGTTTGAACATTGAACCGAACTTCAAGATTAAGATTATTCCAGATAAGAATAACAATACTTTGACCATTCAGGATACAGGTATTGGTATGACTAGAGATGAAATGATCAATAACTTGGGTACAATTGCAAAATCAGGTACCAAGGCCTTCATGGAAGCTTTGAGCTCAGGAGCTGATATTTCTATGATTGGACAATTTGGTGTTGGTTTCTACTCTGCTTACTTGGTTGCTGATAAGGTGGTAGTCATCTCTAAGGCTGTTGGTTCCCAATAATACAGGTGGGAATCATAAGCAGGTGGTACATTCTTTGTCTATGATGATTCTGAAAATCCAGTCTAATTGACAAGAGGTTCATGCATCGTCTTACACATGAAGTAAGATAACTTGGAGTTCTTGGAGGAAAAGAGAATCAAGGATTTGGTTAAGAAGCACTCAGAATTCATTGGATTCCCAATAGAATTATAAATTGAAAAGACTACTGAAAAGGAAGTCAGTGATGACGAAGATGAAAACAAGGAAAAGAAGGCTGAAGAAGGTGAAGTCTAAGAAGAGAAGGACAAGGCTGAAAAGAAGAAGAAGAAGATCAAGGAAGTCAGTACTGAATTCGAACAAGTAAATAAGAACAAGCCATTATGGATGAAGAAGCCAGAAGAAATCACCAAGGAAGAATATGCTAATTTCTACAAATAGTTGACCAACGATTGGGAAGAACATTTGTCTGTCAAATAATTCTCAGTTGAAGGAGGTTTGGAATTCAAGGCTGTCCTCTTCATTCCAAAGAGAGCACCATTCGATTTGTTTGAAACAAAGAAGAAGAAGAACAATATCAAATTGTATGTCAGAAGAGTTTTCATTATGGATGACTGTGAAGAACTGATTCCAGAATATTTGGGATTCGTTAAGGGAGTTGTTGATTCTGAAGACTTACCCTTGAACATTTCAAGAGAATTCTTGTAACACAACAAGATCTTGAAAGTCATCAAGAAGAACATCACTAAGAAATGCATTGAAATGTTCTAAGAAATTAGTGAAAACGCTGAAGATTACAAGAAATTCTATGAACAATTCTCAAAGAATCTCAAATTAGGTATTCACGAAGACTCAGCCAACAGAACAAAATTGAGTGAATTCCTCAGATTCCACACATCAAAGAGTGGTGAAGAATAAATTTCACTGAAGGACTATGTTGGAAAAATGAAGGAAGGATAAAAGGATATCTTCTTCATTACAGGAGAATCTAAGGCCTCAGTTGCTGCATCACCATTCGTTGAAGCCTTGAAGAAGAAGGATTATGAAGTCATCTATATGATTGACCCAATTGATGAATATGTCATCTAATAATTGAAAGAATTCGATGGAAAGAAATTGAAGAATTGCACAAAGGAAGGCTTAGACTTAGATTAAACTGAAGATGAAAAGAAGAAATTCGAAGAATAAAAGTCAGCATTTGAAGGATTATGCAAATTGATTAAGGAAATCTTGGGAGACAAGGTTGAGAAGGTCTAATTAGGATAAAGACTTGACTAATCACCATGTGTTTTAGTCACTGGTGAATATGGATGGTCTGCCAATATGGAAAGAATCATGAAAGCTTAAGCCTTAAGAGATCCATCAATGAGCAGCTATATGATGTCAAAGAAGACCTTAGAAATCAATGCCAATCATCCAATCCTGAGTGAATTAAAGAAGAAATCAGACAAGGATAAGAGTGACAAGACAGTCAAAGATCTAATCTGGTTGCTCTATGAAACTGCGCTTCTCACTTCAGGATTCAGTCTTGATGACCCAACTCACTTTGCTAATAGAATCCACAAGATGATCAAGCTTGGTTTATCTATTGATGATGCTGGTATTGAAGAAGAAGATGAAAAACTTCCATAATTAGAGGTATTATTAATCATTTATATTTTTCTTAGAAAAAGGAAGATGCCAATACTGAAGCAACCAAATCAAAGATGGAAGAAGTTGATTGATGTATGTTATATGTTTGTTTAAAATTATTAATTAAATAAAAAAGAATAAAATTTTAATACTTCATAATCCTATAAAACAGTGTAATTTATGATATATTATGGTAATATTATAATGGATTGTCAATTGAAATTACATAAAATTTATTTAAATATCTGAGAATCTATGGGTTGTGGCGTATCTAATGCTCACTAATTTATGAGATATTCATAAGAGAAAGTTACCGAGAATGAACCAGGTTCCTTGGAGAATAACAAAGGATAAACTACAGTTAGGAGAAATGTCAAATATGCAAATCAGTTGCTCATGATTCCACAGCAAGGAATTACAACCTTATAAGAGATGGTTAACAATAGTGTTGCTAAATTTGGCAATCAACCATGTCTTGGCAAATACGAAGGAGACAATTTCTAATTCCTCTCATACAATTAAGTAAATGAGGAGGCAATCCATTTAGGAAGTGGGTAATATTTTAAATGAGGTTTAGAATTTCTAACTTGAATCTGGTGAAAGAAGTCCAAGAATATCAACATTACAAATTAAAATTGATAGGAGTCTTTGCAAAAAATAGAAGGGAGTGGATGATCTTAGATTGGGCCAATATCATTTATGGTTATACAATGGTACCTTTTTACGACACCCTTGGTCCTGAGTCAATCCCCTTCATTCTTGACTAGACCAACATTGAAACCATGTTTATTAGTGCAGATGCAACCAAGTCATTGCTCCAATGCAAAGAGAAGCATAAATTGAAAAATTTAGTTTTGCTAGATCCTCTCTCTGAATATCAAGCTTCTGACTTAAAAAATAAAGGATATCACTTGTTTAAATTCGAGGAAATAGTAGAAAATGGAAAGAAATCGACAATTCAACATGCTCAAATTTAGCCATCCTCCGTCTACACTTTATGTTATACATCTGGAACAACAGGCAATCCTAAAGGAGCAATACTATCTCATGGTAATTTCATTTCTGCAATTGCCAGTACACAAGCAACCGATGCTAATATCACTTCAACGGATGTACATTTATCATATTTACCTCTACCTCATGTGATGGAGAGATTGATTGTGCTTACTATGCTCTTCACTGGTTCTTCTATAGGGTATTATCCTCAATAACATCTAGATTCTACCGAGGCGATCCTAACTTATTGAAGGAAGACATTTAAAAACTTAGACCAACAATTTTTGCCTCCGTTCCTAGACTATATAACAAGTTCTATGATGGCATCAAAGCTAAGATTAATGAAGTCACAGGTGTTAAAAAGTCCTTTGCAGAACGAGCGGTCAGAGTGAAATTAGAAAATCTAAGATCAGAAGCCAAATATAAAAGTGGGTTATATGACAAAGCCTTCCAAGGAGTCAGAGATTTATTTGGAGGCAGATGTAGACTTATGATCACAGGCTCTGCTCCTATTCAATAGGAAGTTATTGATTTCCTCAAAATTGCTGCATGTTGTCCAATTCTAGAGGGATATGGCTAAACAGAATCAACAGCCTTATCCTTCTCCACCGGTGCATGGGATCCAAAGTCTGCTCATCTTGGTGGACCTGCTGCAAATACAGAGTTTAAATTAGTGGATGTTCCTGACATGAATTATACATCTCTAGATGTTGTGAATGGTGTTAAGACACCAAGAGGGGAAATTTGTTTAAGGGGATATGGAGTTTTCTTAGGCTATTACAAAGATCCTGAAAAAACAGCTGAAGCTATAGATGAAGCTGGATGGTTGCACACTGGAGATATAGGTCTAATTACTGAAAATGGAGCAGTTAAAATTATTGATAGGAAGAAAAACATATTTAAGTTATAATAAGGGGAATATATTGCTCCAGAGAAAATAGAAGCCATTTACAATAGAGTTTAAGGTGTTTCTGAGTCATTCATTTATGGTGATTCTCTTTAGAGTCAAATTGTGGCTATTATAGTTCCTTTGAAGGACTTTGTTGAAAAATATGCAGCAGAAAAATCAATCCAAGGAGATTTTGAACAGCTATGCAAAAATCCAGAAATCATAAGCTATTATTAAAAAAATATCAATGACTATGGAAGAGCCAACAAACTTAATTCATTAGAAATTGTAAATATTAATCATAAATGTTATTAGGCCAAGTTAGTACATTTAGAACCTCAACCATTATAAACATTTGGATGTTTGACATCAACCTTTAAGTTATAAAGACATATTGCCAAATAGGTGTTTGCTAAACAAATTGAACAGCTCTATAAGAATTAGGCTTGATAATCATATTTGAAGAAATTATTGAATTTAATAATTTATAAATTTATGAAAAAATTAAGACATCCAAGCATTATTATCCAAAGATAATATTTTTATTTTGGTTGATTTCAATAAATTTACAGTTTTTTATAAATTTAACTTCTGTTAGTAAGGAAAATAACTTGTAAATATTTTAATAAGGTTTATGACTTAAAATCTAAAATTATTAATATTGAAATTATAATTGATGAGTGCTTTGATCGGCATCATACCATTACTCGACTAAGCCATAATTGTAACAATAATAATAATAAAAGTAACAAATAAGTTTAGTATTAACATTATTCATTTATATCAAAAAGCATTTTAAGTGATTTTTCTTACATTTAATTATTGAAAACCTTTAGTTTAAAGCATTTAACAGTAATTAGCATTGCATTTTTAGATCTACAAGAATTTTTCTCCTTTTTAATTCTATTATTCATTTATTTGATTTCTAAAACAATCAACAATCTATATAAGATTTTGAATTGACTGAATTTAAAATAAATTGGTTTAGTAATCTATTAGAATATTGATAATTGATTTGCATATGTTTTTAAAAATTAATCAATCAATAATCATTGAATTGAACAATAATTAATAAATTAGTATTTTTAATTGTGTGTATTAAAATTGATTATAAGAAGCATTAAGAAAATACTTTAATTTAAGAGAAATCAAATCATTCTTGAACCTTTAGATACGGATGTTACTCTCCTTTGTATTTTTTCAAGATTGTGTAATAAAATCGATTTTTTACTTGATTTTCCTAAAATTAGAATTATATAATACTGATCTGTTATTGAGCTTTTTGGAAATGATTGCCCATCTAGCACCACCTTTTTTGAATTCTTCGAGAATAATCTCATCTTCTTCATCGGTCCAATGATCATGATTGATGGCAGGATTGATTTAATTGACATATCTATCTCTCACTTGTTTCGAAGTACGACCTGGCAATTCTAAGAATTCAATATGAGATAATACTTTGACTAATCTTAATCCATTGCCTTCCAAATTCAGCATAGGACTCTAGAAGTATTTTATCTTCATCAACCGTCCATTTCTTTTTCGTTCTCTTTTCTTAATCCATTAGCTTTCTGTACTTTTGAGAACATTGGGAAATATTCCTTCCTTTTAGATGTTTGATAACGAATTTCCAATTCCCATGATACTTTTTGTAATATTAGACTAAATTATTGACTTCCTCGTCTGTCCACAATTGGCCTTTGCCTCTAACAATGCCACTAGCATTGGTGTGGACTTCTTCTTCGATTGTTTTGGTTTGCTCTTTTTCACTGTCCGAATGTTATTCTTCTTTTGTTGAATCAAATTTAGGAACAGGAGGGATTTAGTAAGGAATATAACAAGGAACAAAGACGTAAACTGGATTAGGTTGATTATAGTACATAAAATAGATATAAATTCCTGATTTATTTATGTTATAAGAAGAGAATATAGAATAGTTGACAAAAAAATATAGACCATAAATTACTATAAAAAATCATAACCTTATATTAAATAATTCTTAAGGTATAACTTAATTAGATTGTTGAAGAACTTACACCAAATCGTTTTTAAGTCTATTATTTATTAACCCTGGCTCTAAAAAACTAATGGCCAATCCTTTTTTGCCAGCCCTGCCTGTTCTACCAATTCTGTGAATGTAATCTTCGATCTTATCTGGGAAATCATAATTTATCTAAAATCAAATGACGATACTTACTACAACATCAACATCAGAAATATCCAACCCTCTAGATGCTAAATTAGTAGTGATCAAACAATTGATAGCCCCTGTCTTAAAATCCTCCATGATGTAGTCTCTCTCTACTTGTTTAAGATTTCCATGCAAATACCTGGCTTTCAATCCATGTAAGGATAAACGATATTCCAATTTCTAAGTATCAATCTTCTTCTAACAAAAAATAAGCAATTTTTATCCCTTCAATCTTTCTGCTAACTCAACAAATTGCTCAAATTTATTTTCATAAACAATTATGACTTCTTACTAAATATTTTTATTGACTGACAATCCTTACTCTCCTATTTGCAATAGGATAGGATCTTAATTACAAAAAGAGTTAGCCAATCTTTAAACTTCATTTGGCCAAGTAGCACTGAAAAACAAAGTTTGTCTGTCTTTTCTGATTCCCTGAAGAATCGATATGATTTATTCTTCAAATCCCATATCTAACATTCTATCAGCTTCATCCAACACAACTTAAGTGATTGAATTCAAAGGCAAACCATCTTTCATAAAATCTAACAATCTTCCTGGAGTGCCAATTATTACAGAAGGCAGTATGATATTATTTCTGGATTCTTTCATCCCCAATAATTCGCAATATTGTAAATTCTTATACACTCCTCCGTAAACACAACATGTTCTAATAAAAGGCTCATATTGAGTTTAAATCTACTAAGCCAATTCTCTTGTTGGAGCAAGCACTAAAATTCTTGGACCTAGTGCTTATGGTTATGCTTTAGTATGAATTATTCCTGGTAATGCATATGCTAATGTTTTTCCAGATCCTGTCTCAGCTACTGCAATCACATCTCTTCCCTCTAATATTAAAGGGATGATTGCTTATTGGATAGGAGTAGGAGATGTTATGCTTTTGGAAACTAGAATTTATGAATATTCTGGTGGAAGAAAATCAAAATTTTTTGCAATATTGGTAATGTTCCCTTCTATTTGATTTGAGTTAATAAAGTCCTTTATTTCATCAGGAGAAGCTGTTGGAATCAACTTGATTTATTTTGTGATTTATGTCACTTAATCTGATTCGAGCCGCTCACAATGCTTTGCAAACTCTTTATAAGAAATATTAAATTTTTGTTTTGATGGTCTCATGATCCTTACTTTTTTTTGAGAAATCGATTCAGAATTAGGTGAAGTAAATATGCCATAATGTGTGGAAAGCCAACCAAACGGGTGGAGATATCCAAGAAGTGTTTTACGAAATGAATTATTTATCATTAATATAATTTAATTTTATTCTTCATCTAGGTAATTATTTCCGCTTCTATTCATAAACCCCAAAGTCTCAAGATATTAATTCAAATTACTCATTCAATCTATTCCTTATTTTCAGCACTTTTCCTTTAAAGCTGCCATTCATTCTGATTATTGCTCTATATAAGTATTCCAAAAATAGAACCGATTCGTTATATATTTAAAAACCCTCCACTTATAATTTTATACGACAAATTTAAACTGGTTTTCTATTTTCTTATTATTCCCCAATATAAGGATCCTTCAATAATTCACTATTGTTGATTGTTAGTCTCTTACCATTCACTATCACTTCCTATACTTTTCCAATAGTTCTATTCTAGAGTTATTATAATTTCTAATAATTAACAAAAATTTTACTTAGAATTTTAAAAATATAATATTCAAATATGTAAGTAATATGAAAAATTATGCTGATATAATTCCTGTATTTATTAAAGACTGATTAATTGTATTTTTAAATATATTTTAATTCCATTTCTAAATATCCAAATACTCAACAACATAATCCAATTAGCTGGCGTCTATTAACAAAATTCAATACAATTTGAGGAAGTATATTTCCTTAAAATTTTAGCTTATTATCAACCCAATAATATATTTGATAAATTTTATTTTAATTCTAAACATCTCTCATTATTTTTTACATACAGCAAAGAATATAATCTTAATGAACAACTTCATAGTTAAATAGGTATATATTATAATCATTATTATCAGTTAAATGATTATTCTCTCTGGTATTTGCAAATTCATAAAATGCATTTCAATTTGCTCCTTGATAATTATAATTCACAAATATCTTATTATATATTTTACTTATCCTCCATTTAACAAAACATGTTAATTCATCAATTAATGCAATTAATATTATTAGTATAAAGTAATTACTTAAATATTAGAGTGAACTAATCACTAAAGGTTAATAAATACAATGAAAATTTCAACTGCTACGCTATTGAGTTGAAAGGACAGGATTAATGAAATTTCAATTTTTTTGATGAAAAATATCAATTATATAGAGATTAGAAAGAAATATTGAATTAGTTAATCATCCATAATGATAAGAGGAATCCAAGAAATACAATATTTTAACATTAAAGAATTATATTTTCTTCTTTAAAAATGATTATTCAACATTATATTACGATTTTTACTAGAGAGCTATAATTACTTTAGAGTTTTAATATTTGAGTACAGAATTATCAACGAGATTAGGTGAATTAATTGATTATTTTTATTTTATCGTATTTTAAAAGCAGTCTAATAGGTTTCAGAAATTCGATAAAAATGCTCCATTGTTTTTCAGGCGAGTAGAAATTATGGTTATTCATATTTCTATTGTGTTTGATTATTTAGATATGATATAAAAACATGTATTTTTGATTATGGTGCAAAAATATATAAATTATATAACGAATTTTAAAAAAATAATTAATTTTTTCACTTTTTGATATAAATTATTATATTTTCCAATAGTTTTGTATCACATACTGGTAATTTCATAATGAAAAATGCCATAAAATGACTTGAGTATTTTATAATTTAGCAGAGATTCAAAAATTAGTAATTTATCGATTTAACAAACATTTAAATTTATTATAAATTTCATTTCTCTTCTTTATTAATCTAGAATAATTATAATTTATAACAATCAACATTTTTTAATTCAATACTCTAAGGTCTATGATATTATGCCCCTTTTCTAGAATTAGAAGAATTGAAGGGCATAAAGAGATTTTAATATTGTTTTAAAATTTAAATTTAGAAAGTGTTATTTTAATTCACAATTATAATGATAGTTCTTCAGAGAGAGGTTGAAATCATGAAAAGTTGGTTATGCTTTGTTATTATGCTAAGCAAAGCGACTGCTTTTTATTAAAAAATAAATAAATTAGAATAAATTATAAGTAATAATTAATTTTAATACAAAAAAAATAAACAACATATATATAAATTCAATCATTATTTCACTATTTGTGAAAATTTATTATATCTCTTAATTATATTTGAATATCATCTCTAATTAGATGTAGATGAAAAAAAATTCCCTTGATCGCCAAGCAATTTAAAACTTATTCACAAACATAGACAATCAATTTAAAATATAGCTCTTATCCACAAACTGTTTTCCGTTACAATATATTCCAACATCTGATGAATTAAGTTCTATTTTGAATACTTTCGAAAAGAGTAATTTTAACAAAAAAGGAGCTTGGACACCTTGCTAAGAAAAATTATTAAATGTTGTTGTGTTCGGGGTCTGTTTATAGAATCGTATCCTTCCTCATGATTTGGTATAAAATATTCACTTATTATAGATGATTTAAGATTGGGAAAGGATATCTAGATTGATAATTCATCATAATTGGAAGGCATGCAGAAATAGATGGCTTTAAGAAAAATAAGCTAAAGCTAGTTGGACTTTGGAGGAGGACTAAGCCCTTATCTAACTATACAATTAACATCCAAACAAATGGTGTGATATTGCCATTGAATTGATGAAGAAATGTCAAACACCTTACGCAAGACAAGGAAAATAATGTCGGGATAGATGGGTTAATAAACTAGACCCAAATATAAAGAAGTAAAGAGTAATTAATATAAGTTTAGGGATCCTTGGACCAAAGAAGAGGAATTGATGCTATTTTAAGAAGTAAAGAAAAAAGGAAAGAGATGGGCAGAAATCTCATTATAAATATTTTAATTAAGAAGAACTGAAAACACTATTAAAAACCGATATTACAACTTGATCAAGTAGGAACAGAATAAACTCAAGTTGAGCAAAATGAGCAATGATGAGAAGGAATATTTTGTGATGAATAAGATTATAAAGGAACTTTAAGAGAAAGTTTATTAAAATTAACATAATTGTCTTGATGATACTAACTGGAAATAAATAATGAGTTCAAATTTTAAAATTTCTGAGTTTTCGTAACAACTTTGTAATATTGAATGTCTGATTATGATTAAGGGCAGGAAATTAGTTAAGCTAAATGGAACTTTATGAATATAATTCAAATTTCATAATATTATTAATCGTCATCAAACAACTTTAAATGTTAAATTTGAATAAATTCACTATTGCTTCTATTAAAATCCATAAACTAATTAAGTCTAACACAAGCTAAAATATTGTTTAAATTTAATTTATACTCTTAAAGTCACAATCTAATTCAAAAATACAGGAAAAACTGATCTTTCTAGAAAAATTAATGATATTTTTATTCTGCTTTCTAAATAATTTATATATGAATTAACATATATAATACTTGATTCATATATTAAAAAAATCAGTTTTTATTTTACATCTGAACTAACTAGATGATGCTAGAATTTGATAAAATACATCATAAAACACGTTTTTGTATACTTATTTTTAATTTTATTCAAGTTCAAAAGAAATTTTAAATTTAAACTATTCGTAGAAGAGCAAAAATTTACATTGAATTTTTGATAATATATATTATTAATTATTATAATTTAATTTTCGATTCAAAGCGGTAAATTGATCAACGATCATTATAATTGCATACATTAAAATAAATAAAGATTAAGATAATTTTTACCTTATATTATTTTTTTTAATCATTAAAATAAAATTTATTATTGTTTTAGAAAATTAATGTTATATACCCTTAGAGGTTCTTTTTGGTAGTTTAGATAAGCCCTTGGGTTCCATTCAATTTGATATTAAATAAATAGGCTTTAAATTTTTACATAGGTATAGAAAAAAATTCTCTCCTTTTTTAAAATGACTTATAGGTACACTTATATTGTATCAAATTTTTGTTTAGAATGGTCAGAATATGGTATAATAAATTATTATCGAGTTCTGCCGATGAAACAAGATACTTACTTTATAATCGTTTTTTATAAAAAAAATGTTGCAAGTGATCATAATAAATTACTATTAAAATATGACAAAAAACTAATATTAGATATCAGTTTAAGGAGATAAATTTTCATTGATTCAATTATTTATTTATTAATATAAGGGCATTAAAATAATAAGTACTATTTTGAACCAATATGTTTAGACAAATGATTTATCAAATAATTAATGAATTCAATTTTATATTATAGAATTTCTTTGATTATTTCTTTCTATTGAAATATTTGATTTATTTATGAAATAATTAATCTTTTTATTTTGAAGTAAGGTAAAGTGATATTCATCTCCTTTAGCATAATGTAATTTCTAGATTAAAAAACCGAATTTTTATATTCTAAACGCCTCTAAACATTCAAAGAATTTATCAGATTCGTATCTCGAAATAATTACAAATTTTGTAGATAACAAGTATAACAAAGCGTAATGTATCACAATTAATAATAATCTATATTTTTTCGATTTTGATTAGTGTGTACAGGGTTAATTATGAATGAAAGATCATGTTGAAAATTAATGACTTTTAAAATAATATAAAAAATATCTGGGTTCAAGGGGAATTTTTGCAATATTTATCTCAATATTAAGAAAAACATCTTTTTTTAAATATATTATTTATCCAAACTTTGCATAAGACACATTCAAATGAAGGATTTGAGACGTAAAATAAATATTTATTAAGAATAGTGATGTAAATAGGGAAGATTTTATGAAATATATTAAAGATTAGTATAATAGAAGATTTAAATTATTAAAATATTTATTAAATTTATCATAAAAATAAATCGTTATTGTAATAATGAAAAAAAGAATAAGGTAAAAGTATCAAATACATTTTTTATGAAATTTATTAATTAAACATGAAAAGTAATATAAATTAAAACCCAATTCTATTTAACAAGTTTATATAAGTATAATAATAATGTACTATATTGATTGTTAATGAATCACTCTTTCAAAGCAAACTTTCTTAATGCAAAATTGTTTAATCTTTTCCATTATCTGAGAGTTTTTTGAGCTAAATAATATTAAAATGTTGAACCTCTTTCACTTCTGGTTAATCTTTATCTTATTGCTCTAGTTTATTTACCTCTGAGATCAACAGGGAGTTTGCCACTTGATTTTGTGCTTGATTTAACTTAATCGCTTCTTTATTGATTAATGACGGTTAAGTGTTTTGCAATTCGTTTTCTCACAAGCTGAAAATATTGGGACTAAGAATTACTCCAATTCTGCCGAGTTTTTAAGCATTACCAGCTGAAACTTTGACTGTTTTCAATTGTATGAGTTCTGACTTAAGCTTTTCTAAATCCTTAAGAAGATCCTCTGGCTTTTAATCTCTGAGTTTTCTAACCTTGAACTTTTGTGACATATTTTAAAAATAGATATAATTTTTATTAAAATGGGGAATTGCTTCAATTAAGAGGAGTCTCAAAATTCTTCATTAAAAACAATGAAAAAAGTTGAAAGTGTATTAAGTCAACCAGCACATGAAAGTGAGAATGGGAAAGTAAGTTTGAAGGATTTCCTGAGCCAAGGTGAAATAGGCAGGGTTTTAGATATTTAATAGTATAAATAGGGTCAGTTTGGTAAGGTTCTGAAGGTGAAGATGAAATGTAACCAGAAGGAATATGCGATGAAAGTTATCAAAAAGGCAGACATAATAAAATATGGCTTAGTAAATCATACCATGCTTGAGAAGAATGTATTAGAATATAGCAATAATCCTTTTGTAATAAGACTACAATATTCATTTTAAACAGAACAAAAGCTTTATTTAGTGATGGAGTATACAATAGTAAATACAATTAGATTAGTAAATGGAGGGTAATTACTGAGAGTGATGACAAGATAACCCTAAAAACATTTTACATTCGTTTAAGCATAATTTTGTGCAGCAGAAGTAGTTTTAGGTTTAGAATACATGCATGAAAAACTCAAAGTAATCTATAGAGATTTAAAACCAGAAAATATCTTAGTGACTGAATAAGGACATTTGAAATTAACAGATTTTGGATTATCAAAAAAGTATGAATCCCTCGACATGAAGTTCTTTACTGTATATCTCTGTATTTTTCACTAGATTAGATAGCCGGTACTCCAGAGTATCTGGCACCAGAGATTTTGAATAATTCTGGCCACAATTACACTGTAGATTGGTGGTGTTTGGGAATATTGATATATGAAATGCTAGTTGGGAAAACTCCCTTTAGAGATAAGGCTAATAATTTTAGAAATATAGAATAACAAATTAAAGAAGGTCATATAGTATATCCAGATCATTTGAATGAATAATCCAAAGATATAATCATATAGTTCTTGAACAAAGATCCTACAAAGAGATTAGGTAATAAATTGAGTAATGAAATTAGGACATAAATCAATTTAAGAAATTAAGGATCATAGTTTCTTTAAAGAAATTAATTGGGATGATGTAGCTAATTTAAGGATCAAATCACCTATTCTAGAAGGAGTTCAAAAGTTACAATAACAAATTGCAAAAGAGGCTCCAGTTGCGAAGAAAATCTTTGAGACTCCTTAATCCTAGGTCGGTCAAACAGCAGGTAATTTTGAAGGATTTTCTGCCAATCATGATGAATTTTGATGATAAATATAAATGTTTAATAATAATCCTTAAAAATACATAAACAGAAATGATATCAAGGAAATTAAAAAGAAATTTGACTGGATTGTCATTCATTCCGTTAATAGCAAAATTCCTGGAGTTACTTTAGAGGTATTATATTTGAACATTATAGCAAGCTATACAAATTGTGGCTTAATAAATAGACTCATCACCTCATATATTTTCAAGATGGGTCACTAGATAAAGTCGAAGAAATGTGGCAACGTGGCCTTAGATTCTTGAATTAATTGAGACCTACAACTAGTAATAGGAAACAGCATTCGATAATTAAATTTATGAACAATCAAGTTTCTAATTCATCGAAGATAAGTTTATGTAAATTATTTTATTTTCTTAAGGGTAATGAAACCATCCTACTTCTAAATAACAAACCAATAAGAAAAATAAATCTTTGTCTACTACATTGAAAATATGTCATATGTCAAATTGAAATAAGAATTCGCTGTTCTAATTTTTAACAATAAAACGTTAGCTCTTATGAACATTCATAATTTCAAACCAATTCTTGTGGTTTCTGCTTTATCAATTGAAAAAACAAAGAAAAAGCAGGCAGATGACTTTATGGGTATCTTATAAAGACTTGATTAATAATAATCTAAGGACAGTTGGAAAAAATAAATTAATTTTTACAAAAAATCAATAGATAACTCTTTTCATTTTGAAAGAATGGACACAAATTCTTCAATGAAGGAGCGATTGGATCCCATTTTACAATGCAAAAGAGATATAGAACACTTATAAAAAGTAGTTAATTTGAATCCGTGGGATCCACAATTAAGGCCTTTAAATCCTGATCCTAAAATGCAATTAATTAGAAAAAGAGGTCAATCTGAACATTCTAAACGATACTAAGTTCTAGAATAAGAGAATTATAAATTGAATTCTTCCTTATAAGTTTAATTAATCTGTTCCAAAGATAATAATATTATTCTAGTCTTAGAAAATTTAGTTTTATAATATTATTAATTGGAATATGATTATAAGAATGGTGATTACTCCTTAAAAAAATGTCATGAATTCACATTAAACGATAAAATTGATTAAATTGCCATAACTTAGAATAAGTGGATTAAGCAGGATCATTGCTTAATCTTGAAATCCAAACAAATGTTAGTTTATTCTATGCCTGATTTTAAATTAGTAGATAAGATTTAGGTTGGTTAATAAGCAGATACAATGTTATCAAATAAGATTATTATAATTTGTCAATATGATGGATTATTCAGTATAATAAAGGAGAATTTAAGGAAAAATCAATAAGAATAATTTTATTCAGTGGGTCTTCAAAAATAGGTTAAATTTAACGATCTTAAATAATCAGTTTCAAGTCTTGATTATTCAAGCAAATACTAATTTGTAATCTTTGGCAGCATGTGTACATTGGTTAGCATTTATGATATTCGAAAAGGACAGTTTATCCATTAATTTAGTGTTCTCAACACATCTTAATAATTTAATTAGATGAATGATAAGATTTTAAGGGTTTTTGTATTTGACTCTCAAAATCAATATCTAATTATTTTTACCTCTGGTTATGTCACAATTTGGGACATTTAGAGACATAAAAAAATATAAGAGTGCATGAAATAATTGCCATAAAATAAAACACAACAATAATATTTTTAAGGATTGTTTTTGGAACAACGAGGAACGTTGTTATTAGGAGGATTCAATCTCTTAAGTTGGGTATCTAGAATCAACCCAATACAGATTTAGGATACTATTTTAGATTCCAATTCATCTCCTATATACTCCTGAATAATATTATGATATATTTATTTATTGCATTTCATTGAATTTCAATCTTTAAATAGAGAGTAATTCTTATTTTATATAAACAGTTATTTTGATAATTAACATAAAGATAAACTCAACCTTAGTTCTACATTTATTCTATATTCAATCTCTTTTGAACCCAATCTTACCATTCGAAATAAGCCTTACCTTCCTTTTAACACTCTTTATACAGGGTTTCTGTGTTCACACTATAAATCTCATCAAAATTATCAGAGTTAATTTTCACACATTATACAAGCTAAAAAGGTATAAATTACATATATTTACAAGTTCAAAGAAGATGTAATATGGATCTGGGTAAGATTTCTAAATTTCAATTATTTTTGAATTAGACCTCTTTCCAAGCTATTGCAAATATTATTACACACCAACTTGCTCTATAGTTTTTGATTTTCTTTATTTGGCAACAGTTATTCTATTGTTGATATCTGAAAATTGAAATTTTGGAATCTAAGTTTTATTAAGATCTAATCTTGCCGTTTATGAGACAAATTATGAATTTGGAGCACTTTCAACTAGATTATCCTCTTAAACACTTTTTATTTTATCTCTTAAGCTCTCTTTCTCAACCTAATTGACTTCAAAGGTTGAAACCACAGTATAAAGATCGCCTTCATTTTAGTTGCCTTTTTGGGTCTAATCTGATTGCTCTTACCTTTCAGACACTTCTGGAATTTGAAATTTATATAATTATTATCTGTATGATAGTAAAGGGAGTTATAATTTAAGATTAGGTTGTTGTGTTTATTACTAATTCGATTATTAGACTTCGCTGAATTAAGTTGCTTCTAAGTTAGTGGTATAGGCACTATTTTATAAGTTGTAATCCTAATCATCTCCTTTTTTTTCAATAGCTTTTTCGTTTTACTTCATTTTAGTATTGTTAATTGATCTAATTTACTCCTTCAATTGATCTATTTAAATTTCATAATCAATTACAATTTCATTTTAGATTTTGAGATCTTATTCTAATGATTATATCAGAATATCCTACTATTACTTTTGTAATTTTAATTATGAAAACTCAAACTTCATTTATTTCAATAGTATATTTAGTTCTTCAATTTAATCTTTATAATCATTGATCTCAATTTAATAAGCTTACAAATCTGATTTCAATTTTTGATTCACAGCCTATAATTCTTATTAAAAATTTTGATTTTTCACTAATTATTATTCTTAAAGTTAAATAATTTCTGTTATGCTACCATTATCTATTTGGCTCCTTTGAATTCTTAAGTTTTGATTTTCTAGATTAGTGTTTTGATTCTTTAAAATAGATACTTATTGCTCCAAATCTGAAATGACATATAATTATTCATCTATGATTTAACATTTTTCATGGTACAAGTTCTACAATAATATACAGAGATTCTACCTTATACTGGAGTATTTAATCTCTTTCCTATTGCAATTCGTTTAAGAGTTGTTTTCTTTGTTTTTCTTGAAAATCATTATTTTCTTATTCATCATCCTGTTTAGCTTATAAAGTTCCTATTAAAAATAGAGAGATGTAAATTAGATTTTCGATGACCCCCTGGTCTTGATTGATTTATTCCATCATAAATTTGATCTCATCTTTGAATAATGATTAATCTTACTATTTTTTTCTTCCGATGAAGTGTCATTCATTCTCTTTTCAAAGAAAGATTCGCTGTACATTTCTTCAATCTTCTTGATATATTCATTAATTTGCGCTAATTCGTTCATTCCCTAAATTGAATTTTGGTTTTAAAAATTATAGAAAATATGCAGATATATATTATGTATAATTTCAACAATCATTCTGGATAAGAATTTTATTCCGTAATAAACTTGTATAAACACTTCAGATCTAAGATCGTATCTTCGTATTCATCATCTGTGACCTGTAATTTGATCATCTCACAAATGGGCTAGTACTTGAACAACTCCCTTATATCTAAGATCAAATCTTCCTTATGATGGCATAAAATGGAAATCTGCTTAGCGAATATTTCAGATGCTTCAAGCAAGAATTCATCCTTTATTATCAATTTCAACAATGGAACTGAATTAATAATAATTTTATTGTCATCTGTGATTTGCTTCTCAAATTCGTTCTCCATTTCCATACATGAAATGAAATACTATCTTATAGCCTTACATAACAACATAATTCCTATCAATTTTTAATTGAAATCAAAGAATAATTTACCATCAACAAATTTAAAATATCTCAAAATTTCAGGAAATGCTATGTCTTTACTGGATATTTCTGACAAAAACAAAATGAATAGCTATTTGCAAAATTCTAATTATTCTGTTGTTAAATCCTCATTATTTGATTTTACTATTATTTCTGAATCAAAGAACTTTGTTTTTATACAACACAACTTAGCCTTACCCCTTTCTTATGACTTAGACTACTTAATGTAGGATTCCACCTTATTCATAACACTCCCAACATATTAAGGAATATCCTGCTACTGGTTCGGTTCTCCAAAAACCTCGTCTTTATATAATTCATTCAGTTTCGATTACAAAGCCTTGAATTTCCTATCGTTAATAACAAAGCTTAATTAATCCAATTCATCTATTTTATCCAATACCAATTGAAGCACTGAATACAATACTGTTTCATCTCTATCTTCAATATTCTTATTTGAATGCTCAAAATTTAATTAGTCAAGACCCTTAAAATCTAAATAGTCAAAATCATTCATCTTTAACTATTGAGCTATAGTTTCCATGCCCTATTTGTCAACAATCAATTTCACTAGTTCCACACTTGGCAGTATGTATATCCCCTATTCTTCTGGCCTATCTTATACATTATATCTGCTCTTTCTCAGAGACAAGTACTGAAGCACTTCTGGTACTGGGACATCAAGTTACACAGCAGAGAACAACAGAGTCTTAGCTGCTTTCTTAATGATTTTCTGGTGTAAAAGTTAGGCTTCACTACAACCACCATGTTGATATTTATTAATTATTGGCCCTGTCAGCACATAATTATTTATTCTTTCCAAAAAGGCAATTATTAATTCGCATTTCTTATCTGCACATTTGGCTTTGGCAGTCACCTTATCCTTTAATTGTCTTAATTTCTTTTAAAAGATGATTCCTGAGCATGTAGCTATTATTTGTTCTCGATGTTATTCTCTCTTCTCATAAACAAGTTTAACCATCTCATAAATCAATTCTAATTAATCTGTATTGTAATTAGTTCTATAGTATTTGATTTAATCATCAGCACTGACATTCTCACCAACTTTTTACCATAATTGATTAGCCAAGTCATCGCAATCTTTTAAGTACAAAGAGTAGATGTAAGTCTTCTAAAGTATCTTAAAATCTTGGAGGATCTTTGGGACTGCTACCTTTTTTTCAACGAGTATTGTCAAAGCTTACAGTATTCTTATTCGACATTATGGCCATTTATATTGGTAATCATCTCGCATCATAGTATCCTTACCAATTTATGAGTTCTTGCTTTATTTTGATTATTTTTTGTCTTCCTATTGAAAATCATTCACCATTTATCTAATATCTTCATCGTCGAAGTCTTAAATCAAAGGAATAGATTTCAATTTCTCCAAAATCTCATTATTTTTTGTGTTTTCTTTTGCTCTTTTTACATTTTATTCTTTTTTATGATGATCACTCTTTTTAATTTCAAAAGATTAGTTTTTTAAATTAATCTCTTCACTTTATATTTGAGGATATTATTTCTCAAGAATATCTTATTATTTGGCTTGCATTTTGTCAGATTTGTTTTTTATTTTATTCCTAGACAAATCCTCTGTTTATTATCCTGATCCTTAATTTTCATAACTTGAGTCTCCATCTGAATCGGATTAAGAATTATAGTTTTAAATTTAACACTAATTTGATAAATAGTGATATAATTATTCTTTACTTTTTAACATGAATTTTTAAATGTGAAATTTCTATATTAATTTTAAGAAATCCTAATAATCCTTCAATTCTGAGTAGTTTTGACTTTTAAAAACAGGCAATTGATTCGCAAGTTGTGTTGTGGAATTAAACATTAATATTTATCAATCAAACTCACAATGTAATATTTGGCAAAATTTTACAAGGATTTGAAACATTAATTAGGATTAAAAAATCAACTATATAAATGAACACCATTAAATTAATTGCTAACACCATTCGATCATTCATTTATAATCTAATCAACTACATTCAAAAATCCTATTTATGACTAATTAGATTGTTATATCAACACTGAGAATCCTTATGATAACAGAACTTATTAATAAATACAATAGAAACAATATATAATGGTTTTATAGTTCATTTTAATATTGCTATGAGTTTTCTTAGAGGTATCTCTTCTTTTACAAACTCCTACTTTGGTTACTTATAAATTTGTGGCTATTGGTAATTAAGCGGATCTATTCGTTCATTCTAATCTAGTAGGTTGGTTTCTAAATAAATCGTATCGTATGATTAAAATATAGGAATACCTATTAAATCATTTTCTTTTGTTTGCTGAAACTTATTCGTTTGATTAATTTCTTAAATATTAGACTTGATTATTTTGTGAAATTGAATATTGGAACCGCAGTGTGTTAGATTTTAGTAATTATTCAAAGAGATTTTTTAAAGTCTAGAAATCTCTTGTTCTTATTTTAAATTTATTAAAACATCCTCAGAAAACAGCTAAGTAAATTGATCATTCCTCTCCTTCTACAGCCACCTAATAAAGTCTGTTTTAGCATCGCTCATTTATCCTTGTAATATTTATGAATAAAATTATAATTATTAACATCATTTTTTAATCTTAAATATTCTAATAGAATATTATGGAAAATATAATAATAATATGAAGTCTAGTCAAAAGTTTAAGGATTAATAAAAATATTCACAATATTCTTTAAATTAAATTTAAAGATCCTTATAGCCAGGCTATTCATAGAGTGGTCTCATTTCCTCATTGGAACCCAAGCCAAGAATGCAACAATGTTTGGTTGGTTGATATTTCGGATGCTTATCATCTATACTTACTGCTATATCGATATAGTTTTATTGAGTGAAATCACAATAAATAATTTGTTTTTGCTATTGAAATAATGATCAAAGATATACATTAAAGATTGAATCTGGATTTTCGTATGTAGGAAGACTAACAAAATGATCTATGAACAACTAATGCAACAAGGTAACAAAGATTTTCATTGCCTCCTTATAATTGGGGATTTTAGAATATTGGGAATACCATTCATGAATGAGGAGAACTCGCTAAACAAGAATTTAGATATAAACATAATCCATTTGAATCATCTTTGTTACTTCCACATTATTTTAACTAACTGATATTTAAACTATTTACCCTATTGTAACATTTGGTCTTAATTCCACCCTATCAGTTACAAACTATGGGTGGCCAGGCAATAAATAACCCCCTGGAGTTGATATTTTCTTAATAAACTGTTTATGTTCGTCTGTCATAGAACTCTTAGTCATAAACGGTATTTTCTTAAAAAGAACAGTTATTATGGAAAATATTAATTTAGATTTGATATCAACTTCTTTAGTATCGAAAATATTCCAATTTTTAGTAAAATACTTGTTTTTATTGCATTCAACAACAAACAAAACAAAAACTTCTTTGTAGTTCTATTTAATTTGATAAATCAATTACAAATTCATGATCGAATTTATCAATTAATTACTATGCTTCAGTATTGTAATACTCTTCTCTTCGTTGTAGCCAAACTCTTTTCAAATATTTTCTAAGCACTAAACCAATTCTAAAATACCAAAATACACCAGATAACTTTCTTCTCAACTTGAGTTTCTCCTCATCTGTAAAAATCTTTTTTTAAATATTCTTTCCTTTTCCTTTCCCTTGCTATCTTATATTGTAACTTATCTAACTATCATTTATAGAGACTCTACTATTTGTTCTCTGGTGATCTGAATAATCTTAGTCTCTAGTCTTGTGATGATTTCTATCCTTTATTTATTTCTTATCCTTATTCCTCTTGTAATGTTATCTGTCATCATAGTGTCTTCTTCCATCCAAATTTGAATGATGTCTATGTTACCTGCTTTTGTCATCTTGATCATCAGTGTATTAACTTGAGTAAGAATCTATCCTCTATCTAATTGGATCTCTTAAGTGTTTATTACCTTTCTAAAGCATCTCCAGAACTATTTTTTTGTAAGGATCATCCTGATTGGATTATTGTTATTATGGATATGGATACATAAATGGAGGAGGCATAGGAAAGTATGGATTCATAAACATATAGGGAGGCATCATTGGCTACACTTATTATTGTTATTGTGGAGGACCAGGTAAATATTGTGGAATTATAATTGGATGTTGAACAGATTGTTTTGGACCTTATTCAATATTATTTATTTGTCTCCTCAGAGTTTTTACTTCCTCAAGTAACTGCAAAGTGACTTCATCCTTCTCTGGGTTAGGTTATACAACAGACTGATTGAATTGAGGCTTATAAGATTGCTCTGTTTTAGACTCCTTCACTAGATTAACAAGTTCTTTTATCGTGTCTTTCTATTGTTCTAGTTTTCTTCTTAAATCTTGAATCTATTTGGAATCTCTAAAACTCTTATTTTCCAGCTCGGGCAATACAAGACGATTTGGTGTCTTGGACATTAATTGAAAATTTATTATAAATAGTTTTAAATATTTCTTCAGAAATTGTTATAAGTGAAATATGAAACAACCTAATTCTGATATACATTTGTGTGAATTTGAATTAACCATAATTGTCTATTGATTTACTTTATACAATGCAATTTGAAATGAAAATTCCAATTAATTAGAAGACAATTTTATGTCTGAAGTTATCAACAAATATATGTCAATTATGAGGAATTAACAAAAATGAAATCACAAAGGTTAGAATGATAAAAATTATGATTTTAGATTCTAAATTATGGAAAGATGATTTTTTGTCTTTAAAAATATTCTTATGCTGAAAACATCAAAAAATGTTATAAAAGAAGAATCATATAGGAAAATAAGATGCTATTGATAATTTATATTTGTTTGGTTAAGGATTTATGATTGTGGTATTAATGCTTAAGGTAGAGATTGGTATGAGGAGAGGAAGCTGTGTTAAGTAAGATAGAAAGGATAATTGAAACTTAAAAATCTATCTATAAAAATGGATTTAATAAGAAAATACTGTGAGATATGAATTGTTATATTAAATCTGTGGAAGTAAAAGCTCGAACTAGAATTAATTTATAGAATGCTTTCTAAACTGATGTATGATTAGTATATGGATAAATGTTGTTGTGTGATGAGTTTATTTTTATAGGATTTTATGCAACAAAAAGGAATTGCTTAAGATATTCAACTATTTAGAACAATGGATATATATTATTATTATTAGTCTATAAAAAATCAAAGTTAATATTCTACTTAGGGGTGTAATACTGAAAAATGAGGTTATTTAGCATTTTGTCTTAATAGTATCTCAGTACTTTGCTTTAAACCAGAAGTCCAGTTAATTGAGAACTCAATGTTAATTTTCAATCTGATAAGCGATTAATCGTTCAAAAAGCACAACTGTTTATCATTATTATTTTATTATATAATTAACAGATGAACTTCAATTAATAGGTATTCCCAACATAAAACAAATCTCAAAAATCATTAAATTCTCATCAATAAAACTCCAACAATTCTAATAAAAAAACAATACCAAATACTCCTCTCCTGTCAAAGCATCCTACTATAAATAAGATCAACAACAGGGACGATATCAAAAATAAGGAAAAATTCTTAGATCTTAAAAATTTAAATACTCCGATAACAAAATAAATCTCACTTGACACAGAACCCTAGTACTTTAAGGGTAAGAGGCCTTCAGCATAAACAATCTCGAATGATGTAGAAAAGGCTAAATTTCTTTAAATTTAAACAACAAGAACTGTGCGCACTAGTTAGATTGATCGAAATAATACAATGAAAATACAAGAAACACACTAAATTTCAACAGAATAGAGGAACAAAAAATAGTTCAAAAGCGATTGCATTAATAATGACAAGATCTTAGATTTGCTATTATTGAACACTTAAGAATTGAAAGGCTTTTTCCAGAAGGAGAAAGAACCGCCACAAAGAGCAAAGCCAAGAATAAACAATGTTAAAGGTTTTCCATCCGATTTCTTTTCTTTATTGTGAATATAACAAATCATCAAATTTTGATTAAATATTCAAAAATACTAATTATTGAATATGTTTCTCTTTAATTTATCTAGATACAATATTAATAAGTTTCATCTTCTAATATAATTAGTATATTAATTGATAAATATTCTAATTTTATATTATATAGAGAATAATCAACAAATATTGTAAAACTCTTTCTTAATCTAATAGCTCACATTTCAGGTGGATTAGCAGCTTAGTTTGACCTTAGAAAGGATTGCAAGAGTAGAATTCAATAGTCAAAAATTATTGTCAAAAACAAAAAATTTCAACAAATCAAATTTCACTTATGAAATTTCCATTTTTTAGTTATTACATTTGCTAATTTATTGAGATGTTGATTTTGACTTAAACACTCAGACTTTATTGACTTTTATTTTCAATCTTTTATGAATAATTTCTTAAAAGTTATTAGTCCTTTTATCGTTTGATTAGATATATTCAATTAATAATTTAATATTTTTATCCAATAAAGTTGAATTTGATTAGACTAAGTTTACAAAGAAATGTTAAGTTAAAATAAAAATTATTTAATGTTTATTGTTTGAATCAACATCTTGTAGTAAGTAGTAGTTTAATTATAAAAATATAATGAATTAATTCTCTAGATGTCCTTAATTACTGTTCATCATCGAAAAACCTCTTATGATTTAATCTGTTATCATAACAAATCAAGTATTCCACTAGATGGTTAGTTTTACTTTGAATAGCTAATTCAGATTCCTATAAAGTAATTCTAATGAAACTTTTATATCATCTTTGTTTATACTAATACTAATTTTAGAAGATATCTGATAGTAAACTCAAGAGAATCCAATTTGTTCCAATTCTTTCCTTTGAGCACTTCATTCACATTCATTACAATAAATTGAAAAGATTACATTAGTAAAAAGGTAGTAAAATTCTTATTGGAAACAAAACAGAAAAATATTCAAGAAGACAACAACTGTTAATATTGACATCTTGTGAGTTATTCACCATTTAATAAATCCACCTATTTTTATTGCTATATTAAATACTTTTCTACAATGTGAATATGTAAATTATTAAAATGAGTTTTTTTTATCTAGATTATAAATAGAGCACAAAGGCTTTTAATATAATATGGCATGGAGTGGGCAGTGATATTATGTTTGAGCATGAATTTAGGTTAGATGGTTGAATTTTAATACTATTCCTATTATCATTTAATTAAATAATGAATAATAGCTTCAATAATTTTAGAGAATGTTACAACCTCCCTGGCCTTCGTAGTTTCAACTCTTAAAGTGACACTTCTCTGTTTCGAAATAAGTAATCGAGCTTCAAGAACGATCGACATAATCTGCATAGCTCTAATGAAGAACTATTTGCTGATATTGAAAGATCCTGCAATATGAATGTGAGTGGAGAGTCACTTCCCACAAGTGAGGAAGAACACAGTCTAATCGATTAAGCAATCGACATGTTTTCAGGTATTGTACTTGTAAAACTTTCCCAGATACAAAAGTAATATTGCCGAAGCAACAAGCAGACATAAGAGATGTGCAAGACTAAATGATAAAAGACATCAATCATGTTTTTGTAGATTCGTGTTATAAATCATACCTTTCGACAGAAATATTTGAACCCGAATTTCTTGAGAATAATCAATCCTTAAAAGACTAATTCTACGAGAACAACCATAGACGTAAACGTAAAACTATATCGGATGAGGATTCCCATAATTTTATTGTACGAATTGATGGTATTGAAGGAGATACAAGAACAACTGTCATGGTTAAAAATATCCCAAATAAATATACAATTCAAATGCTCAAAGAATTAATTGATTATCATCATTCAGCCTCCTACGACTTCCTCTATCTTCCCATTGATTTCAAGGTATCATATAGTATACAATCCTTTTAGAATAAATGTAATATGGGTTATGCATTCATCAATTTTGTTGACAGTCGAATGATAACTTCTTTTCACAATGAGTTTCACGGTTAGAAGTGGCCTCATTTTAACAGTGAAAAAGTAATTGCCTCCTCCTTATTTTGTAGATTTGCTAGTTGAGATATGCAAGAATCCAGGGTAGATCGGCATTGTTACAACATTTCCAGTTTTCAAGCGTAATGAACCAAAAAGATAAGAAACTCAAGCCAGTGATTGTATCTCAAAATGAACTATAACGTATACAGTAGATGATTTAAGTATACCTATTAATTATATTATTAGATGTAAAAATAATGAATGTAAAAAACAATTTTGTTTAGGGAATATTGATAGCACAATAGATCTCAATTTTGAGTATGCTCATTAATCATATTCCCATAATTTAATTAATTATTTGTTCACTTTTTTTCATTCTTTAAGATAATTTCTTCTCCACATGTATATTCTTAATGCTATGATCACTACTGTTAGGAGAATGGAAGGTTGGACTTTAAGTAAATCTTGAGACCTTAGACATCAAATTTGAGTAGGTTTCAAGTAGATTCCGAGGTCTCTCTCTTAGTCTTGGCAATTAAGTATATTGTTATTTCATCATTTTCTCTACAATTTCCTTTTCCTTATCGAAGTCTCTCATTTGCAAACATAATTTCACATTCTTTAATTTCTCCTTTAAAGAACATTGATGATTATTGTACTCAACAATTTAATTGATTCTATCCTTACTAATTGTATTTGAAGTTGTCTTTGACTCTCTCTAAGTAATACACTTTTACAATATATCCTTTGTGTTGATATCTCTTAAAATCTACTTATTGCTTTCTTGTTGTTATTTAGCAATCATCTTGTGACATTTCTTGACCCAATCCTATCTAAATCCATCACTACTGATCCTATAATCATTGATCCTTTCTCTCATAAACCTGTCTAGTCCAGAACATTATTTCTTTGGGAGGAAATAAATGATAGTTTCATATGACACTGAAGTAGCAGTGTATTGTCTCAAGCCAGGATTTTTTAGATCAAACAATCCAACAAATTGGCATTCACTAAATTAATTGACTCTCACATTATCGGAACTTATTTCAACTATGCCTTGAAATATCAAATATAAACCATCGACTACATCTCCTTATTTAAATATCGTTTGGTTTATGGAGAATAATTTTCTTTGAAAATCAAAGCTTAATTAAATTACAACCTCTTTGGATGATTATGGAAACATCTTACTAAGCATTCCCAAAGTGAAATTCAATTTCTCTAACTTTGATTCAAAAATCCTTAAATAGTTAGACTTGTTCAAAGCTCCCAAATGCAAAGTATCTAAGGCAATTAAAGTGGCTGCTCTAGGTTCGTTTCTGAACAAAGATACCTCTCCAAAGCAATCGCCATCCTTCATTGTATTCACCTTTTTATACAGACAAATCATTTAACCATTGGGGAGTTTCTAGTAATAACGACTTTTAAAAGGAAATAAGAGAATATCTTCCATGTTTTAGAATTCCTTTAATTGATTCTATAGATCTTACAATTGCTTTTACAATTACTTCACATCGTCCTTCTTCTTAGTGTTATTTGTCATATCTTCCTTTATTTGATTCATTTGTGTCATTATTTGTTTTTATTTCTAAACTTCATCTTCTCTTTAAAATATAAAATTAACAAATCTTACTTTTTTGGAACATATACTAACACTGTCCCTTTCAAAATCAAATAGAAATAGTCCCCTCTTTCTCCGCAATGAAATACAATGTTCCCCTTCTTCACTTGTTTATATTCCAAGCTATTAATGGTTTCTTCAATGTAATCAAAATACTCTGCCTGCTGCTCCAATGCTTTGAAATAGCTATATTAATAATGGTTGTGTTTACCCAAATTCTCGGAGAATATCCTACATGTAGATTCGACTAGCCAGTTCATTCAGTTATAGATTCTTAGACATAATCTCGATTCCTTTTTCAAATGATTCAGAAGACAAGTCATATTCCCTTACTAAACTGAGATTTAGGGTACTACGACGGACAGGCAAAGGGCCAATAGAAGAATGAACTATTTCGGAATCATTATTATAATTATTCATTTTATTACTGCAATCTCGATTAACAATATTCGTTCAGTACTTGTTGATAAGACTTTCTTATGTTCTGATGCTTTGTTCTGTATGTCAAACTGTTCTGTACATTTTCTATGCTTCTTTTGAGTCTTTTATTTTCTTTTGCGATTTCATCTGAGATCTCAGTCTTTTCCTTACGTTTTATATATAATTTTGGTAAACTATGCTTTGCATTGCTTATTTTCATTATTGCTTATTATATTTTTTAATTGTTATAAGCAATGCTCTTGTTCTCCTCAATGGCTTCAAAGGCTGACACTTGATCCTTAATTTTCTTAATTGTCGATACTACATATATCCTATAAGTTACATTAACGGATCACACCCAAAGAATCCTCTTCCACCTTGTTCTTTCTACTCTTAATCTATTTAAGTGAGTTCACATGATTTGCAAAATATTAGCGATGTATGGGATCAGGCAATATTGCTAATTTCATTATAAATATTAATTAATCAATCATATTGTTTTTCAAACTCTAGATGCTTTTCAAAAACTTCGATTAATCCAATCTCGTTCTCTTAATAATCTTCAGCCACAGGATCCGCACTTAAAATCACATCTTATGTACTTGTATCTATCTTGCTTCTTCCCCTTCATCCTATTGTCTATATTAGTGACAATAATCGAATTGCTTAGAGAATTAAGAAAACTTAAAGAGCATAAATCAAACTTTACTTCTAATCCCTTTTTAAATACTTCTCGACCTTTTCATCCGCCCTATTGACCCTCGGAAACTCCTCCTTTCGGCCAGTCTTAAATTTTGGACTTGTAATCATTGAATTAAAGGTGTATTTGTGTTGTAGCTTCATTTCTTGAGGTGCCAAACTAAAGTTCTTAACATCTCTTAAATGTCCTTTTGGTCTTTGACGATCATTTAAATGTCCATAAACATTTTGGTTATCATTTTTTTCCATAAAATCTGTAAACAATTCTATCATTTTATCAATGTTAATGTCTCACCATGTTTACGTCTGAAATGACTTGTCTTCTACAGTGTTCTATATGCTTACTAGAAGGTATAATCTTGAGTCTTCACTTTGGGTGTCTTAACAAAATTTATCTGGTTTGTAACTGTACTTTAATATTAATAACATTTCTACTTCACTAATCTTACATTATTAAATCCTTCCGCAGGCATATTACTAAACTTCTATTCTGAAATATTGTAGAAATCGTAATTATTCAATGTATTGCTGCGTAGGGATTCCCATTTGCTCTTTGGTTTCTGCTGTCCCTTAATAAATGGATTGTCATAGCTTTCTTTGCAAATCAATGTATTTGGAGTTCTGAAAAAGGATGGCGATTCCAAAGAGTTCCCAAATGCATACTAAGGCAAGATCTTTTTGCCTCTTTTCTCTTTGACTGGTTCCTACAATTAATAGGTGTCAGTGAAGGTGCTCCTTAAATACTTTGGTAATTCCTTGCTTTCTTGATTTCCTCGATTGGACTAGACTTTTTGTTAAGTGCATTACTCTCAAAAGCAATAAAGGCGATTCTTCTTTGCCAGTAAGCATATTAGATTGGACTTATTTATTTTAATATTATATTTTTATATTTTTATTCCCATACATATATAACTGGTTGAATTATCTCTAACTCAACCCAAACTATATCCTTTAAGAAATTATACAGCAATGGTCTCACTTTCCTATTAATCACATTAATTCTCAGTTTGACTAACATAGATCTTATTTTTAAATTTGAAATATAAGCCATAACAATCTGTTATAAAAACAATACGATCATAATCTAGAAACTTAAAATTTAAAAAATTAGAAAATACACTTTTTTTCTATATTAAAAACTTATTTAGGTTTTTCACAGGGAAATCCTTTATTTTCAATGTGTTGATTCTTATGATTTTTGATATAATGCAACAGAGAAGGGTTTAACTACATCAGTTTTATTAATTAGATGCTATCATAACACCAAAAGAATGCCAATCAAATTTAAGAATCAAACTGCATTGTATCAAAGAAGATTAAAATTATTAAATAAACCCATAAAAGGTTGATTAATTTTTAATAAATAATATTAATAGATTTTGACTACCTACACCATCTTAAAGATTTATTACCTATTATAAATTTGTATTAACATATTATAGTTATTTATAATCAATTTGTTCCTAAATTGTTAACATATTTTCTATTGTTTCCCAAACAGATTAGTAATAGTGTCATAAAGATAAAGCAGAGGATGTCAGCTAAAAGTACTAATAAACTGATGTTATAGACATCATCAGCAGACAAGCGATCCCATTCCATTGTTAATGGTTATTCTATTAATAAAAAATACATCAATTATGGTGTAAAGAAAAGGATTTCTAATGATTTCATTATAAAATTTTGCACCTAAAAAAAACCATTGCTTTTTTATTTTAAAAATATGAATTGACACTCAGGGGGAATTAAAACAATATATGTCTTAAGTATCAAAAGCCATCGATTTAAAGAATTCACTTACTATTAAAATTACCTCAATTCCAATTCGTCTTATCCATTTCTAATGACCATCTAATTGCATTTAATCAATAACTGGTCCCTTTCGTTAATGGTCTTATTAAACCAAGCTTCATAAGTATCATAAACAATTTTAATCCTTGAATCTCTTGTCTAAACACCTACAGACAGTAATTTGTAGATTATCAATATAAATATTACTCTAATTCCAATAAAAGAACCTGGAATCCACCAATAAAATTACGTCATTATCTCTTAACTGTTTTCATCCTAAGCTTAGTTATTATAATCATTTTTTATCACAAAAAATATAACAATAGCCACATATCCAATTCTTAGCCCGATATTCAACCAAATGTATAGATTCATTAAATATCTAATCCATCTATTCTTGTTCATCAACTTAATCAATGCAGCAGAAGTATCCAAAGAACATTCTAACTAAGACTTCTGCCTTTAAGGCCTTGATCTCAACAGCAAGGTTTCTACTCGATTCCTCTTGACTTGTCCAATTGGAACCACCTATCTTTTACGAGGTTCGATTTTGGATAATTAAGTTTCGCTATTCAGCAAAGGCTCCATACTGGATTCTTGAATACTCCCCAATTGTAATGTGTTCCTATGTATTTATTTTGGTCGTATGTATAGAGTTGGTCGACTTTCAATATTTTCTATAATATATATAGTAAAATACGTTACAGCACACTATGGAATTCATCTTACTCATCCTTGCAAGTCATATAGGAGATTCTTTCTGATTTCATATATTAAAATTATGAGGAAATAATAGTAATTTTATATTCAGATATGAGCAGCCTAAAACCGAGAGTGATTATATTTAATTTATAAATCAGAGTTCGATAAAATGATAATTATATATAAATATCTGCAATTTTGCTCAACGCTAACAATAAAAGTATTTTTGAATTAACAAACGATCATTAAAATATTATTGTTTTTATTCAATTTATTGATTATCGAATAATTAATTAAGAATTTTCTTCACAAAATCTTGAAACTTAATATATCTTTAATAATTACGGAAAAGAATCAAAGACAATTAATTAATTAATACCTCCTCAAAAGAATAGAAATGAACATCAAAAAGTACCTAAATTGGTTAATTAGGATCAATAAATTTAACTTTGTAGGTAGATTCAATAATAAATTAAGAATTAATCATATGAACTTGACTGAAACAGTAAGGTGCAATTTTAATGTTTAAGAGAAATCATAAAATTCTGACAAAAGAAGGTCGATTTTATAAGCCTTGTTTTATTTTAATCTGATTTATTATAATTACATTTAAATCTAGTCATTATGAAATATTTAAATATATGGACTGATTGTTGAAAAATAGTTATGCTTTATGTATTCAATACGATAACCAAATTTAATAGTGATGAATCCCATAGAAGAAGGATTTTATCTATAAAAAAGTAACTTTTTTGAAGAGGATAGTGATATTAGTAAGAGTAGTGTAATTAATTTAAAGGAAGCAATAAATTATTTATTCAAGATTATTCTAATAATGAACGAAGCAAATCAATCTCATTTTACAAAGCCTCTTTTTTTTTGTTCCATTTGATTTCTTTATTACGATATCGTGTTATCAATTTGGTTGTTCTTACATATATTTCCTTCAATTCTTATTCCTTAACTTCACCAATATATTCATACTTATTGTGCCAAGTCTTAGGTGTTCATCATTTCAAACAACCATCTTTCTCTTTCGAATTTAGTCATTTCAACAGGTAATTTATGTGATCGTTATGACAATTTTCTTTGCAATGAGTAATAATCTAAACTTGAACATGGCTTTTGTTAAGATGTGACCTTACTGTTTTTCTCTGATAAAATATTTAATAGTTTCTATTTCATATCAGTTTAGCTTTATATTTTAGTATTCGAATTTGACATTAATTAAAATAACAAGTGATATTTTAATAATTAAAATCAAAATTCTCATAAAGTGTTAGATGAATTGAATTCTAGATTTCACCAATTATGGCTAGAAAATAGAATAGATTTTTTATTTGTTTGAATAATGTAATGTAAATTTACTTTTCATAATCTTCTTCCTCTTCTACCTCCTGGTCTTCTAGTGGAATCTGTTGGGATTGGTGTGACATCTTCAATTCTACCGATTTTTAATCCCAAACGAGCTAGAGCTCTGAGGGCAGCTTAAGCTCCTGGTCCTGGTTATCTAGTATCGACACCTGATTGAATTGATTTATGTAAATACCTCCTCTGGCTCTCAATTTAATATGTAAAGCATTAATTTTAAGTGTTTTCAACTTCTCATAAACATCTTTGGCTGCTTGCATAGCTGCATATGGTGAAGATTCCTCTCTGTCTGATTTGACTTTCATTCCTCCTGTGACTCTTGCAAGTGTTTCTCTGCCAGTCAAATCTGTAATGTGGATAAAGGTATCATTCCAAGTAGAGAGAATGTGAGCAACTCCGAAAACTAATTCATTTCCAGCAACATTTGGTCCCAATGTGGCTACTACTTATTAGGGTTGATCTTCTCCTTAATTCTTTTTTCCTTTCTTTGCCTTAGTTTATTATACAGCAGGTTAAACTTTAGTGTCAGCCTAAATTAAATTGCTTAACATACCATTCACCTAAAAAAATTTTAAATCTTTTTTTAATATAAAAAAATAGAAATCAAACACAATATGTAGGTAATTATATAGATATATATATTGTACTATGTAAATGCTTAAAACATCATTCAGCTGCATATTTGTTTTAGGTTTTCTTGACTCTTTAGGCTTTATTCTTTTCTCTTCTATCATTTTATTCCTTCTCAATTTTATCAACTCTAACTTTTTCTTGTTTAGTTTCATGAATTGCTTCAATGAGGACTTTCTTGTTTTTATACTGATTACCTTTTGAGGCCAAATAGAATTCATGATATCTAAGCAAAATATTGTATAAATCTATTACTATTATCTATCAATCTTTTTGGCAGCTCTGTATTTTCTTAACAATCTTCTTAAGACTCTTTGTCTACGGATCCAAAGTACTTTAGTTGGCATTCTAGCCTCTCTTGTACCTCTTCTTTTACCAGTACCAGTGTGTCTGCCTAAAAAATGAATGATAATTGAAATACCTCTTCTTTTGGCTTCAAGGAATCTTCGTGCTCTTGCTCTTGAATGGATTGTTCTCAATCTTCTCATGATGAGGCCATCCTTTATTAATTTTCTGATTGACATTCTTGAATTTGCAAGACTGATTTCACTTGCTTCATTTGGGTCCAACCAAACTCTGTTAACACCAACTTTCAACTATGTGGATGCCAATCTTTTCTAGAGACGTAGGTTCACCATTAATAAATTAATATCTAAATATTTAAATTTTTATATTTTTATGGGAACTTGTGGAGGAAAGAAAACATCAAAAACTAAAACTATGACTAAAGTAAGTTAACTTTTACTAAAAAGATGAAAGAAAAAGGTGCCAATTAGAATGATGGAAATCAAAATTAAGAATAGAATTAAATTACAAAAAGAAATGACCAAGAGGGAGATATTACATAATAAGTTTAGCAAGCTTCCGGCAAGCAAGAGACCACTAAATATCAAAATGAGGATTAAGCGTCCTAAATTAATCAAGGGAAAGATAATGAATAGGGGAATTTTACAAAGTTAAGCGAAGTTCTGCCGAACACTGTAATACAACCTACTGCTACTAATATAATTTAATTTACAAAAAAGAAAGTTTAAGATGATGATTCTGCCAAGCATCATTTGGAAGTATGAGATTTTTTTTAATTAGTGCATTAAAAATAAAAGTGAAGTAGGGTAGCAAATATTAAAAATAGGAGTGCCTGTCAAATATGAAAATAAATATAAAGTTGAAATTGAGGGTTCATATTTTTATTAATAAAATAAATGATAAAATCGAGATTTTTTTTTTCATACTAAACCAAAGGTGTCTTTAGAAGAAAAAATTAAAATATTAGAAGAGAGGATTTCGTTGTCAAAGTGGCAGATGAGGATGTTCATTCAAAAAGATTGGCTTCAGCATTAAATATTGATGAAAATCAAAGTGAATCAAGTTATCCCTCAGCATAATCCAATTTCTTCTTCAGAGAATCCAACTTACAGAAATTAGATCTATCCGATTTATATCGTATCGATTTTGACAATAATGATAAAATTTCTATTGTCCCCACGTTGATTGAACCCTTAGAAAATATCGTTAAAAACCCAGGAATTTATCCCATCTCTGAATTCAAAAATCACCACAATTATAATTACTTAAAACAAATATAGAGAGATGCCCAAATGAATAAGTTTGATGTTTATGTTCCCCCCTCTAAAGATGTAACACTTTAATAATTTGCCAAAGCCTTGAACCTCAGATATTGGTACCATACATTTTATCTATATTAGTGTTTCAACAAGTACATTTTCCAATGTGCTCAGCTAGATCTTCTACTTACTTAGTGGCTTCCATGGTCCTGATTTCAGCAGTATTTTCGAATAGTTCCCTGATGAACCAAGAAAGTTTATGATCTCCCAAAGAAAACCAACTTCTGCATTATTACATAAGGTTGATGAAAACATGTATGCCTTGGATGGGGATCCTGGAATCTTTGAAGAAGAACTAATCGAACTCTTAATGACTGGCAAAATTGTGGAGAGACAATTAACCTAAGATAAAGAGGAATTCGAAAATAGATATATTAAATTAGATCCCAGTATGCCACTTGTAGATGACTTCCATAGATTTATGGAGTTGAATAATGAAATGTGTTTGAGATCCTAAATTGATTGCAGGAATCGATCTGAAAATCCAATTGTTTTTGAAATCAAGGCCAGAGGAGCATGTCCTATAAGATACGATTATCCAAATTACAGAGATTATTTGGATTATGAAATCAACCAATATAAAGGATTGTTTTAATCCTTTGAAAGGGAATATTATGATTTGATTAGAGGAGCATTCTTAAAATGGGCAATCCAATTAAAAATAGGTAGAATGGATGGAGCCTTTGTAGCATATCATAACCTATTAGAAATACAAGGATTTGAATATATAAAATCCTCAGAAATATACAAAAGGGTATTTGGAACTGAAGAATTCAGTGATCTGAGTTTATTAGTTGGATCAAGAATTGCCACTAAGATATTCGATGAGATCATAGCAGATATCAACGAAGATTTTGAAACTCTAAAAATAGGTCTCTATTCCCAAAGCTTCACAAAAAAATTAATTCTGTTTGTCGAAATTATTAAAGATAAAACAGAGTTCTAAAAAGTATTTAAGTAAGAAAATTTGAAAGACGAATATGACTATTATACTAAGCATCCTTTAAAAAACAAAGTACTTAAATATGAATTCTTACTTAAACCAGAAATCAATGGAATTGAATATTGTTATCCAACTATTTTTAGAAAAAATGATTTGATTTCCATCAAATACAAATTAAGAAGTTTGGGATAAGCTGATTTTGGAGACTATATGAACTTTCTTCACGATTGTTATAAACACGAAGAAATTAATATAGAAATCAATTATTCTGGAGCTTGGCAGAAATCGATGTGAATAATTATAATAATCTCAAAAGCAATCAATTAATTTATAATTATTTTTAATAAAAATTCTGTTTCTTTGTTGTAATATATATCATTATTATCTAATCTCTTATTCAATAGATCATATTTTTTAAGAGTAACCATTTTTATTCATGATAAGATATATTTACTATTATTATTCTTATATAACTGATATTGACTGGAGAATTTAAGCATATTCAATAAGAATGAAAAGCTAATTTGTTCTAATTCTAGTCAATTAAATTTTACTAAACAAATATCTCATAATATAGGTTTGAGTTTAGATTATTGAATGTACATAAAAATTAATCAAAATCTTAAACAATGATATTTAAGAAATATAAAAAAATAGATATAGAAGATATTATTTATTGAATATAGATTTTGAATCAAATCATGTGATTAGTGATGCAATACAAATTAATTTTAATACTGAAAATTAAACCAATCTATTAAGGATAAAAGTAAGAGAGAAATGCATTTTTGAAACTATTTTATTCTGTTTGAGAATAACTATAAAATCATTCATTTTTTTAGGTATTTTCAATTTTTTAAAAGCTAAATGTCTTTATTTGTAACATTTTGAATACTGGTTTAGGGGCTTATTCAATTGGAGGAGGGTAAACTAATTTCTATTAATTTGATGACTAATTAAGATTTTATTGTTAATTTCCATATAGAGGTTTTCTGAGAGCACTCATAGGTCTATTGATAATGGCTATGCTACTGAAAGGTCTTTATTAAGATGGAGTTCTAGTTTAAGGAGCAACAGTTCTAAGAGTTAAAGGTTGATTTGGTTAGTCATCTAGTTCACTAAAAGATTTGTTTTTGGAGAGTTTTGGAGGAGGTTTAGCCAAAGGAGGTCTAGACTCAGTTTAGAGTTTTTGTATTTTATCAGGTTGTTTAGTAATTTCTAATTATTATTGAATAATTAATGTTTCTTTCTCTTTTTGTTTTGGTGGCATAAACTATTCGTAGTATTATAAATTCTATCTGATATAGTTACACATATACTTCATCAGGGTAAACTCTAATATAGCCATTTAGATGTTTATTTTCATAAATGGCAATTTAGTTTATTTGTTTTTCCTTTTCTTCTTAGTTCATTTTTGGAGGTCTCTAAAAGGTAGGAGCCCTTTTTTAATCTAAATAGTTTTTCTTAGGTTTGTTTCTAATATCCAATAATATTAATGTATCTAAGATTAAGTTCTTTTTAATGATTTTATCTAAGGGGGTATCAGTCGAAAAAGAAGGAGTATGATTAACTTCAAGCAACCATGGTTTGAGATTAGAATCCAGGAGAATATCAAAGCCAAACAATTCAAAGCATTATTCTATTCCATCTACATTATGCTATTGTGATCTATACAAATGTGCTAAATCTGCTTATACACTTTGAATTGTCTTTACAATCACTGATTTAATTTACGACATCAACTAATCCACATCATGACCCTAATCTTTCAAATACTAATGAGATAGCAGAAATTAATTACTTTGAACACTGAAGACAAAGATCTTTTATGACCTACGTCATCCTTGTTTGTGTCATTATTAAATACAAAGTCTTTACTTCTTTTGTTAATAGCGTAATTTGTTAAATGCATAGTAACACTGCTTAAATTCTTCTTTTAAGGTTTTACATACTTTTTAGTCGAGAATCTTGCTAATCCTTCTTAGTACATGAAGATTTTGAGAGGAGCTATTGATTTAAGCATAACATAAATTCTAGAATTCATTTAACAAATTTACCTTAAATCGAATTTAAGTCCATCAATCAAATAAGGGTTACTGATATATTCCTATACGACATAATGCTTATCTAAAAATGAATCAAGCTTTTTTGTTAAAAATATTCCTCTCCCTTAACAATTAGCTTCTGGTTTTATTATAAAAATTCCTGCTCCTTGTTTATTTCTCAACTCTTCGCTTTAATAAGGCAAATGCCATGTTTTTGGATAAAAGTCATAATCTTAAGGGTATTGTTTACGCATCTTATTCAAATTTCTGCACAATTCATTTTTTTTTCCAAGCATATATGATCCTGGAAAATGGTTGATTCTTTGATAAGGCAACAAACGACGGTATTCTTCATCTGTTACATAAGTATCCTTCCAGAAGATATGACATTCAAATTCTGATGGAGTTGCCTTCCAATCCAGTATTTACACTACCTCATCTATCACTTTATACTTAGTCTCTTAATTGCTTTAATTAATTTTTACATTCTAAATTGATTTAGATTTTCCTTCTAACAAAATTTCTTTGCATCTAAGCCAGTTATTGAAGTGTAAAAATTTCACTCATATATTCAAATAATAAATATTATATAAATTATCTATTATCTAATCAATTATCTTGTTCATTAATCATCACTTGTTATGTTTTAATGAAAATAAAACAAATAAATTGAATACTAATTCTTTCATTGAATCATCCATATTATGATGCATTAAATAAATCAACTTTTCAACTTTTTCATATACTAAGCCTTCTTATAAATTTATGTATAAATATCATAGTTATCAACACATACATATACGTATGCAAAATTTAAAGTTATAAATATTAATTCTCTCATAATTATTCAAAATTTACTTTCTTAATTATATAAATGAAGAATTCATTATTAAAATAAAAATGTATAAAGTGGGTGAAGTTATTGTATTGTTAAAATATAATCAAAATTGCTTTTAACGATTTGAATCATTTGATTTAAGAAAAAGATATTGAAATTATCCTCTCTTTTTATGGGACTAATAGAAGAATATTTATGATTTAATCATTGTGATGTCAAAAATATTTCAGAATATTTTATATGTATAATATACGAATTTTTTTAATTCCTTTCCATTTCTAGAAATAAAGCAGAATTGAAATGATTAAAAATATATGATTATATCAACTCATTAGGTTTTAGAGAGCTTGAATTCTAGGGTTATTGATATACCAAAAATTATGTATTAAGGAATTGTATATGCAATAAAATTTATATCTTTTTAATTAATATTTTTTAAAATCAAATGGCAAAAGCAGCAAAAGACACAAGACCAATTGCAGATTAAGCTACATCAGAGGCTGCATGTACTTATGCCGCTCTCATCTTGTATGAAGATAATCAAGATGTACATGAATCTATCTAATTCAGATCGATGCTACTAAATTAGCTAAGATCGTTAAGGCAGCTAATTTGAGAGTTGAACCAATTTGGACAAAGGTTTTTGAAAAGGCTTTGAAAGGAAAAAAGGTTGGTGATTTATTACATGGAAACAGCGGAAATGCAGGAGGTGCACCAGCAGCACAAGCTACAGCCACACCAGCTGCAGCAGAAGCAAAGAAGCCTGAGCCTGTTAAGGAGGTTAAGAAAGCTGAAGAACCAGAAGAAGATGTTGATATGGGTGGTTTATTTGATTGAAAATGAATACAAAATCGTACATTAATATTTAATATATATATAAATATATGTAGTCAAATTGTGAAATCTAAACCAGACTAAGTCAATTTTAAATAAAGACTTTTCTTATTATGAAAGTGTATTCTAAACCTATAATATAAAATCATTTAATTTAAAGTTGTCTCTCGTTTTATTTTGATTGGCTTTCAAATTTTTCTAAAGATTATAATTTAAATGAAATAACAAATTCTAATATTATTTATTTTTAACAAGGATGATATGAGAAATTGAATAACCACAAAATATAATTATAGTTTTAAATTATATAAAATTTGGAAAGACATATTAAGTATCTTTAGAACTTTTTTAAATTAATTTACCTAAAATCTCATGTAAAGAACATAAGAAGATTAACAAGTAAAACATCTATGTTATAAGTAGATTCCATATAATAATAATATTTATTACTTATTTTCAAGAGATGAATCATAAAATTATTAAATTTCATATGTATTTTTCTCTCGATTATTCTAAACTATTCCTTTAAAATATTCCCTTAAATAATTCATTTAATTTTTCAACTTCTTAATTCCTTACTGAAATCAAATCTTATCTCACCTAATGTTAATAATGTCAATTTACTCTATCAATTTCAGATTTCATTTTGAGTTCACTCTCTTCTTTATCATAAAATCTTTTTAATTCTAATTTTAAATCAATGTTTTCTTGTTTAAGCAATTTAAATTGATGTTCAAACTCTTCGTAATTTTACTTTAACTAATTATTCATTTCTTTGTATTGTTATAATTTAGCAATTTCTTGATGCTAATCTTGAATGACTAATTTAAATTCATCCAATTGCTAATTAGTTTCTATTCTACTTTATCTCATTTCATGTTATATTTTTTTTTTTTCATTTTTGTATTCCTTGATTTCTGCCTTTAATTTAATGTTTTCAGCTTTCAGAGGCTCAGTTCCAAAAAGTAACTCATCCAATTTTGATATTTCAGCTTTCAATTGTTCATTTTCAATTTATTATTGAACAACATACTCTTCAAATTATCGTTACTTTTCTAATTGTAACGACTAAATTATATTTTTATGTACATTCAAATTTTCATTCTCTTCCCTTAAATGCTACACAAGATCTCTTAGCTCTTAGTTATCATTCATTAATTAGTCTCTTTCTTGAGTATATTTTTTTATTCTTTGCTTTTCCTTCTCTTGATGCTTAATCTACTCTGACAATGCAACTCTCATCTTATTTAGCTCTTCTCGCAATTTTTGATTTTGGATTTGGAAATCAGTGATAGTTTGATCTTTCTTTAGGAATTCTTCTTTTAAAACTTCCATCTGAATTCAATTCAATATAATTGTACCCTCTCCCTCTGCTCTTTCAATTAACTAATATAGTATTATTCTTGTTCTATTTGCTTAAGCTCGTTTATTCTAAGTTAGTCATAATTTGGCAACACCTCGACGAATTTGGCAGTCTGTTAATGCATTATATTTTAATATCAAAGTTAGTCTTAGAAATAATTATCTGAAGATAATTGAATAATTTTGCTAGCAAAATCCCTATAAAATAATTGGTAATGTAAATTTAGATACTCAAAAATTATACATCAAAAAAGGTTTTTTATCTAATTAAAAGCACACAATCATACATTTTAATTTAGGTATTTCTAAATTTAATTGAGTTTCTTAATTGTATTTTTTGGCAGCATTTATTTTTATATAATCAAATTAGAATTATGTCGTGTTTAGTATCTTGTACTATATTTATGTCAGCATCACTTATGTTAACTTTTCGATATTATTACGGAATTCAATAGTATATTTGTTAATCAACTATAGGTTTTAACACGATTAATGTACATTTAGCTGTGTCACTATGTTTAACAATCCTTTCTGTTCATTTACCTCACATCACTTAAGATATTAGTTATAAATAATTGTATAAGGAACTCATATGTATATGATCAATGAAGCATCCTTATGTAAAAGAGTATCTGTGAATGAGGTTGAAAATTATACAAAAAAGAAAGGTTTATTATATGTTAGAAAGAGATGATATTTTTATTGATATTATGGCTAACTCCTGTAATTTTGATGCATAGTTAAGAATTTTATTAATGATGACATGCATATACAATTAATAGATATCAACTTAATTACTATTGGGCTGCAAGAAAACCTGGGAATTAAGCGAAGAAGGCCATGCTTTTTAATCTCTCAATCAGTAAAGCTTGCATTATAAATTGCTATTGAAGTGTGGGTATGGCTTAAATCATAGGTGTGCTTGCATTGGCTTATTAGAGTGGGGGATCTAATTTGGTTAATAATTTAGAAATAATGATCTCATCAGAATCAAGGGATTATATCTAATAATGATATTAAAAAAATAGATTACATGATTTCTTCTGTAGGAATTAATCAAAGAATTGTAAGCATTTTTGACTTAGTTTTCAGTTCTTCCTTTTATTTATTTAGAAATCACCGACCACTTTTTTCCATACTTTTACACTAATTGTAACAATTGAATTTATTCTTATTCACTCCATGGACACTTGTTAAGCTCAGGGTCCAAATAATTATTCCATCTTTCCCTAACTTACTTGGCATGCCTCATCATTGGGCTTATACGGTTATACTCAAGAGCAATGTGAGTCCATGAAATAAATTTTTGCGTCATCACTTTTTTCAGGAGTTCATCCTCTTCAATAGTCCATGGAGACTGTTTCAAATCTGTCTTTAACATCCCTATCCATTTCTAATTCAACAGTTCTGGAGGGGCTCCAAGGATTTCTGACAGTGCTATCCAATCGTCGTCGTTCTAATCAATTTAAACATAAATTCATACAGGTTTTAAGTCTGTACGACCTTATTTCTCTAAATATTTTAGAGTTGTCCAAATAAAAATCATTTTATCCTTTCGTTACCACTTATGTGAAGTATGTTTAGTAAATTCTACAAAGTAATTTGATATGTTTTTAGGTAAACTTTTTTCTTCAACCTTTAAAATCTTTTTCACTTGCTTCAAGGCAACAGGTTTATTCTTTAGGTCTCCCAATCCATCAAGGAATTGTTAAAACATCACTTAGTAAGAGGATATTTCCTTGTTAAAAATAAAAAATAATTATCTTTGAAATCTTCAATAACATACTAACTAAATAAGGGTGCACAGTAACAGAACAATACCAAAATCTACTAATAATTAGAAAAAATAAGAATGCTGTCTTCACCTTTGGAATTCTCAAATATTATATGTTTAAACAAATAATAGGTTTTCAATCTTCGCCTCAACCTCGATTCATCATTAAATTGATAATTAAATATTATTGTTTTCCTTACTTGAAGCTCTGATTGTCACATGAACACTTCCTTACAATATTATATAGAATTTATATATATATTTAATAATAAAACTCAAATTCTCACTATGAATAAAACAATTAAGTTGCATTTCAAAATAGTTCGATATCTAAATCAAATTATAAATTATATGGTATTAATATAAATAAGTTGTTTTAATAATCAATAAATTTTACTATTCAATTAAAACAACTGTAATTGTAAGTTTGTTTATTAAATAAAAATTCTCAAACACCCTTTGTCCATAGATGTTTTATTCCATTCTATATGAACTTTGATTAACTTATATTCATACTAAATATTGTCATGTCAGAATTTCATTTTTAATAAAATCAATTTTTATGCTCAATAACATTAAATATAATTATTTTTCGTTATAACCTCATATATAAATTTTATATTTCATTTGCTAAAAATCCCATCAAAGTTTATCGAACTTAATTTGACTGGCACTTTAGTATTCTGCTATTGTTGAATCTACATTTGAGGTAGTACAGCCTATCTCTCTATAAGTTCTAATCTTTCTCTCTCTTCTTGTGTTACTTCCTATAATAATATAATCATTTTACTCTTCCATCGAGATACAATATAGTTGGCAACTTTCTTAAAACCATTTATCGATATCCTGGTCTTCTACTCAAAGAATTTCCTACAAGTTCTAATTCTTTGAGTTGAGTAAGAGCAACTAGGTGTTCAATATCAGGTAAGTCATTAATCCTATTTGAATTAGCGAATAGATGCTACAAGATAAATTAATTGATTACAAGCAATTTAAATAATTTTTAGATATTTTAGAAATTCTTTAAACCATTCCCATCAATCTTCAAACATTTAATCGGGTTTTATGCAGCAAATGATTAAGGATCGAATTATCTTACTTTATTATAATTTAAATCTAATTCTTTCAATTACTTTAAGTTTTCTAACTGGTCTACTCTAGTAATCTCGTTTTTTTCACATTTTATAATTTTTAATTCTTTTAATTAACAATATTACAACCCATTAAATTCTTTCAAACTATTTTATGAGATATCCAAAATCTATAATTATTGGCATCCATTCAATCCCTTTTTTTAGTTGATATCAGTCGGATACAATAGAGACTCTATTTTATTACAAGTCAATATTAAAATTTTTAAATGAGGCAAAAATCCTAGCATTTTAGTTGAAGTAAATAGATTTTGACTTAAATCCAATTCTACCAATAATGGGAATGATTAGACATTAAAAACATCTTCAAAATCTCTTAATTCACAATTCTATAAGCAAAGTTCAGTGATTTTATTTGCAGGCTAACCTTAGAGTCTTGAAAACAATATTTCTTCAGTCAAACGTCCTGTATATAAATTTTTAGCCATCTATTACTCAGATGCCTCTATAGAAATACCATCCAAAACCTTCAATTTAGGAATGATGTAAAGCACATAGGATCTATAATTAGTATCTCTGGCAAAAGGATTTCCAGATAAATCTAAGATGATTAGTTTTTGTAAATGTTTAATATTATTAACTTCTTTTTAATTAGTTATATTGTTATTTCCTAAATATATTTCCATTAAACTTTTCAAATCTGGGAATTCCTTTAGATTGAGAATGGCATTATCCTCAAGAGATATTTGCATCAGATTAATTAAGTTGGATAAACCATCTATTTAAAATATCTTATTTCCTCCTAATTCTAATTTCTTTAAGTATTACATGTTATCCAATCCCTATATTTAAATGATAGAGTTCTTTTCTAAGTTCAGTTCTTCAAGTAAGATTGAATCCTAAATAGATGTAATTTAGGTGATTTTATTATGGCCAAGATTCAAGTGTCTCAATTGTACCAAATCTTCCAGCCCTTTCATACTACTGAGTTTTTAGTGAGTAATCATAACTGATTAAATGTGTAGTTTCCAATCATGTTGGACTTTGCTGAATGTTTACAGCATCCCAGTTGTAATATATTAAGTTTAATTGACAGTTGGTTCCCTATCTTCTTCTGTTATAGGGAGATGATCTAAGAATGCCAAGTTATTGAGGATCATAACTATCTCCTTTCTTGTTTCCTTGTACTCTCCTATTGGATTGAAAATAACAGAGAGATATTTCAAATTTTAATTGTATTTCAGAATTCCAACTTAATCCATATCTTGAATATTATTATGTGTTAAATCCAACATTTCCAAATGATTCAAACCTTGTAGACCATTGAGATTGGATATTTCATTATGTGACAAATCAAGTCTAATTAGATTTGGTAATTCATTCAAACCCGTAATATTGTTGATTTTGTTGTAACTAAGAATGAGAGTGTGGAATTATCCTTTGACAAATGTGATATCTTAAACAGAACAATTACTTAAATTCAAGAATTAAGTTTGATTCTTCAATATTTCATTCAAATTTGGAGTGCCCACCAAATTGGGATTTAGTTCATAAAGGGTCGATCTACTTAAACAGTATTTAAAGTAATTCACCAAAGCAGGTTTGAGAGATGCACATTCCGATCTGTCTAAATCTTAGGCTTTCAACTCATAAGTTGGGTACTCTTCGAGATTCTCAAATTGATAACTATTCAAATCTTCAGCCAATTGATTGTATAAGTCGTTTATATTGTCCTTGTATTTATTAAAATTAGCAGGATTAATGAAATCATCATCCTCTGACTCTAGCACTCCTAATGCAGATCCAAAATCAGCAATTTTATTCTAAAGTGGAGATTGCATAACATATTCAAATTCAGCAAAGTATTCAGGCAGTATAAGATTATTGTCTAACACAAACCACAATTTATGTTTTTGATCATTTTCCATCACTCTTAAGACTGTGTATTCATCTTGATATTATCTGCCATCAACAGGAAACTTTTGAAACATCTCACTCCAAGGTTACTCTGGATTAAAATAGGGGTGTTTTGAATCAGATACTGATTTAATCATTAGAACTTTGCATATAAGAATTACTCCAGGTGGAATTATATTATATTTTTAATAGTACAATCTAATTTAATTTCATGATTACCTTCGTTTTATAAATCTCTTATTTAATTTTTGGGCATGCTCTTACCCATTCAAAAGATGCTGGATTCTTGGAGCATCAGCCCCCAAAATACTATTGACCAAAGGTGTATAAGGACTTAATCCTATGGATTGAGAGTCCTTGAGATATTAAATTAGAATACTTGATAACTTCTAAATCCTTCCTCTATTACATTATAGATTTCTGAGGGAAAGTTCGGATCGACTCCATAGAATAGATATTCAAGAGACTTTTTGTGACTTTGATTGGAGACGTCAACTAATGACTCCATTTTTTCTTCGAATTTATTTCTTATGAATTTATTGTGTATTCTCACAACTCTCTTTATTTGAATATCTTTGATGCCGAACTTCCCCATTTATTCTGCATGGAATCTTGAATTTATAAGATCAACACATGAACCATACCATTTTTCATTAGTTTTTCCTTCTTCTAATCTAATGTTGCCTCCAGTTTCTAATTCGGTCATTAGTTTATGAATGCTTTAATCGCAGTACTCATACACTTTCTTTTTAATGCTATTATAAATTTCATTTTGATTCTCATATTCCTCATACTTATTCTCTAAAAGTTACTGTCTCTCCTTATCCAATTATTCCTAAGCCAATTTAATATTTAAATTAGAAATGTCTTCGCATAATGAATCAATCTTTATTTTCTTGCCTTTCTTAAGTAATTTACATATTGTTGAAAATGTCCTTTGCATAGTTTTAATTCTCATATTATAGTACATCTTTTTTTTCATGAAGGTTCCTTCAGCAAAGGATTTTTAATCATCAGAAATCATAAGAGTGTCCAATTTAGATATGTTTCTTAGATGATAAAGCACATAGGTTTGATAGTTACAGAGATTGCAAATAGGGTTGTCACCAAAATGAGGATCATAAAACGCTAAGACTTTAAGATTGGGTAGACGATTCAAATTTAAGGCTTCCTTGAAACTGCAAATTTTATTGCCACTTATATTTAAATCATATAAGTTTTTTAATTTATCCAAAGATGTTCTCAGATTACTTATGGAATTGGCTGCTAACCATAGTTACTTGAGATTCACTAAGAAATCTAGATTTTAAATAGTATCGATTTTATTATCGCAAAGCCACAATGTTTCTAGTTTTGTTAATGAGTCTAACCCTTCTAATTTTTAGATTGCATTGTGAGATATATACAAGGCTTTTAAATTGGTTGTTGCTTTCAAGCCAGTTAATTTGACAATCTAATTCTCGTTCAAATTCAATTCCTCCAATTTAATTAAGTCATCTAAACCCTAGTTAAATAAATGCATGAGTACTTCAATAACAGTGATACCAACATTAATTAATGTTAGGGATTTCAAATTTTTGAATGCCTAGACTACATTCATTCTCCCAAAGTCTTCAAGAGTAAGTTCAATTCTTTCAATTTTGTCAAAGTTGTTCCATTCCTTATCAGAAAATGCATTCATAATTTTCTACTTAAAGGGGGATTCTTACAATTATCTCCAGTTTCCCAGAGTCTGCTTTCTTCTTATCCTCTTGTTGCATTTTAATTATTAAAACTTTGTTATGCTTAACTTTTAAAAAAGAATGAAATATATAATAATATTAGATCAATATTCATTTACTGATACATCAGATGCTACATAATTTATTGCTTAATACGTCTAATGAACTGGAAGAACTCTAAATCATCCTCTACTCTATGGTTGCTTTGTTCTGACCATGGTGGCAACTTGATGGTTAGAGTATCAGAATTGGATAAGTAGTTACGATCTTTGGTGACTGGCATTGGTGGGAACTTGATACCAACAAAAGGTTTCTTGGCCAAAGCTAAATGAAATATCTGGACATTCATTTACGATTGTAAACGTAAACATGCTTCTTGGAATTCTCAGAACTGCTAAGAGACTCTGTCTTTGGGGCAATGTTTAAAACCACATCCGTCGAAGAGTTCTAAACAGATTCTGCTTCAGTGTCTCCGTCTAAAGATATTGCTTTGTCAACATAATTTGCTGAGTCAGTCGTTGCTTCCTATAAGTTTTGAACTCTTTATTATCTGTTGAACTATTACTGCTCTTAATCTTCAATCTTCTCGATCTACAAGGATTCCTACTACTGAAAACCATCTTTTTGGGCTTCAATTAAGCTTTATTCAATACTTGCATCAATTGATTCCTCAACATAAACCATTGGAGTATCATCGCTCTTAAACACTACCAAACTAGCTTCAGCCTCCTAATTTTATTCTCCTTAAAGGGTTTCAGCTGAGACATCATCTCTTCCAACATAAAAACTTTAATCCTCTTTTTCCGATTCGAAGATTGCTTTTCTAAATTATCTCATTTACCTTGTTCTTCTTCAATCAAGGATTTTGGTGAGCCTCTCAACATTTATGAAGCACCAAAGCAAATTAGCACTGTGAGAATTAGTGTCTTCATGAATATATTATATATTAATAATTGAAAAACGATCAAAAATTTATAATTCAACTTCTCTAATTGCATGATCAAATACTCTCTCTATTTAGAATAACAATCCAGATGCTAAGATCAGCAGTTATATCATTACAATGACTATTTATTGACTGATCTCACACTATAACATAAGATTCTATTCTCTTCTCCCTTTACTTCTTATAATTAGAATTGTTAATATGTTTATGTTAAAGTTGCTTGTATTAAATAATAGATGCATATAAATCGAAGTTCATTGAACTCTGTCTATATAATGCATGTTTTTCAGTTTATTAATTTTTATACAAAAACGATATTGAATTTTAGAAGCAACGTGTCTCTTATGTTTTATTTTGAAATTTAGTAAAATAATAATTTAAAAACGAATTTGAGTTGGAGAAATGATATTTTGTAAGATGATTCATTTTGAACCTAATAGTCATTGAGGGTGATTATTGAGATTGTAGTAATTAAATGAATAAATAAATGGATTTAATTACTGTGTTAATCATTAATATTAGATTGCAGTTATTTCACAAAGTTGTTGTATTTAGCGAAGAAAATTTATCGTTTTTTAATGCAATAAAATAATATAAATCTTTCTAGAATGAGCACTAGCTAACAAGAATTGTTTGAATATATGAGTGAAACCTTATAAACATCTGAAAAGGGATTATTAGAGATGCAAAAATAACATCCTCAAAGTAAGCTAAATTATCTACTATTTTTTAAGATTTCCAAAAACTAGTTGAAAAGATGAAGCGCACAATGAGAAGAGAGAAGGCAAAATAGAGAAAGCAAAAAGATGAACCAGAGATTGTGTCTAGTAGTAAGAAAATCAAAAGAAAGAAGGAAGACGAGGATCCATTAAGAGAAAATGATAAGAAAACTATATAGATGATACGTAATAGGATAAGTGCCTAAAACTCAAGGGACAGGAAAAAACAATATTTACATCAATTAGAATCACAAGCACAAAAAGAACTGGACTACAATGCCGAACTCAGAAAGCAATTAGAAGAACTTTAAGAGAAACATCAAAAATTGACGAACAAGAGTTCGAAAATAAGAGACCAACTATCAATTCTACAGCAATTAGGTCGTGGATCGAGATTAGGCAAAATAAGTCTTGCTCTCTTGACCCTTGTGTCCGTGTTTTCAGTAATCTCCTAAAAAGAAGCCCATCAAACAATAACAACTCCTCTCGTTAAAATTGAAGAGATGTCAAGTGAAAGTGCATTGAGACCCTTAAACTACGAGAAATCATACTCCATTATTGATACTAATACATTTTTCGAAGAAGAGAAACTTGGAGTTGGAATTTCGGAGGAATCAGAGAATTGCTACAACTAATTGTTGCCAATCCCCCTTTATCGGTTGAATTCATAGATAGAATACGCACTAGAGCAGCATAGTTGAATATCTGATTGACTTTATGTATATTTTTCTATCTTGTTCGAGTAATAATTTAAAAAAAATTAAAAATAAACCAAATCATACCGATCTCTCCTTCGGGGGTTTGTACTTCAATCCTAAAATCTTATACACATCCATTTCTTCTTCGCATGGTATCACTTCTCCTTTCCACAACTTCTTATTATGAGCACCTCTCTGAGTAGGGTAGAGTCCATGATCACTTAAAGTATATCCATTTTTCTGAGCCCACAATCTCATGCTTCTATTATAATGGTCAGAGCCAGTGAAGTACAAAACTGCACAACCATACTGTTCCTTAGGATATAGTTTTAAATCAATCCTTCTATGCACAGCTTAATTAGATACTCTTCCAATTCCCATATAAGTTTCACAATCATGTTCAGTTCTTTTTGGCATTGTCAGATGATGAGTTAACAATTTCCCCTCCAATCTTTTGATCAAATTTAATAGGAAATCCTCAGTATTTTTACCATCACACCTTGTAATTAAAATATCCATATCTCCACATGTTTCCTTTTCTCTTCTATAAGATCCACAAGCAGTGGCCTTAAATAATCCTTGGACTCCACTTAAATCATCGATTTCTCTCTTCACTATCTCAAATATTAAGGTAGCTTCCTCTCTTGGAATCCTTTATTCTAAATCTTTCACTAATTGCAATCCAACTTATTGATTTCTATTTAGTAAATGTTGATTCTTTTGCAAATCCTCCAGAGTTCTTATTCCTTTGAAATAAAAGGTCGCCGCAGTGGTAGGTCCAATACCCCAAACTCTCGTTAATTCGCTGATGGCAACATTTTTTTCTTATCCTTCCAATTTTTATACTTTAGTCAATTTACCAGTTTACATAATTTCGATTATCTTCTTCTTAATTTTATCTCCTATTGTAGGCATATCCTTTAAATCATCACTAGATTTGATTGGATATGGCAGTGCTTTTAAGAATCCAATAGCCTTCCTGTAAGCTATACATCTTCCTTTATCTTTGTCATTTGTATATATTTTCAACAGTTTCTCCAACTCTTCAATAATCTCATTATTTTGACACTTTTGAGCAGCACCAGCTTCACAAACAAAATATCCCTTTTTTGCTTCCCAAAATTACTATTTTCTTTTTAATCCTGGATTAAATTATTTGGTTTCCTTTAATTAAGCAGACAATATGGGTTATTCAACATTAACAACTGATTTTCCTAAATCCAATCCATCCAAAATATCAAATTTAACTTTTCTAGTTTCAGTTATCTAGCAATCATCATCACCATAGAATTTCTCAGACTCAGGTATTTGAGGCTCTTCTTTTTTCAGAATAGATAAATCCTCCAATAAATACTCATAACCATCATCCACCTGATTATGGAAATTATCCAAATCATAATCATACTCATAATCTAATATTTACTTATATTCCTTAATAATATCCCTTCTAAATTCTTCCATCCTTTTCTCATACTTATTTCTTAACTCATTATCTTTGATATTGTAAATGCATATGTCTCCATCATCTTACTCAACCACCTCTTCTCTCACTGGCACGGTCTTAGCCAAAGCTTCTACATAAACTAGTTTTGTTTTGATTTCTGGAACTTCCTCTAAGACTGGCTGAAATTCTACTTCAGGGAACAACTGAAACTTCTTCTGTTCTTGCAGTTTTTTATTTAATAACGATTAGGATACCCAATCGGCATTTAGAAACTAATACCGATATTATTCAAAATCAAGATTAAATTTTGCAAACTATTTCTGACATAATTCTACTGTTGCATCAGAGCCAACAATCATTAGTGTGTCTGGACCGAGTTTCATTTGTCCTCCATTTGATTCAATCAGGTTCGTGAGTGTTCTAATCCTAGTATTAGTTAAATTGACTGTTGCCAGAGGGAACATAAAAGACATGTCTTTAAACATTTTTCAAAATGTCTTAAAATATTTATTTAAGATTGGCTATTTAACAACAATATTTTTAAAAATGTAACTTAATTATTGTTATTCATATTAATCAAAATAAATCCAACAATTCTTATCCAACTTATTTCCATTGTTATTAAAAGTAATTCCCTTTATATTTATACCATTTCAAATTAGTCTTAGGATCAGTCATTTCCTCAAAGAACATTGGCACATGCACTTAATTTGCTGCAGCCATAGCTTTTCTCCGTGCTCTCTACTTCTCCTCTAACCTATGTTTCTCACTTGAAGCCAAGTCAATCCATCCATTTTCAAACGCCAATTAATCTGGTCTCAATCTGCAATCCGTACAAGGTAATTCCTAAATAATTTAAACACATGTTAATTACTTTTATCATATCAATTGTCAAATGATTAAGTTACATGGCAAATTCAGTAAAATTATAATACCAGTCTGAATCCTATGGCAATTGATGTCTCTTCCACACAATGATTTCTCTTTAAGAATCATAAGCTATAAGACGATCATTCCAAAATCCTTTTAATTTATACTTCTCAATTCCATTTTTATCCTTTACATACCCTCTCATCTCCGACTCCGATTTCCCTGATTTTTCAATTAATTCCAACACTCCATTATCACCAGTAGTAAGATTTACAAACTTCATTTATCCCATATGATCCAAATATTATTACCCCCATAAAATGTTCTGAACCTTAGTTGTACACCTATTAAATTAATAATGATCATTTGATGATTTCAACATGACATTAAATAATCCAACAGGATTCACTTAGAAACATAAACCATTAAATTTAGTTTGGACATCTGTGTGAGCCCAAAATTAAAATGCTTTAGATTCTGCATATCCTGCAGAAATAGGAGGATGATGAGACACCTACTCACTAATAAACCTACAATTTTGAGTTTAAATTTCATAGGTTTCTCCTAGAATAGGATTGAAAGGTTTCTTTGTCCTTCCTATATTTGCTGAATATGGTGAGACACCAAAACCCATAATATAACACATTCTTAATGCACTATCTCCTGCGATTTTATCTGCTTCTTCCAACGAATCAGAGTATTCCATCTATTCAGCCAATCTTTATAACATAGACAATGGCTCATTCAAAATAACTATTATTATTATAAATGAATTACTTGGCACTGAAAATCTTCCTAGATCCTTTCCAATCAATTCCTTACACAAATACCAGACATTTATTTTTTCATTTGGGTCTTTTCGATAAGGCAATCGATCTCGTTTAGGACTATTAGTAAATTTAATTTTCTGAAAAGCAGGATTGTTAATGAGATTCGACTAAAAACTAATATAACTAATTCTTTAAGTACATATTTTATAGGTTGACGTTCTCTAATTAGCTAAGTGATCTCAGTTATACTCATCTATGAGGATTGACCATGTTATGGTTGATGCTAATAATTGATTTGTTCTTCTCGCATTACTGATTATGCTGAATTTTAATGAATAAAACTCTCATATACAGTTCCATTCTCCATATTTGATAGCTTTTACTTCTCCTCTTCCACAATTTGAGCACACAAGGTGATTTTCGTTTTTAGATTTTTCCCTATGCTTTCTAATCTGTCAGCCATCTCCTTAATTTGTGAGTTCTTCTCCAATTTAGGAATCAACATACTCAATGTTTCATCAACTACAATAATTCTCTATCATACATATAGCTCCAGTCTACCAAACATCAGTAAGCAATTCTTGTATCTTTTACTCAAATCTTATTTCACTTTATCGACTCAAACACTTGTCTTAAGCAGATTTCAAAGCATTTATCCAATCTATCTTCTCATTGATATTGTTTGCTCTCAAATGGATTTCAGTTGTTCCAGTATTGATTATTATTCTTAAAGGATCTTCTGGCACTAAAATCAAAGCGGAAACTTTCAAATGCACCTATCCTTTAATCTACCCTCCTTGAGAATCACAATAGAGAAGAACATCTTCATTTAGAATGAAATAACGATCTTGCCACCTTGAAAAAAGGTTAGTCCATTTTTTTAAATATCCTTCCATTTTTAATTATTAAAAATTAATATAATAGCATTTATCATTAGTTTTTCACTAATCTGTCTATAAGATGGAAAAAAGAAGACAATTATGTTATCTGATAATTTGTTAATCTTAATCATAATTTAGCATGTGGAGATGCTGTTCTGATTGTCTTAATCGTCTTAAAAACTTATTCATGGAATTCTGGCTCATTTAATGGATTGAGATCCTTCGCCCAATGATATAATTTCTCATATGGATTACCCTAAGAATCTCCAATGGCTGATCTTACACTATTATCATCATATGCAATAGCCTATAAAATAGAGAACATGTGTATACCTCAACTAAGCCCAAAGCATTGTCTTTCAAGTTAGAAATAAGTTCATCTCTGGTTTCTCTGATCCAAACAAATTGAGGACCACTTAAGACTCCATACTCAAACAATTATCCCTATTATTCCAAGATCTTATTAAGACCATACAATAGGCATAATTGGGTGAGGGCAGACTTAATATTTGGATCAGTCAACGCATTGACTTCTTCAAGGAAGGTTCTATAAGTCCAATAATTAGATTGTGTGTGAGCAATTTCTTATAAGAGAATGCCTAAGTGCTTGTCTGTGGCTTCCTTAAATGTCAACCCCTTATCACCCATGAGAGTTTGTAACTTTTATCCTGCATTAGCAACATTGAAAGCAACATTGTATCTCAAAGCAGCCAAGACTTTATTGAGATCTCTGGTACACTCTTTGGAGACCAATGGTTATTTGAGTTCAGTCAAATAATTGAAAATGTCCTCCAAATAATCACAAGTGGTGTTGGGAGCTTTTCCTGATTGCATGGCTAAGAATGTAAAACATAATTATACCTTTGTTGAGATACATCAACAAGACCTTACCCACAGACAAAGACAAGACTGTGTTATCACCTTCTGCAACAACACATGGACTCATCTCAGTGATAAGAGGTGGGATTCCAGAGTAATAGGAATAACCATGTCCACCAGCACATTATCTAACCTTTTCTAAGGCGAAGAAGCAATTCCATGTATAGTATGCTTTGGAAGCACTTAAGACAACATGAACTTCCTAAGATGAATCAAAGATATACCATCATTTTAGAGAAATCATTCTTTTATTTAATTCTAGCAACATTGTCTTATGCCATAGCAAAGACCTTCTTGCTTCCTAACATACATCCATACATTTCAGCAATCAATGGAATCAATTTGTGTTATTGGAGTTGATAATCAAAGATGGGAATTTCTTGTCCTAAGGAATCTTTGAATTGTTTTCTTTGTAATGAATATCTAATGACAATAGTGAGACCAATTCCTAGACATTTCCATACTGAATCCAAGAAATGTTATCTCATCAATTACATGGTAGCATGCCATACTTTGTCATCTCCTGTTTTAGTGAATTGTCCATCATCTGAGACATTCACATATTTGCTTAACATATTGACTTTGGGAATTCTAACATTGTCGAATCTCAAATATCCATTATCTTTTGAATTGTATCCAAATTTAGCACCAATGTCACCAACCAAAACTCCTGGAAGTGTTTAATGAGTTTTCACGTCTCTTATTTAGACAACAAAATTCTATACTCCACATCTCTTACCATCAATGTACAATTAAGCTTAGGTTACAACATGAGTAGCTGTTATGCCCATGTCACTTCCCCACCATTTAGTGGCTTTCAATGAGGGAGTATTAATAATGAAAGATTTTGTTTATTTATCATATGTGGCTGTTGTTTCGATTCTATTTATATCTGAACCATGTGCTAATTCTGTCTATGAATAACAACCCAGGATCTCCCATCTTGATGCTGGCTCATAAAATAGCTTCACTTATTCATCTGTACCCAAATTCAATATTGTGGGCATGAACATTTCATAATTCAATGATGACACCAACTATTCAACATAATATCATTATCTTACTGCCTCTGGATATATCAAGGTTGCGAACTCTTTGATATCACGCAAGTCGGCCACTTCCAATAACTTCTTCATTTTCCTTGCATATAGTTCATAGGTTTCGGCTCTTCCGATTCCAATGTCTTTTGGATTATTACGAAGAAGAGGATCAGAACTGCACAGCTTCTAAAATGCCATGAATCTCTTGAATCTCTCTTCTCCTTCCCAAATGAAGTGGGACAGCTTATTTACATCAAATGATATTTTCTTGCGTGCTATCTCAAGTGCTGACATATTAATAATTTAAATTAATGTAATACGATAGCCCTTAGGATTTACATAAAGCCCTCATTAATAGCAACGACTCCCAATAAATCACAAATCTTATTTAAAAGCTCTCCAATTTTTATGTCATTGGAGATCATCAAAATTAAGATATCTTTGAGTAACATCCCTCCCTATTTTAACTAGTTATTTAGCTGAAAATAATATCTTGGCTTTATTCTATGACAAAATTATCAACTTGTCAACTCAGCAACTCTGCTACATCATTTCCAGATTATCCTTCATTATGTAAGCATCTCCATTATTTAGTTCAAATCTTAAACAACCACTCAACATCACTTACTTGCTTAGTAACTCTGTTCTAAATGATTTCGTTATTCATCAATACGATTTTTCTAACTAAGAAATGGTTGATTATTATGTCAATTTTTTAAAAATCATAGCCATTAGAATTGATAGAGAAAACATCTTTCTCTATTTTAACTTCCGCTATCCCTCTTTCCCTTTGCTCTGGGAAGCATAAAAATTTATCAATTATCCAGATGTCTTAGTAAGCAATACTATTAAAGTCATCATCCTTAGCCTATCAAAATGTATCTCTCTATCATAATTTAGTATTCAATCTATCTCAAGACAGCGACACACTAACTTAATCAATCATGGAATAGGAAAATAGAACCATTAAAAAATTAAAAAACTACTTTTCACTAAGTCCATTCTATCTCGCATACCTGAAATACGTTCACTAAATTAAATGCATACTCCCCAATCTTGCTAAATCAGAATTCCATAACTCATTAGAAGAGTTGATCATGTTCTTTAGCGATATCCTTAAGTAATGTCCTTTTCTGATCCCACTTTTTGAATAAATAATGCTTCATAGATTAATCTTACCGATCTTGGACTATTTGCTATTAAATAAAAACACTGATTTTAAAACTGAATTTAAGTTAGGATTCTACCTTATATATCAAATCATATCTAAATTACCTTTTAATAACATATTAAAATATTTATCATAAGATAAGATCCCAAAAGATCGTGGACTTGAACTAAAATATAATTACATCCCATCTGCAACTTGGGTTTATGAAACAGAGAATTACTTGTGTGAATTTGAAGATGTCTTTTTAGAAGAAAACCTTAATCAAAACGTATTCAATGTTTTTGAGAACTAATAAGAAAACAATCTCATACACAATACTTACAAAACTTAGATGCTACATCTTCTAACAGTACGTTATTATTGCTATTATTTAAGCCACGAGATAACAGTATATTATTACTCTAATTAGCCATTTGGCAAATAATTAAGAATTAATAATAACCATGGCCTGCCTAACAAATTATTTAAGTATCAGTTTTTATCTTACATAGTTATTATCCAAACCCTAGAAGCAAATTATGTATTCAAAAAAAGTAATTGATTTTATATTTTTATTCTACCTAAATGAAGATACTAATATGCTGTAAGATATTTATTTGGAATATGGAATTTATGTAGCATAATTGAGAGCTAGTATTAGTTTGGATAAGGCTTATTTATCAGAAGCTGTAATAATAAATTGGGGGATTCTATAAAATTTTGATTTGAATCTCTTCAAGAAATCTTCGTTTACTGTTTCATTCAATGATTTACAAAATTGGGAACACGAGAATGAACTATCCCAATTTAAATTTATTTACATATATCTGATTTCGAAATTTTTGGTTACGAATTAAAAATAAGAGCCCCCAAAGGCACAATATGTACTGAATTAAGAGATATCTCATTTAACAGATGATTAATATTTTCAAATTGACAAAAAACGAACCGTAAAATATCTTTTTATCATTAGTATCTGATTATAAGTACGGAGTAAGGTTATGTATATTAAACTATCCCATGCTCCAATCCTAATAGAGGTGTTGTTACTTTTAAATACCCACTTGCAGGTTTAACCTGTACTTAAGAAAAAGATTACTTATGTTTTGAATAGAGTTCATTGGCAATAAATAAAGCAAAGCCAACAAAAATTTAAATTTCTAACAATCTCATGAATGAAATAATATCAAAAATAAATGAAGCCAAAGTAGAACTAAAAAAGAGTACTCTTGAACAACTAGAATAATTAATTAAATGAATAAAATTTAATTTCTACATTTTATGTATAAAGATAAACAAATATAGAAAATGCTGAATATAAAAAGATACTTCATTTATTATTTACTTAATATCGCTAATAAGATTAATTAGATAATAAAACTAAAATTTGAAACAATAAATTTTTTAAGATAAACTCAAAAGCAAGGTTCTTAAACATTTTTATATTCTAATCCTTATTACCTTCGCTTTTGAGTTATTATTACATTTATAATGGAAAAAAAACATCTTTTTTATATAACACTCAAAAAACCTGATTAGAATAAATTTATAATAATAAACTAGCAAAATTTATAATTCTTGAAACTAAGCTCAGAATCTTAATTAATTACAATAATTTAGTTATGTGAATAATAGAAATAGTATCAAAAATAGTTAATACATGAATGTCTTTATGAAATATATTTATTGATATTGAAGAGCTTATGAGTTACTTGTGGACTTTAAATTTAGGGCTGGCTTAAGTTAATTATGCTGCATTTATATTTCCTTCTTTTTAATGGTCCTGATGACTTTTTATTGGCTTTATGAGCAACATCTAGTAATGGAGGATATCTCAATGCAGGATAACTTGTTAGAGTCATTGGAGATTAGAAACATGAAGTAAGGGTATTTTAGAATGCGGTTTGAGTAGTTTAGGTGCTTATTTATGTTGATTTACTATTTTAGGTAGGTTGGACAGAAGAAGAAGAACATTTCATAATTTTTGAATCTAGAATGGACTTAATCCTATGGCTCTTGCTCTCAACATGTCTTTTCTCGATCCTTGGTAAGTTGCCAGGTATTAAACTATCTAGGTATTCTTGTTCTTCAATGTCCCATCCTAAATTTTTCTTATTCATATAATTAGTTTAATAATTATATCACTATTCAATAATTTCATTCATATATTTCTTGTAAAGACTTCCGTAGACTTGGTTCAATCCTTTCCATCCACTGTCAAGAAGAATGGCAGCAGCAACGCTTTCAAATATGTCACCATATAGTTTAGGAATCTCATTGATATGAGGTTTCAAGCCCATCCTAATTGTTTGTTCTCCCATAAACTTGTTTCCCAATAATTATTATTTCCAAGTCGATAATAGTCCTGGATTTAAGATCCAATTTGGATTTCTTTATTGTTTTTCCCTTGCTGCTCGAAAAACGTAAGAGATAACTAGCAATTCAATCGCAGCATCCCCTAAAAACTCTAATCTATCATATTGTAATGGATTTATAGCTATTTCAAATAATTGCGGATTATTAAATTTATAGTCCTTGATATCGATATGCTGAGTATATTCAGTAATAGGTTCAAAATCAAAGAGGATGTCTTAATAGAAAGATATGGGAAAGTTTGTTCGTCTCAAAATAATAATATATTCATAGAGACTTTGAGTAACTTCAAAAGCACCGCCGACAATTGCTTCATAAATATCTGCCTTCTGACTAATTTGCAACTGTTTGTTATCACTCGAAATCATATCATTGACTAAAGGATTTCGAATTTATTTGAAATGCAAATCCTAATTAATTATATAGTGTTCTAGACCTAATTATTCAAATAATTAGGCTAAAAATGTATTCATTATTAACCGACTTCTTAAGGATGTCATTTCTCCTTCGTCTAACAATTCGTATTGTTTAAAGATATCTACAGTTACTACATATTTCAAGACAGAATCCCCCAACAGTTCTAGATTTTCATAATTTCTTTTGAAATTGGATGACGAAGTTACTATAGCTTCTTCAACCACTTGATAATTTAGAATGCTTTCGACTGAGTCTTGATGACTCCAAATCTTGAATTAGCATATTAATGAGTGAAAGAGAATGCAAATAATATCATACGTTTTGTAATCTAGAGGATATTCTTATAATTATTAGATGGGTATTAATTGAGGTTACTTTAAGGGTTAGATAGATTTGAGTGATGTGCAATACTCTGAGGGAATGCCTGAGTTGCACTATTCACATTCATTTGTACTAAATGCCATATTTGGAACATTCCGATGAAATTAATTGATATGTAATGTATATGCACTAAAAGCGATATATTCATGGAAACTCTAATAATTCTATCTATATGATTGCACATTTCCAGGAATGAGTTTTTCTAAATGCAATAATTCATGAACATTCATCCCTTCGATCTCATTTAGAGTTACTCCATAATATTATAATGCTTCATCCAAATTCTAAAATGCACTTTATTGTACTAATTTCTGGAAATATGTTATTGCCTTGTCGTTGCTGTTTATGATATCATACACTGAAAAGGAAACAAACGGATTTTTTTTATTCACATAAATTCGATTAAAATCTGTAAACTCATTTTGAGCTGAATTTGATAGTTTAAATTAATTGAATTCACTCATGTTTTCCCCATACAACAGGATATTATTTCTGTTTTCATTCTTAATATCAAAATAGGATTCAAAAGGTCTATATTTTTATTGTATATAAGATAGACTATTGGCCTTGTAGCAATCTCCTAATAGGAAGCAATTGTATAAATAGATCTAATAAAATTCATCTTTAGTAAATTAACAAAGCCGACTTTCAATAAAGTTGATTTTCCAATTGAACATATATTGTAATTTGTTGCACTTTAAATATCCTGGAGTAATTATGTTGATTTCATATTGATTGTCATCTTTGGTGATTTATATTTTATTCTAATAAGCCAGTATGCGATCATTCATTTTCCTATATGAACTACCTTAATAATAAATAATCTATACTCAATTGATTTGGAATCCTTCCTATGAGTTGATGGTTAAATTAACTTTAAATTTACTTCATTTAATAATAAAAATTATTATACTAAAAAATAGATGGTATAAATATAAACAGACATATATATAAAGATAGAATTAAAGTAAATTGGGATATGGATTGGATGGAATAGGGTGGAATTGGATGGAATATGATGGAATAGGATGGGGATAGAAACTATAAAATCATTATATATATTGAGAAGTACCTTAGCGCAAACATAATGTTTTGTATTTTTTTATTTGATAATTCAAAGCTCCCAAGGAGTTCTATCCAAAGATGCTATGGTTTTATTGCAGAACTTAAAATCAGTATCATCTCTATATCCAACACAGAAATAACTATGATTATGTTTTAATCTATTACGTTCCTGTGGATTAATTGTATTTTGGTCTTCCACCATAACAATGTGGACATCTTGGTATTGACCCTAAAACTATTCCATCAGCAATTTTATTCAACAATTCATCTTTGTTTCCAGACATACTCTATAAGTTTTTTCTTAAATTATCCTTTATTTCTTAATTTGTCTTTGATGACCAATCCTTGATTGCCTTTTAATAAGCTTAATATTAATCTAAGGTGTATGCTGCAAATTTGACTGGAACTTTGGGTTAAGCATCAGCCTTTGGAGCAACTGGCTTTAACACTTTCTTTTTATCATCCTTCTATTCTTTGACATTTTATTTTTTTGAAACTTATTTTTTGGCGGGAGCAACAGCCTTTGCTTTTTTAGGCACTACCTTTTTAACAGGAGCTGCCTTAACTACTATATTTTTTTATGGTTTTCTAGAAACAACTTTCTTTTTTGCAGGTACAACCTTTTTGGTTTCTTTCTTAACTATCTTTTTAGGCACTTTCTTCTAGATCACTTTTGTAGCCTTCTTGACAACTTACTTTTTAACTGCTTTAGAGACTGTCTTGGAGACTGCCTTCTTTGTCTTAGCACTTTACCTAGCTAATATAGAATAAGGTTAGAAAAATACCCATGTATATCAATTGATAATTTGTAATAATAATTCAAGATATACATCGCATTAATTAAACATTAAATAGATAATCAACAGAATGTGCACAGATTATTAAATTGGCAATTAAATAAACATTAAATATTATACTTTTTTTGAACATCTGAAATAATTAATAATGATGTAGCTTCAAATAATTCACTTAAATTTAAAATCAAAGTTTTCAGTTTAGTTTTATTGAATAAATAGAGACAACTTATTTAAACTGTGTTTTGCTAGTTTTTGATTTAATTATATTTTAAGATCAAACAAAATCAATTTTGAGAATCACTCGAAATAATTGACAATTACATCATTTTTCATCAATTATTATTATTAGAATTTTATGCTATTGGTGGATTATTAATAATTTGTATTTAGTTCCTCAACAGGAATTCATAACTTTATTAATACATAATTAATATTATTACAATTCCTATAAAAGTTTGCAATCTTTAAATGTATTAAATCATTATTTTTACAAATTTAAAGATTTATGATTAGTTTAAGAATTTCTTGCAGAACAACTAGAGAGCGCATTCATTTTCTACATAATATTCACAATTTATAGATACTTTAAAGAATAATTTAATCATATTCATTTTAGTGATTTATATGAGGTAATTAAACCTTCTCTTTTGGATCTTTCTTATGTTATTAGAGATTTATGTATATAATATCTAATTCTTATAGAACTGAGTTGCATTCATTAGATGATAATAAATAATTAAATCATATTATATAAGAATAATGAATATATAAAGAATTTTATTATTTATTATAATAATGCAAAAGTTATTACTAATTACATCATTGGTTGTTTCAATTTTTGCCGAGAACACTAACTACGCCTATACTAACTGGAATACAGTCCAAGGAACTTTGAGTACGAATTCAACTCTTGAGAACTATGAATAAACCATATGGTTGGTTTATATTTCAATTGGAGTTCCAGCTCAAGATTTTACAGTCTAAATTGATACCGGCTCTAATATTTTATGGGTTCCTTACACAGATTGTCCAAGATGTGATATTTCAACTAGATACAATCCTAATGGATAAGAATATTTTTCTCCAAATGGTAGTACTTATTATCAAGCTTACGGAAGTGGAGAATGCAGTGGATATGTTGCGACAGATATGGTAAGTATATAGGATACAGACATAAACACAACATTTGCTATGATGTTTGCAACGATGGAACAAGGCTTTGCATTCCCAACAGTTATGGATGGTATTATGGGTATTTCAAACAATCAAACATTCACAAATATCTTTTAAGCTGCTTTCAATGCAGGTTAGATACCAACTGAATTGTATGGCTTAATCTTGAACTAGGCTCCTTTACCATCTACTTTGATTTTTGGAGACATTGATCCTAATTTACTTAATTAGATTTAATGGGTTATTCCTAATGATATCTATAGATGGAAATTATTTATTAATGCCTTTACTATCAATGGATAAGATTATTCTTCATTGATGGGATCAGTTTAATCAGCAATTTTAGATTCAGGAACTACAGAATTACTAGTGACTTAAGACCTTTATAATGTTCTCCTTAAGGATTACTTGATACCTTCAGGTTGTTTCATGAGTGGCAGTATTTATTGTCCTTGCCAACCAACTGCTGACGCTTTAGCTTACCTCCCAAATATCACAGTTGCATTCAATGTTGTTAATGTGACAATCCCCTTTTTCAATTTATTATAAGGATACTATGTAGCAGGTTAATTTAATGTATTATTATATTAGCTACTGGAGATGTTTGCCAAGTCATGATGTCCTACTTGAGTGGTGCTCCATTTATGGTATTTGGTGATCCAGCATTATTATCCATCATTCCAATATTTAACAAGACTGCAAACGAAATTGGTATCATTGGAGGTGTTCCAAATGGAATTCCAAATGGAGATTATCCTGGAAATGATGAAATTGATGAAGCAGTAGGATGAAACAAATATATTATCATATATAATTATAAAATAATAACAACATCATTTAAGTTTTGGTCTATGCGAGGTGCTGCCTCTTTAAGTGATTTGCGAAGATAAAGTAAAGAGTGATAATTATGATAACTAGGATTTAAGATGAGTGGAGGTGCTTGAAATTCTTTTCTGCAATTATTGAGGTGGTCTTTATGATGATATTTCCCTATTTGTAGGACTGCTATGTTATAATTGCATTATTTTTTGAATCTAATTATAATTGATATGATTAATATAGTTCCTATCCATTAAAGACCTTTCTGAGAGGAGTGTTCTCAACGTTGGGTGATTATCCTGATTCCTCAATGAAGGAGCTTTCTTTAAAAGAGTCTAAAAGCTTTTTCTCAAAAGAGCCAATGTAGCAGCTGTTGGAGTTGTTCCAGTTAAAGATTTAGGTTATTTTGGGGTTTTCATACTTAATTGATTGTCAATATCCTATAGATTGAGTTGTAGATGCTTCTTTGGTGAATTTTGAGTACTATGATGGCCACTATTAAAAAACTGATTATTGATTCTTGGAGAACTGGCAGATTTCAGAGATTACTTAACTGAGTTACTCTTCTTGAATTAATTTGGATTCACATTAGATTGTTTTTCATTTAACACTAGTTTTTATTTCTTTTCCACTACCAAATCACTAGATGCTCTATTTTTAACATTCTGTTATTTTGATTCTAACAAGAACTAATCCTAATGTAAAGGGTTAATGTAATTGAAGAACTCAAACAAATCATCTTAGGGTTTCAAATCACCAGTTTCATTTCTCTAATTGAATTCAGCCACATCTACTTTTAAGAATTCTCCATGGATATGAGTTTCATAGATATCTATCTCAATAGGCATTTCTATTTGCTTATTTTTTATGGCTTCCCAATTCACATCACTTAACCATTAATACTTCTTTAAAACTTTGAAATCCTTGATACGTTTGCTTACATCCTTTTCCAATAAATCAATCAACAATTCTGTAACTTCTTCTGTAAGGTCTTCTGGCAACTCTAACTCCTCATTAATTATCTTCTAAAAGATCTCGTCAGTGTTTTAAGAGTAATGTGGTGGCAATCCCAAAAGCAACTCATGTAATAGGCAGCCTAATGTGTAGAAGTCTGCAGGATATGAATATCCTTAACGACTAAAATAGTCAATAGAGTTACCTGACTATTTCTGGAGGCATGTACTCTGGAGAACCACAAAAACTATGAGTTACGTCTTCATTCATCAAGTCCAACTTAGATAGACCGAAATCTGTCAATTATATGTGACCGCGAATATCAATCAAGATATTTTCTGGCTGTTACAATTAATTTTAATAATACCTTTAAATCTCGATAGAGCACTTTATGTTTATGTAACTCTTCCAATGTGCAAATAACTTCGCAAAAGTACTTCTTGGCTTCGTCCTCTGTAAATCGATAATTTTAGAGATGGAAGAACATCTCTCCTCCTGGACTGTATTCCATTAAGAAACACAAATGTTCTCTTGTGGCAAATGTTGCATATAATGGCACAATAAATGGGCTTTAATTTAATACATTGGATAATATTTTCTTTTCTCTCAATACCTATTCCAAACGTCTACAATCTGTAATGTAATGCTTTTTTATCATTTTCAGCGCATAGAGTCTTGCATTCCCTTTATGTCTTATCAAATATACTTCTGACGTTCCTCCTTTGCCTATGCATTTTTCAAAGACAAAGTCTTTCAAACTTAACTATCCTGTTTATTACTTGTAAATTCCTATCAACCACTCATTCTACTTCAATTTATTTAATGGAAATGAACCTAATCGTTATTATTTCTTACTCCTGTCTTCAGGTCTCGATAGAATATAATCTAAAGTCAAAGCCCCAGATACAGTCTTTAATCCGATCAGTTAATTTGGATTTGGAGTCAAGGGATGCTCTTTAATCTATCTCTTTAATTCATTATTACTCTTTTGTAAAGATCACTCAAATTTGCATTACTTGGCATCTCGATGAGAATTAATTTGTCTTGTAATTTTAGATTAATTGCCCTTGTCATTTTTATCAATTTAATTTTATTATATATATAATCATTTTGATAGCCATTTCCTATGTTGTTGAGGAAAGTGATGCTGCTTCCAAACTTACACTTGCTCCCTCAAGTGTTTCTCATTCAGTCGTTCCATGAATCTGATTTCAGACATATCCTTGTTCATGAAAATCCCCTTCACGTCATTCTCCATCTCTTCATGCTCCATTATTTTAAGAGCTTCTATGTGCATAATCTGATTGTCTTTGAATTTGCAATAATTCATTTTCACCTACTCCTTCATCTTCTACTCCTCCTATTATTTCTTTTCATATCTTCTCTTCAACTGCAATAACTTCCCCTCAGCATTCACTATTGACATCAACTTATTCTCCCTGTCAGTGTCCTCGACCATTGAACTAAATTACGACTATTCAGTAGGAATGTGATGAAACTGTTTCAACTTCTCTTTGGCTTCTAATTTCTTCAATTCATTCAGTAACTACCTCTTCCTCTTACTCATCAAATCTAACTATAATTTGTACTTAAATACTCTTGTCATCAAGTATCTTATCAACATGTTTATCCAAACGTAAATTCAAATAGTCCTTTTGCTTCTTGATCAGTAGATCTTCCCTCAAATGATTTTCTAAACTCTATCTATTTTTTGGCCCAAACAAAGAAAGATTGGCAACCTTAGATAGATTGAGAAGGGCTTAATCAGAAAGACTTTTTTAATAGAGTGGGTTCTAAGTTTTATCAATCTCCATAAAAAGAGCTGAACTACCAAAATTATTCTTTATTTCTGGGAATTAAGTTTTAAGCATAGTTCTATTAGATTTAATAGTTTTAGTCATATCTCTTTTCATTTCTGTTCTCATTGTATCTCCTAATTCTGTAATCAATAGTCTATTCATTTAATATATATATATATAAATAATCAATCAGTATTAATTTATTTATTGCAACAATTTTATTAGATTCTTATTCTCATTCGAGAGTTATTTTTAATTACTAATTCTTTTTTTGATATGTTAAATCCAGAGAAATTGATATTAAATCTATTCGAGTTTTTTTCTTAACTTTATTCCAAACAACTAGCCAGTCTCTATCTCATTCTCAAATCAGCTTGATTCTGCCTTTGAAATCTCCTCTACAATTGTTCCAATTTGCCTTCAGCATTCATAATGGAGGGAACTTGAAGAATGGTTTACACCTTCTCATTGTCTTTAAACGCCAAGGTGTAATTCGACTTACTTCTATCACTTTGTTTTATTAACATTAGTTATTTCAGCAACTAACTTTTTCGCTTTGTAAATTAATCTCAATCTTTTAGAAATATTGTAAATACCTTGATTATCCACAATTTGATGTACTAATCTGTCTAAATTCTTATTTATATAGGAACTCTTTTTTGGTAGATTGAGATCCTACTATATGCAATTCTTCAGTTGTTCAGTTTAACCTTGCAAGGATAGCTTGGCCATGTTATATAGCTTAGTTTAGGCAATGGACACGAGTTCTTATGGACACAAGAGAGGATTAATTGTATTTTATCTTTTTAATTCAACAGTGGACTCACTAGCATTGGTTTTAAAACGAAGATATCTTTTGCTCGAAGTAAAATTGAAGTCATTTGAAGTACAATCTTCTTTGAGATCTTTACGAATAGAATCTCCAATTTCTGTAATAATAATTCGATTCATTATTAAATATAATAAATATATAAATAAGTTGGATTCCATATTTTGATTAATTCTTCTCTTTCTGAAAACAAATTGATTCCTTATAGCCTTGTAACTCATTTTGATGGTAGCAAAAACAAAAGTCAAGGAGATTAAGCACCAAAATTCAACCAAATAATTTCATTTATAAAATTGTAAATATTATTATATATATATATCATTTATCATAACTCAATGTCTTCCTGGCATTTACTCCTTCTTTGGTTCTAATTTAATCATGTCATCAATTCTCAAGATTGTTATGGCTGCCTCTGTGGCAAATCTAAAAAGGATAGTTATAATATTACTTTATTGCTTTCACTTTACTAACAGTTGGTTCTAGAATTCCATGTCTTAAATTATGTCTGACTTCTCCTTTGATTAGATCTAAGCCACTGTACTTAAATCCCTTTTCATCTATTTTCATTGATTGAGATTTGCTATGTAAAACTCTTAATTTGCTGATTAATTCTATTGAATCTTTGGCTGCATTAGTAGCTAATATCTTTGGAATAACAGTCAATGCTTCAGCAAACTCAGCAACAGCGATTTGTTCAATTGTGTCTAGAGTTCTTGAGAAATCATCTAAATAAATGCTTAAAGCCATTTCAACAGCTCCACCACCAGCTACAACTGAACCAGATTCCAAGGTTCTTTTAACAACACAAAATGAATCGTGCATTGATCTCTCTATTTCATCAGTCATCATTTCATTAGCTCCTCTCAGAATAATGCTGGCTGATTATTCCCTTTTCATTCCCTTGAAAAATATGTAATCATTGTCTCCTATAGCTTCTTCATACACTTCCTATTATTACAATATTACTATACTTCAGCCTCTCCTAGACTTGAAACATCAAACGACTCTCCAGTTTCTTCATTTGCAAAGGTAGTGATGATCTTCGCCCCAGTTGCTCTTGCTATTCTCCTTAAATGTTCTTTGGGAACTCTTCTCAATCCAATAGCTCCTGCTTCTACTAAATATTTATTAGCTAAGTCATCCATTCCCTTTGAAGTTAAAATTACATTGGCACCTGCTGATAACAATAATTAGATTCTTTCTTTCAACACATCCATTTCCTTCTTTCTTATTTTCTCTAAATTATTAGGATCATCAACCAAAATTTAAACACCCATCTGCATTTTGAATTTATTTAAATTGATATCTAAGCATGCAACTTTGGCATTCTTAACTTTGGTCACCATTTGTTGTGAGGCTCTTTATAATTATAGAACATATCCTCTAACCAATTCAGATTAATTGGAGGATTGCCCATGACTTTTAACGACATTTATAGATTAAATGGGATACTTAGGTTTTCCAGTTATCTAACCTTAAGTTTTGATAAGTCTGACAGCATCGACGGCCAATTTAGCAAAAATGTGACTCTCGGAACCAATAATTTTACTATTCATCGAAGTCTTGGCAGCATTCAATAGAATCTCAGTGTCATCCTCTGTGATTTTGTGCACTAGATGAGATTGAATATATTTGACTGCTTACCTAGCAGCTAATTTGTAACCGGATATAATGGTGGTAGGATGCACTTTAATTTTGATTAATTCATTAGCTCGCTTAAGCAATTCAGCAGCTAAAATAACTACTGATGTAGTGCCATCGCCAACTTCCTTATCTTACAATTAACTCAATTCAACAATGACCTTAGCAGCAGGATGCTCAACTTCCAATTGTTTAAGGATGGTAGCTCCATCATTTGTGATTACAACATCCCCAATTTCATCTACAAGCATCTTATCCAATCCTTATGGTCCAAGACTTGTTTTCACTATATTCGCAATGGCCATGACAGCAGTTACATTACTTGTACGAACATCTTAACCTTGATCTCTTTCACCACGAATACCCAGAGCAGACATTTTAATTAATTAATTATATAATTATTTAAACATCCTAGCATACCTAATCAACCATTAATTTATTTCTTTTACAGTGAATTGATTTATAATTATTAAATTATAATATTAATTAATTAATCATCTTCTCTTTGCATATTGCTTATTTGGCATGAAATCATCCAAATCATTCTTTGAATAATTGTTTTAATAACGCTTTGGATAATAAACATTCTCCTTGTTTTCATTATTAAATGGAGAAGATCTTTCTTAAATTTTACTCTTCTTTTAGTTATTGTTGCATTATAAAAATACCTACCCAAATTATTCGTTTAAGGGTTCCTTTAGGTCATTCTTGCTATTTTTCTTTATATATTATCTGCATATATTCTAATCCTCATTTGATAATTCTGGTAAAATCTTTAATAGCCTATTGCATGGTAATTGAACTGTATTTTATAACAAAGTCATTAATTAAGAATTTTAAATAGATAATAACGTATCCAAATTGGAAATGTTAAAATCCATTTTTAAACCCATTATTACAATATTGGTAACTATTGGATAAACTTATTCATTCAATTCATATTATAATAAGGAGTTAATTGTTTATTCTAAGGTTTAATGTTAAATTCTATTTTCATCCATTAATTGATATAATCTATTCAATAATGGAATTGCCTGGAGTAGTTGTTTATCTAAACTATAAAGTCTGATTATTGTCAATAACAATTGAATGGATTAAGGAATTGAATGACAGAATTGATCAAATATTTGAACTCCGATGTGATACTATTATTGATTTAGACAGGATTCCAAAATGAGTTGTAACAAGGATTCATCAGGATTAATTTGAAAAGTTGCCATGATTTAAACTGTCTCATTGAGCCTTTTCATATTGCCTTTTCTGCAATGTCCCTTTAATAATGTACTAAAAGTAATGAGATCTGGTTTGATTGTAGATTCAACTAATTCTTAAAATAATTTATCCGCTTAATTGAGTTATCCATTCTTTACCATTCCATCTAAAAATGAATTATAAGTTATGAGATTTGGATATGTTTTAGGTGATTATTTCATAAGATTAAAATATTTGAGAGCTTCGTCAATTTAATTTTATTTACAACATCCTTTAATGATGGTTGTATAGAGAACTGTGTTGATTGGAAGGTTTTATGCTTTCATCTGATCAATGAATTGCAATGCCTGATCTAATCTATCATTCCTAACACATGCATCTACTAAACATCCATAAGTGACATCGTTAATTGGAATCTTTTTTTATTTCATTTCTTCAAACATTCTAAATGCTCCATTCAAATCATTCATTTTCCCATATGCTTTAATTAAGATTCCATAAGTGACAGATGATGGATCAATTTATTTATTTTTCATTTCTCTAAATAAATCCATTCCTTTTTAGATCTCATTAAATTTAACGCAAGCATCAATTAATGAATTATAAAGTATTTCATCTGGTTTGAATTACCCAGTCTCTTGAATCTATTCCAATAGAGTTATTGCTCTCAATAGTTCATCCCTATTTGAGTGATTGGTTTTAATTCCATTCACTAAGATACTATAAGTAAAATTATCAGGGAATATGCCATATTACTTTCTCATTTCTTCAAAATATCTCCAAGCAATATTCATTTTATTACACTTAACACAAGAATCAAGTAATGAATTGAAACTGATTCTATTTGGTTTGATGCCTATTTATTTCATTTCTTCAAACAAATTTATAGCATCATTCAATCTCTTCTTTCTTCCACATCCTTTTATCAATGTATTATAGGTAATCTCATCTAATTAAATGGTCTAGGATTATTTCATCTCATTTAGCAATTAGAAACCTCGATTCAAGTCTCCTGCATTTATACATGCATCTAGAAGACAATTATAAATGATTTGATCTGGCTGATTAATTTATTTATATTCATCAAATAACTAAAATGCCAATTTCAAATCCATATTATCTGAATTTTTTAAGCCATTAATAAGAGTTGTATAAGTAAAATTATCTGGCTTTGTTTAGGTCAATTTAAGATTTTCGAAAGTCTTCCAAGCTTTTTCCTTTTTATTGTTTTTAAAGTATTAATCGATCATCGTGTTTATTGTAACAATCGTAGGTTGAATTTTCGCTTAATCTCTCATGAATACCAATAGATATTCTGCCATCTCAACTTAAGACTTTCTGAAAGCATAATCAATTAGTTTATTAAAGAATATATCAGTTGGATGCAAATTGATCACACCTTCATATAACACTTCATTGAAAAATTGATACCATTAAGCATTGGAACTACTTAATTCAATTAATTATCTTAGAAGCATATCACAGATTTTTTGAGCTGTTTTTTCAAATTCATCCTTGATTGACTCATCAATTTATCTATTTAATTTCGATTTTAATAATTCCCAACATTCTCCAACCAATCCCCAATGCAATAATTGATGGGTATGACAATAAACAATAAGAGGATAATATTGAATCTAATTGTATTACGCTAATTCCGCCTTGAAAATCATTGTTTCCAAAAGATGTTAGATTTCATGTAAAGCATAGAAACCTTCTTGGGAACCAATCCTAGATGACACACTAAATATCATTTTGATGATTTATCTATTCAGTAAATAATTTTTGCTTGTCAATATTGCAGTTAATCCAACAATTCTCTATTTTAAATACACTCTATCTTGCTTTACAATCAATTCAATTGTATGAATAATAGAATTTGATTTAACCCAATCAAGATCCTCAAATTCATCTAAGTATGATAGGATATCAGGAACATTATTTGAAGTCAAATATTATTCTAATCTCGTTTCACAAATAACTGCTTAATTGGTTGAAAGTGAGGACATTTTTGTGGGTCCTACTTAGAAACAAGATATCTCAATATCGTCATTGGTTGAGTGGCTTATTTCTCCGGTGCTATTCAAAATTTAAAGAGAATAAGTACATTGCACTCCATGGTGTTTTTTGACCTGAACTTCTTGGGATTTTTTTTTATTGAGAAACAGAATTTCTAACAATATTTGGATCAATGTTCTCTTAATTGTGAATAGTATCAGACTTGTTCATTTACTCAAAAAATATATTTAAATTAATTGAATTTAAATTCTTTTAACTGTTAGTTTTAAATAATATTATTCTCATAAATGTTTCATATCAAATTCTAATTTCCAAATATATTCTTAGGATCTATCTGCTGTTTGATTCTTTTTAAGATTTCAACTCCAGTATCTCCAATCTGCCTTTACATAAATTATTTTCTGAGCTTGCCAACACCTAAAATGATGAATTCAAATCATTTACCATGATGATGAGAAATGGATCCTCCATTTTTCATAATCTCCTCTCTTGCAGCATCCTCTATTTCAGAATAGCACTTAACTGGATCAGATATTCCTTTATAACCAAATCCAAAATAAACATAAATAGTAGCTCCTGTGTCATAAACCTATGAAATTCGAAATGAAACAAATGGCTCCTTCTCAACTCCTCTTTTAGAGCACTCCTCTACTATTCTTCTTTAAATCTACAAATCAAATCATCTCATTACATTTTCACACACAGCAGGAACATTCTTCCACCCAACTGCTGTCTCAAAGGACTCTGCAATAAACTAAAATTGCATAGCAAAATCTCTCAAATATGCAATCATATAAGTTAAGAAATATCCTCTTTCCCCATTTTCAGCTCCAGCTCTAAATCCCTTATAAAATTTAGCCAACTCAAAAACTTTCTTCTCTTAGAACTCCACTTCTTATTTAGTTCCCTCAAACACTACAGTTACTAAACACATTTAATCAGGATCGTATTGCATGAATTAAGTGATGAAATACTTTTTCACCTTATCCATAAATTCCTCTCTCTTACTATGAGGCATAGTCTTCAAAGCCATTCCAAATTAAAATTGATTGTTATCAACCAATCTCACTGAAGCTGGCCAAACTTTGCTTCTTGATAATTTGTACATAAATTCAGTTCCCAAAGCAAAGTTATGGAACAAAATAGATTCATATTTACAAACCTGATATAATAGTATTAAATTACTTCAGGTTGAGCCTTAACTTTGATAACAGCTTCAGTTATGATACCAATAGTGCCCTCAGACCCCAAAACAATTTAGTTGAGATCTGGACCACTACTGACTCTTGGATAATCTAAACTCTGAGACAAGGTTCCAGTTGGAGTAACAACTTTAACAGAAAGGATGATGTCCTCGATATTTCCATAACGATTCTTTTTCATTCCTGAAGCTCTTGTACTAATCCAACCTCCAAGGGTTGAAAATTCTACTGAATCAGGTTCATGTCCACATACTACTCCATATCTTGATAGTTCCTTCTCTAGATCCTTTCCTGTAACTCCAGTTTCAACCAAAGCTGTCATATTCTTTCTGTCTACCCATCTTATATGATTCATCCTTGAAGTATCAACAGAAACAATCATTCTTGTTTCTTCCTTTGGACATTACAATGCCCATGTAACATTAGTGCCTCCTCCATAAACTGTCAACATTACATTATGTTCAACAGCCAATTTGACTAACAATTCTGCCTAGGCATGAGAATTTATATAGACTACACAATCCACTATTCTTGCTAATTTACCATGTCTTAATTCATAGATCTACATTTAATGTACTTTATACCTCTTACATAGTATGTCCATGAGAATGCAATATTCTCTAAGCATTATCAAAGGAAACCTCATTGAACTACCCTTGAATTGCATTCATAAATTATTCATTGATTATAGGTGGATTTGCGGGAATTTCAGTTTATGCTTCGCAATTAAGACTCAAGTCGATTCCAACTTTAGCTTCTGCCCACTCCTTAAATTTCATCATCTTCTAATTTGAAAATCTGTATTTATTTCCTGTCAACCTTACAGCTCCATCTTATTCTAAGATAAATTTTGTATCCTTATATCCCCATCCATTATTCTTGAACCATTCCAATTTATTTTATGGTCTCTATACACATATAATCCTCAATTTTTACTTATTCGTAATACTACCCTTTGAGTCCAGCCGGTTCCACAATTTGACTCTGTAATTACTAAATACGAATCATAAATTAAAATAAAACTTATTCAAATTATTTATAATATTCAAAGTAAATTCGAACCATCTCATAATGCTTAACAATGACAAACTGAAGTATTTTTAAACAGTAATAAACTCTAAATTTATTTTCTTATCTACTACTGTATCAATTTATCAATGAAACTTTATCATCAATCGTTAAATGCAGATTTACATTAATAAAATCACATAAGGAAAATGATAGGATTTGAAGACTCAAAGGGTATTTTCTAAATTTATCTTCCCTTAGTGAATTGATTATAATTTGTTTTAATTAATTTTATAATAAACTTTAAATATGCATTAGCAATAAATTGTATTGTCATATTTTGCATAATTGAGATTGTAAATTAGTGATGCATTACATATCAACACTGAAAAATATTTCAAAAAGCAGGCATCGGAATCAGAGTTAGTCTTAATTTCAAGATTGACAGGAAAAATAAATAAAAGGAATACAGAATAATAAAGGACAATAGTCATCTCTAGTGAAAATATCTATAATATCGATAAGAAATCAATTAAAAGAAAGATTTCAATTCATAAAATATTTGGGGTGACAGTTTCTAGGTCAAGTTATGAATTTGTTTTACATGTTCCTTAGGAAAGTGATTATCGTTTCAAATCACAAGAATATAGAGATATCATTCTCTATTACTTATCTATTGTCCTTAAATTAAATAACAAAGATGGCCTAAGGCTCTATATGGTAGATAATGAAGAATTGGATCAATTTTGCTTGCATGATGCAACAGCTGATTGCAAAAAATAAATTGCACTTCATCCAAAAACAAAATTACTTTTATTGTATCCTGAGAATTTTCAATTGTAATACATAAATTTGATGTTTGCTCAAAATAAAAATGTCAAAAATTAATATATCAGCATCCTATATGTTCATGATCCTCTGAACTTAAGGATAAGATTGGATGATTATTCAAAACTCGCTACTATTGCTTAAGGTTCCTTTAGTAAAGTGCTCTTAATAAACTAAAAAATTGAGAAGCAGTCACAACTCTTAGTTCTCAAAACTATTTAATCTTACAATATCGATATTAATATATTGCAATTTCACTTAGAAAATTATGCTTAATCTCAGTATACGGAGCAGTTAGAACTGTGCTTAAGATAGCAGGATTAAATTCATTTTTTTTTCAAATTTGTAAAAGGCGGAGACTTATACACTCATCTTTAAGAAGTAAATTATTTTTCAGAAATTGAAGCTAAATACATTATTGCATAAATAGCTTTAGGATTATCCTATCTACATGAAAGCGGAACTATATATGGAGATCTAAAACCAGAAAATGTATTGATCGATGAAAATGGATACATTTAATTGACAGATTTTGGATTCGGCAGATTGAGAGTCTATCAAGAATTTAAAAAAGTTTAGACTATTAATTTTACTGTTGAATATGCTGCTCCAGAATACCTCTTGCAAGGAGATTTAACTAGAATGTCTGATTGGTACAGTTTAGGAATTTTACTTTATGAATTGGTGATTGGAATTTCTCCATTTTATCACCATAATCATGAGATTGCAATTAAGATGATTTGCAAAGGAGATTTGTATTTTCCCAAGACCCCTGCTATAACTTATGAATGCAAGGATTTTATAACGAAATTGCTTCAGAAGGATAGCTAAAGTCGTATAGGATTTGAGCATGACTTCAAAGAGATCTAATCTCATAAATGGTTCTAAGGATTAAACTGGTAAGAACTTTCAGAAAAGAAAAAATCGTTACCGTACATCCCAAAAATTAATGAAGAAGATACTGTACCATAGTAATATTTTAGATTTGAGAAATTAACTGATGAAGAAAAGGGTTGGTGATAAAGATAAAATATTCTTATTTAAATTCACGAAAATTAATTGATTGAACTTTGCAACTCTACTATTATGATTTTTAGGCTCCATAAACTAATAACTTAGTTATTTATTAGGGCTTAATGTAATACTCTATAAATAAAATCAAATTTCCATTATCATATCTTAAATCTTGTTATGAATTCATAATTTCCTGTCCTTTCTTATTCTGATGAATTTACTAATAATTATTTTGTTAATTCTATTATTTATAGATTTAATATAAATAATCTGAAATCACAAGATACATAGATTCAACTAATATGAATTTATTTAAAAACTTAATTATTATTATACAATCAATAACCAAAAATTTAAGTCAATAATAATTTCAATTTATTTGTTTTAACCTGATATTAGGTAAATGAGTTGATTAGTTTTATCTCGGAGAAGTATGTTTAGAAAGTAATGGAGGTTATATTTTTTATTATTGTTAATTAATTGATTTTTATTGAGTTTGGTTTAATTTCTTTGTAACATATTAATTTAAAACTGAATTCAATCCAGTTATTAAGTATAGTTTTTATTGAGATTTTGACAATTTCTTGTGTATATATTATTCATCTGATGAAAACTTTCGCACCAAAGATTTTCTTGGTTTAAGATGGTAAAATTCCTCATCTGAATCTTAAGGAGAGTTTACTGCTGTAGCGTTTTAGCTAAAGACATAATCAAAATTAGTGGCTGATTTAAATTTGGGACTGACATGAAACTGCTTTGATGCAATTTCTAAAACATTAAGCAAAGTCATCCTAGGATTATCTATTCTTGTTTTAAATGCTTTTTTCATCCTTTGTCGTTATCTAAACCTGATATTTTAAACTATCTTGTATCTGATTATAAAAAGCAAGCAATAAACAAGTTTCTTAAAAACTTTGATATATTTGGAATTTCTGTAACGATCCATTATTTATTACTACCTTAATTACTCTTATTTCGAATGCTAAGTTTCTGTAAAGGTGTAAATTTTAAATATCCTCTACTTAAAAACTGACTCCTTCCCACATTCTGAGCAACAACAACTTGAATTGCCTAATTTTGTAGAACTAATGTCAAGTTTATTTTTTCTAATTATTCTTGAACTTTTCAATGGAGATCGAAATAATTAATAAGTTTTAACATTTTTTATTGAATATCTCTTTCTTCTTTCTTATGCTTATTCATAGTAAAACTACACTTTTGTTTGCCTAAAATTTTATTATTTAAAGTTCATTATAAGTAATATATAATAAATTTTATTTTTTAAAGTAACAAAAAATTCTGATGTTATTTATCTTTTCAACCAATAAACTTATACATATTAATACTATAAATAATAATTATCATATTGCATAGATCAGCATGATTAGAAAATGAAAGTATTATCAATCCTTAGGATTTTATTTTATTACTGATTAATAAATAGCAATAATAAATAAATAATATTAAGATAATTTTCATATGTCTAAAAATATTTTAATCAAGATTATATTGATTATCATATTTAATTAGAAAATAAATTGATAAATTACAATTTATACTTCAATTTTACTAATAATTATATACAACTACAATTAAATATTTTCATACTGAATAAATCCAATTAAATATAATAAACTCAATTTATTTTGATGAATTAAAAATTCAAATGTAATCTATATTATGAATTTAATAATTTGAAACGATGTTATTCACAGTTAAAATGTATAATTAATAATACTAAATTTATGATTTAAAAGAATAGATCTCATTTATCATAGTGTTTATGGTTATTTCCAATAGTTTATTCTGGCTGTATGACTCTTTATAGTTTGGGAAATCCATTTCTTGGATTAGGACCATTATCTTTATTCGGAAACTAGTCTAGTGATATATCTAGAATACAAATCTAATAAATTACCATTAGGATCTTCTCCTCTATTAATTCTGTCTTATTATTTATAATTCAGTAACTATCTCTTATAAGCCTATAAGATCTTCTATCCTTTATCTTTTAATTCTTTTTAATCCCCAGTTATTGCATCTAAAATAATGTTGAGTTATACTTAATATTTGTTTTCTTCTAAATAAACTAACATTTAACTTAAACGGGATGTGTTTATCCATTCCTTTTTCTAATTGACCATTGCTCATTTCTAAAACGATAACAAATGAATTTACTTTTAAAAAAATCATAAATTGGATTTTTTTCTCCTTAATCCACATTTCCACCTTTCTAAACTCCTCTCATTATTGTTAGAAACTCCTTAAATTCAATTTCATTGGTTCCATCTTCATCCACTTCACTCATAATTTTTTCTACTTCCTCCCTTGAATTAACTAAGCCTAAGGCTATGAGTGGGTCTTCTAGTTCCTCTATCCCAATTGCACCTGATCCATCTCCATCTAATGATGAAAAATATTTTCTCAACTCAGCAATTTCGGAGTCCTTAAAATCAATCCTATCTTAATAGCCCCTTTTGATTAGCCAAGCTCTCTCTTAAAATCCAGATTAAAACTATTATTATAATTAATCAGTACAATATATTTTGATGCTTTATTGAAATTAAAGGCTTCTTATATTTTAGTAAGCTTCTCTTGCCTCTTGACTGACTTTGCATTATCTTAAGGTTTACGACTAGAAAGAGACTTAGATTATTCTTATTTTTTCATCTGAAAATTGATAATATTAATAAATATAATTTTAAGAAATAACTTATATCTATTCTTGTTATTTTTAGAATTTATAACTCTGAATATTTAAAACAATAATATTTCAAGTGATGAAAAATAAATTACGAATAAAAAACCTTTCTTTATAGGTCTTAAATTAGAAATAAATTTTAGCGGTCCAAATAACTCAACTTTCTATTATAAGATTTAGAACCCCTTTATAAGGAAGAAATAATAAATAAAATATATTCGGTTTCGAAAATGATCATGTATAAATCTGTGGATTTTATGGAATAGTTAATTATTATTTTTATAATTTTCTAAATTAATCATAAAGGAAATTTATGTAAAATTTGGTTGTTTTATTGGAATAAATTTAAAAGATAACTTTGATTATATTGCTAAAATTTCATGGTTCTAAAATTGGAGGTATAATTAAGTAGCAGTTTCAAGTATATTAAAGTACTTGCATCAGTCTTGAATTTAAATAAGTTAGGTATGATTTACAAGATAAAGAACTGATTGTAAAACTAAGAGTAAAATTTACTAAGGGATTTGATGTTGAAGATAAAATGAAAATTTATATTTATTTTTAATCAATAATTTAAAGCAATATCAATTATTTTTAGATTTTACTTTTTATAGACTTGAAAATTATTAAAGCTATTTAATTAAATCAAAGCTTTTATTTTACATTAATGAATAAGGTGATTTGTTAAATTAATATCTTAGTTCAAAGCTTCTGCATGAGTTTTGTTAATTCAAAATGTATTAAGATCTTTGCTTTTCCTTAATATTTTAATTTATAAATTTAGAAAGCTATGTTCCGACTGGACGATTTGAGTAAAATTATTTATTTTCAGGGGATTATCCCCTTGAGTAACTTTATTTATAACCTACATCTGTTAAAAGTCGATTTTAACTTAAGGATTGTTATAGTTTTGATTTATTTGCAGTCTAAAATGATTTACGATGAGATTGCTGCAGTATTGAGTACTATTACTTGATAAACTCTGGGTTCATTTAAGTGTTCCTTGAATTATTTTTTAGGTTGGAGAGATATATTTTTTTCAGAAGATCTTTGAAGCTGTCTTTCTGTTAAAGTTGTTCTTTAGGTGAGAATTATTTTGATATAGGAGATTCTGAATTTATCTTTTTGTTATTTTCTTCTGTTCTAGGAAATGCATATGTTTGATTAACTTAGCTTTTTTTGAATCTCCTCTCAATCTAAGCAACTGAACTATTTTTAGAGGCTTCAAGTAGAGCTTCATCATCAGGAGATTTCTAATAGTTATCAATCATATTTAGTAATATTCTACTTTTTGAAGATTGTCGAACATTAATTTACATTAAAATTATAATTTATTTTGTTTTTACTTAATTATTTATCACTTTGACTTAAAAGTTTAAAAAGATAACTAATATAATGTCAATTATTTACCATAATGAGCCTGTCAGTTATATCTAAACTTATTGCAAAATTAATCTGGATTCTTTCTTAAATATATAACACATTTTGTCTACTTAATAGATTAAAATAATGATAATAATAAAATGTATATTAATCAAGTGTAAAATATTTTTTATTAAAATCATCTAAAGTATGTGGTTCAACATGATGTTTTGAATCAAATATTTACTTAAAAACTAAAATTAAGTATCTTAATACAAATTATTAAATCAATATATTGACTTTTTAAATTTACTGAAGTCTAACTAATGCTTTTACTGTTATTTAGAAACTAACATTTTAATTTTTTGTAAAGAATCCTTAAAATTTAACGGCGTAATAGTAATTGTCGATTTTATTGTTTTTGCAAGTTGAGGTGTTTTTGTTTGACATTTTGGTGTAATAATTGAACCTTAATACGGTTTTAAAGAAGGAGTCTTTATTTTGTAATTGATTTGCTTATTCTCTTTTAATTTTTTATTGTTCTCCTTTTATTCAGTTATTAATCTTTAAATGCTCCTTAAATTGACTGATGAATTTTGCTATTATTGATGTCGGCTATAAAATTGAAGACTTAGAAATTATTATAGATCCTTGTCAATTCCCTTCTCCTGCTTTTTTTAATCAATCTCTTTAACTAGTATTACACTTTCATAATCCAAACCATAATCTAATTATTCATCTTCTAATGTGTAAAGACGACTCATAATTCGTTATAATTAATATAAACTTGGCACAATAATAATAAATTATTATATTTTTTCAGATCAATATTAAGCCTAGGATTCTAAATTGCTTTTTTCTAAATCTTGGATTTGTCCTTAATTCGAATTATTCCAACTCTTGCTTCCTTCGGATTGATTTTATCTTAAACTTAGACATATATAATACATTTGGCCTTCTTTTTCTATTTGTCTAGAATATCGCGTGAAATCTATTTAATTATCATCCTCATCAGATTATTCATCCTAAATTCTTTCATTTCTATTGAAACTTTGATAATCATTTTAAGATGGTCTGGAATTATTCTGAAATTATTGTTAAATGAAATTAGGTCTCTCATTATTTTGCCTTTAATTTTCATAATTTTTTGGTGACTAATGTATTTTTTAATCTACCCCAATTACTTAATTTTAATTACTCTATTGATCAATACTATATTCATAAATCTATAATTTACAATTTTGATTAATTTTGAGAATTTTAATTGAAAAAGTTATTTTGAGGTTGCTTCTACTCAATTTCTTGATTAAAAGGCTATTGTTCTAGTTTTGCTTGGGGTACTTAAATATTGGGATTTGGTCTTTAATTGTCATAAAATCTATTTACAGTAGGCTATTCAGTATTTAGACTGACTCTTTTTTCAGGTTCCTCTTAATTTGCATTAGATCTTCTATTTTGCTCTTAATTAGGTTGAACAATTATATTTTGAGATAAATTTTGATTATGATCATTTTTTTAACTATCCCAACTCTGAGCTTAATTAAATTTGAAGTTATTAAAATCAGGATTAATAATTGATTCAGGCTATTGAAATTAATCTGCTTTCATTTAAAATTCATCAATTAAAGGTTTGCTAACATCCACAAAATTTCTAATGCTGTTTTGCCTTTATTAATCATTATATTAAGAGTTAAATTTATCATTTTCTTATTCTAGATGATAGTTTCGTTGTTACCTATAATTTTGATTTGTTCTTTCAACATCTTATTAATTTCTTTAATTTGTTCTGTTTTGATAATCAAAATTTTTATCTCTGCGATTATCTGAAAAAGATGGTCTTATGAATTATTAATCATTAGATCTCTATGGATATCCTTACTAGTTATTATTGTTATCATTCCAATGGTTTTACTATCTCTGATTATGGTGTTGATTTCTCTAAAAGCCATTGTTATCCCTTTAATTATTAAAGCCTTATCTTGAACCATAAGGATATTAATCATTTTAATTTCTATAATTCTATTGTTATTTTTGATCTCTAAAATTGTTGGAATAACCAGTTTATTAATCAAATTCTACATCTCTTCTATAATTCTAATTAGATTATCCAGGATAAGTATCTGTTTCAGCTCTGTAATCATTATTTGATTAATCATATCTATATTGATTTCTGGTGTCTTATTATTAATCTCTCATATTTGAAGACTGCAACTCTTTATTAGGATACTAAAAGGTTGGTTATCTATTTTAATCCATTCTGTCATCCTAAAATTTTCTGTGGTTTTCGTATTAATTATTTTACTATCCATAATTGGGTCTTTAATTCTCATAACCGTGGTTTTCAAATCTAGACTATTGATTTCTATAATTTTCTTATCTACCATAACCTCTATCTGGATCTAAATAATCATCTCTACGTTATCTTTGGAACTCATTTAGTTCTCCTTATTAATATTATTAATATGGTCTGTTATTTTATTACTATTACCTTCTTTAATTATGATGTCCCTAAGTTTAAATTTACTTGAAATACCTGATTTCGGAATTATTATTAATAAAAGTTCTCCTCTTTTTACTGAAACCTATTATTATTATATTATCCGTGATGATGTTTTTTGTAATCTTAGCCTTAATCATACTTTTGTCTATTCCTATTAGAACTACAATTAATTCACAATAAATTACAGATTATCATATTGGTAAGACTGCATATAAAGATTTTCCCTTTCTTCTTAGGTTAAATTGGGCATTCTAAATTTAGAGTTATTTTAATGAGTCATGAGTTAAGTACCATACTTAATTTAACCTTTCAATGTATTTGGATCTCTAAATTATTCTAAATGTATTGTAATTTATTACTTATTCCATTTGCAATCTCTTCCATAAGCTTGTAATTAAATTTCATCTAATGTATATTATTCAGTTTAAGTAATTCTCTCGCCATCTGAGGTGTATCTCTCTCAAATGAAAAAAAACTAAACGCTCTTCCTCTTCTGCCTGCCCTTCCAGTTCGACCTATTCTATGAATGTAATCATCTATATATTTTGGAAAATCATAGTTGATTACAACAGTAATATCCGAAACGTCTAATCCTCTCTAGGCTAAATCAGTGGCACAAAGCAACTTAGTATCACCTTTTTTATAGTATGACATAATTTCATCTCGTTATTTTTAAGTTTTATCCCCATGAAGTGCAACTGCATAATAACCTTCACTTGTCATATCAACCGATAATTTTTCACAACTTATTCTAGTTTCTGCAAAAATCAATACTTTGTCAGTAATTTTCAATTAGTCCAAAATATCCAGCAAAGTTTATAATTTTTCATTATTATAAAGACAAATGATTTCTTAATCTATATTCTTATTAATGGTTAGATTAGATCTACCCACTTAAACATATACAGGGCTCTCTGCACAAAAGTCAAATGATAAATTTCTTACAGCCTTAGGCCAAGTTGCAGAAAAGAAAACAGTCTGTCTATCTTATCTAATCTGTGAAACTATTTCCCTAACATCATCTTCAAATCCCATATCCAATAGTCTATCAGCTTCATCGATAACAAGATAGGTCACTTTTGATAAATTTACAATTCCATCATCTAAAAAGTCTTTCAATCGACCTGGACAAGCTACCAAGATAGATGGATTTTATCTTAATTATTATGCTTATAAATCTCTATTTTATCCTCCAAAAGCATTCGCAACATCTCCAGGCCTCACAAACAACTATACCTATTAAGTGATTTGCATAACTAATTCCCTTGTAGGTGCTAAAATAAGCATTTCTGGCCCATTTATTTAATTTCTGAAATTATTTGGATAATTTTGACCAGATAATTAAATAAGACCTGGTAATAAATACCCAAAGGTTTTGCCTGATCCTGTCTCTGCAATTCCAATCACATCAAATCCACTTAAAATCAGTGGGAATACTATATTATTAGGATTATTAATTACCAACTGATTGAATAGGCGTAGGTTTGCAAAATTTAAGCTCATGTATTACATTTTTTATATTTTGGTTAAGTTTTATACTCTCCCAAGTTAAAAAAGGATCAACAGGAAGGTTTCCATCTGGTGTTTTAAAAGAAATTGCATTTTCTTTTAAAAACTCTTCAACTTAGCGTGTTTATGATACAATAGGCTGAAGTAAGAACTTATTATTACATCTATAAATCTTTTTCTAAAAGAAGGTAATCTATTGTTTTGCATCCCTACTAAATTTCCTTTGCTTTATTTCCATCTTTGCCTCACAACTTCCTCTATATCCAAATTATCAGGATCAAATTAATCATAATTGGGATCATCATTTTAGTTAACTCGAAACATTTGATTAATAATATATAAAATGAATTAATTTTATTGAATCGTAAATATTCTTATGACTTTGAAATATCCAATTTAGTTACTTATTATATTAATTCTCTTTCAATCTTGCTAAATTAAAGTTAAATTTGAAGCTGATATGACTTTTAAGGATAAGAATCAATACAGATAGAATTAAATTATCTTCTAAATTATCAGTTTGATATTGGGTCTATCAGGCGAAATCAATAGCAAAAAGATAGTTTTTAAGAGAATAAATAAATTTATATAATCAGATATTTAATACTTACTTATTGAGTATACGAATCCACTTCTTACTTTTTCTATCTTTCAATATAATTCACAATTAACAGCAAAGTTTTCAATCAAAAAAATTTTTTTTTTTAATTTTATTCCAGATTAATTAGAATTTTTTATTTCTAACATCATATAAAGTATATTTAATTTATAGACTATCCCAAATAATTTTATTTAGGATATTCTTACAGATCAGATTTTCTTAAGGCCTAAAAATGTTGAAATAAACATGTTATCTCAAAAAGCAGAATCAGGCATTTCTCATTTTGTTCTTTTTAATTATTAAATTCTATTTGATCCAAATTTTTCCTAACATCATTTTATTAATAATATATTATTTTTATTGAAGATACTTCCCATCCTTTTTTTGGCTCAAATTAGAACTTTTAATATATGTTAATATCTTTTAATGAGATCATTTTCAATCTTGAGATAAAGTTAAACTAATTGAAATCACAATTCTATTTTTAATAATCAGATTCTCACCAAAATTAAGAGCTTGTATTATTTAAATATATAAAAAATATTATTTAAAAAGCCATAATTGATTTCTAATGATGATGAAATGAAATAAAGTTAAAAATATTAATTGAAAAAGAGTTACATAAGCTCAATAATTAGAAATTGAAGTTTCTTTTATAAATTTATATTAATTATATAATATTTAAAAATTATTGTATGAGTAATCCTGAACTATCAGAAGAGAGTAGACCACCAAAGTTATTGTTAGTTTTTAGCAAATGTTCTGAGTTTAGTGAGATCGATTTAGAGAACAAGCAATCCCCAAAAATACTAAAATTAAGAAAATTGTATAATGTTTTTAATACTAAATAAGAAATTCCGCTATTGAATACAACGATTAATTACATATGGTGATCAATAAATAAGTAGATATTGATGAAAAGAAAGTAGAAAGCCCAAAAAATGAAATTGCAAAATGGTAACCATGCAGTTGTACTAAAACTAATTGTCTTAAAATGTATTGTTCGTGCTTTCACAATGGTCAAACCTGTGTGGAATCCTGCAAATGTGAAGACTGTAAGAACACTAATAATAATGTTCCTTAAAGAGACAAAGCTGTTGAATACATAAAGAAAAAGGCTCATAGGAATAAAAAAGTGTCTTAAGAGAAATTATTTGAAACCAAGGATATATGGGGATGCAATTGTAAAAAGACCAGATGCTTAAAAAGATATTGTGAATGCTATATAAGATAGAAGGCTTGTACTGTGGAATGTAATTGCAATCATTGTGAAAATGGAAAAGATGAAGACTTATATAATGAAATAAGAAGACAAAATGAATAGCCTAAATAATTAAAAAGACAGAGATCTGGTCGTTTGTATAACAATTGAACTTTAATTTTTAGTTTATAACTTAAAAATAATTATTTTCTCAAAAAATACACAAATTTCAATCCTAAATTTACTTATTTTAAAAAAATATCGTCACTGTTATGCTGAAAAGTCATCTAGTTTTACTATTTATGAAGAACTATCTGATTTTTGCCATATTTGCATCAAGATATTTAAAATAGAATTTCTGCATTAAATAAATAGACTATCAATCTATAATTTTAATCAGATTTTGTGATTTCTATAATAAAATGTAATCATATGAATTATTATTTAAAAATATAGATGTAATTATTTAAAGTGCAATAAATACAAAAGCGAGATAATATCAAGTAATCTCCTAAACTATGAATATTATAGAAGGATTATGAAGATTTTAATTATTTTGTTTAAATTTTTCTGAATCGCAAAATATACTTATATTATTTTAATACTTATAATAAATATAATTTATTTAGAGAATCAAAGATGGAAACTTCTTAAGCCTAAAAGGATTTACAATTTTTAGAGTAAAAATCTATTAGTCTCTCATAAAACTTAGAGTAACTCTGGTTAGAATTTACTTAATAATAAGAGATGCTTAAATTAATTACATCATAAAATCAATATAAGATCCCAAAACAAACAAACAAGTTTAAAAAGGTTATTATTTTTGTCATTCCCTACTTAGAATTGAAGTAGGTGTTTTAATTGAGATTGTTAAACAAGGAGTTTAAATAGATTATAGCAAAGGAAAAAAAAACAATTAATAAATTGATTAATCATCAAATTGAAAAAAACTAAGAAAAAATATATGAATTTAATATTATTGATAAAACCTCAAGAGAGTTATATATGTACATTGTGAAATTAAATTATTATGGACAAAAAGTTAAAGAAACTGTGCTTCCAAATGACTTCTAATGCATTTTAAAACAAATAAGTGATCCAACTTAAATATATGCAATTAAAGTTGCATCTATACTTCAATAACCATAAAAAAAAATAACATACTAAAATAAAATATAGAAAGAAATATTAGATAATTATTGTAAAATCGCGTATCATTCAATAAGGTAAAATTATAATAATTTTGTGGCCGAATTTGAAAATTATCGATAAGAAATACTAAGATAAAAGCATTTAAAGTATTTGTAATCATTAAGACCGGTTGTTGATAATTTATGATTATCTATAAAAATTATTCTTTTAATTCTTTCATATATTTATGAATTGGGGATTGAAAACTAGTAAAGCAGTTTACCATATTATAATATAATTTAAGTATACAAAATATGATATAATCAATCATTGAAATTACTCATATTATGTTTTATTAAGACTCCACTCTTAAAAGCATTATTTGATATTTAGTTTTAAACAAAGATATTTAATATTTTTATTTTTTACTTCTCTATAATTACATTTAAGCTATTTGCCTTCGAAATGCTCATATAAATGTTTAAACTTTTGAAACAGCTGATATTTTGCTATTTTTGGTAGAAATTATAATTTGGATATGTCTTTTTTGGCAAGTCCCCACTTTAAACCATTTAATGAGTTAATCTTTTCCGTCCCCAAAGAATCCACATATAAGTAACTGAATGATTACAGACTTTATTAATTGATATCTTTATTAATCCTTTTGTTTAATTCATCATTATTAGGATGATAAGGACTATGAACAAATAAATTTTTCCTTGTATAAATAATTTTTGGTTTTTTTATCTTAAATGCTTTGCTAATTAATTTATTATTTATTTTTAAAACAGCTTCCTTGCTTTTGCCAGATCTTTTTCTTATATCGAATACTTCTTTCAAACTAAAATGCTCTCTAAATTCTATGATTAAGTTATCAATATAAATTGGATTAATGAATTAATTCAACAATGCTCCTTGAATTCCTACTACATTCCAAATCATAATTTTGTCTGTACAACAAAAACTTGGATTCTTTTATTGAATTGGTGTTTTAGAATTTGCTGGAGTGCTTCTTAACCTTTAGGAATCACAATTGGGAATATTTTCTGCTTCCTAAAAGAACTCTGAGAAAGGTCTTGCTGCACTCATTCCATATATTTTTGATTCTGGAAATAGTTATGCCTATCCGCAAGGCGGTTAAGTAACATAAAAGCAAACTTTATACTCCTTCTTTAATGAATATTTAGTTTCTTTTTTTTCAAAATATTTATCAATTTCATTGGGTTTAGAGAGCACTTCATACAACCATAATTAAAATCCTCTTTTGGCAATTACTTCTGCATGACAAGAATGCAAACAATGATTTTATTCATTCATATGATTTAATCCAACTGCTTTTGATCCTGTTCCTAACGAACACAAAATTACGTTTTCTTCATTTTAAACTAGTGAGATGGAGGCTAAAATAGCATTTTAGTTGACTTTTTCTTTTTATATTAGTTCTTGATATTTTTCATGAGTTTTTTATTTTAAATCACTCAAGTAATTATTCATTAAATAAAAATAATTTTATAAGAATATCTTAAATATCGACCATAAGATAAAATACTAATGTATCTTTTATCATCTATAAATGAATATTTAAAGGTGAGAATTGATTTCTTTTTAAACTCATTAGTATATTAACTGGCAATATAAGTTTAGATATTCTTCATGCTTATATTGAAATTATAATTCATTTTAATATATATTTTGAAGAATTGAAAATACCTTATTCAAGATATTTTGGATTAATTTATGTATCCGGAAATTAAGTATATGTAGAGAAGCATAAGATGATCTAATTAAAAATTATTGATATAAAAATTAATAACTATTTTTTATTTTACTCACCAAATTCAAGGGACTAATTCAACCATTGATTATTGATTTATAATATATTATATCTTAATGAATTAGCAATCTATATTATTTTTTAAAAAGCTATTAGCTACAAGAGTCGATAAAATTATTTAAAATTTTTTTATTTTTTGCTCACAGTGATTTGAAATTTGAAAAATAATTAATTTTTAGATGCTAAGAATTGATTTATAATAAATTTAATTTAATATGAATAATAGATTACTATACTTTGGATTCTGCAATGCTGCGATTAGTTTAATTGCTGGGATAGTCAGTTTAATTTAGACTAGCTGTTGTTTCAACTTTAGTATCATATTTATAGCAGAGTTTATGTTGATGATTGCATTTATTATTTTGTAATATAAAAGGTTTTTAAATGACCTGATTAGGGAAACATTTTTAGGCGTTTCATACCTTTTATGCTAAATATTATAGATTGAATACTTAGGATCTCTTTAATCTTCTGTATAAACTATATTAATAAATAGGAGTACATTTTGTTTCTGAGTCTCAGATTATTCATTATAACAACCTCATTGGAAAAAATCACTTTTCGAATCATTCTATTTTTGGTAACTTATTTTTACCTTGGAATTAGATTATAATTTTATTTGAATATGTTTCCATACTTAGGTTTAGCATTTATTCCTTTTTTATTTATCGTTGGTTAATCTCAAGAGAATCTTTCTTCTACAGTTATAGATTTTTTTTAAACTACCTTAACGAATCCAGTACTAATACTAGATGCCTAAACCAGAGAACCCCTCTTCCATTCCAACCAAATGGAATCATAATTTAATTATACTTCTATAAATCAAGATTACTTTATACAATATCTCTTATCATTTTAGGATTCTTAAAACAAAACTTTAAGGAGCATTTTCGACGAACAAAAATCATAAATTGCATAAAAGACTCAATTGCAATATCACAAATTGAAAGAAATATCAAATGAAGATTATCATTATGTTGAAACTCTATAAAATAAAAAATTAGCTACTTTAATACAAGAAGAAATAAATCAAGAAAAGCAAGACCTGATAAATTTTGATAGTCCTAAAGAGTAAATCGTAAATTTAAAATTTCCAGTTTCAAATCAATTTAATGATGATACTCCCTAACACGGAAAAAGCAAATTTCGATTTAAGGATAGCTAATATAAATTATTCGGAATCAATGAGTTGAAATAAAAGAAAATAAATATAGTTGTTTAACATTGCATATGGAAAAATAAAGAAGCTTTTATGATTTCCTTAAAAGATTTAGAAAACTAAAAGATATTATAAATCCTAACTGAAGAACTCGAAGAAAGCAAAAAATAGAATGAGAATAAAGATTAGATATTGGCAACAGTGTTTCATGATTTTAAAACACCCATTAACGGAATCTGTACTATTGTGGAGGCAATGGAAGAGAAGTACAATCTTAATGCAGCTTCGAAATACTATTTGAGAATAATTAGAAAAAACGTATACTTGATGTTATACATGATATACGATATTTTAGATTTTGCTAGAATTTAGAAAAATCAATTAAGATTAAGTGTCAGCGATTTTTATTTGAATGAAGTTATAGAAGAGGTTATTGAATTAGTAGCCATTTAAGCAGAACAAAAGGGGGTTGTTATATAAACACGTTATGACATACCATGTTTTCAAATATATAGTGATCCTAATCGTATTAAATAGATTCTTATGAATTTTATTTCTAATTCATTAAAATTTACTGAATAAGGATCAATAACAATATCAGTCGAATCTCTACACACTGATAAAGCCAATCATATTGTTCGGGCAGTTTCATCAAAAAATGTGCTTAATTAATAATAAAATTAATAAACAGTAGGATAATTGCGTAAATAGTTATCTGGAAAATCTGTTAAGTCTTAATCTGGACAAGGTAGGATGGTTTATACCATATCCATTCAAGATACAGGTTGTGGTATCTCAGATCTTATTAAACCTAAGTTATTCAATATGTATGCCACATTTCCGAGTAAGGATGTTCAAAATAAAAGTGGTACTGGAATTGGATTGATGGTTTGTAAGAAGCTAATCAAATTATTGGGACCATCAGAAAAAATCGACCTTTGGAGCGAATAAAACAAAGGAACCAAGATGTCATTTCAAATTTATTCTAGATTACCTGATGATCCGAAAAGATCTCCTAATTACATTAGCGTATTCAAATAGGAGAGTAGTTCTAAAAATTTTAATATCGACAGTCCATCAGTAATTGATGAATAGGATTAGTTGCAATAAAAATTTGTGAGATCCTCTATTTTACGTGTTTACACAAGGCCAGTAGATAAAAATGATACAGAAGCAGGGTTTGAATTTTATCCAGAATACGAAGATGAAGGACAATAGAAATTACAAAACATAAACATTTTATAAAATTTAAGGTCGCCAACTCCAAGCAGAATAAAAATTAAAGAGCAGAATTTAGATGATTCATAAGAAATCATGGATCCTAGGTCAAGATTACAAAGGGTTTTACATCATAAAACATTCTCAATTCTGATTGTTGATGATCAACCATTTAACGTTTTGGCTTTGAAATTGTTGTTATAGGATATCTCATAAAATATTTCATTTTTAGAGGCTTATAATGGTTAACAAGCTGTTAATAAAGTATATTATGTATTGTATATATAGTTAAAAACATTTCAGAAATGCAAGAACATAAAATATGTTTTAATGGATCTCTTCATGCCAATTTTAAATGGATGGAAAGCAGCAACGAAGATCAGAGAGATGGTAATATTAAAATTTAATTTAGATTGCTAAGTAACTTATTGAGGATGTAAAGATTATAGCGATATCAGGATTTGATGATGAAAGTGAATAGGAAAGATGCGAAAATGTTGGATTTGATGCCTTTATTACTAAACCTGTTAAATTGGAGATGATTGCAGAAGTATTTGCATAGCTAGAGTATAATTGAACTTGATAATACTATTTTATAAATTTTATTTCAATACTTTTTCATTCCAGTCTCACTTAATAGCAAATACCTCAGTTGACTATCTGTTTTGTATGATTTACTCAAAAGATACTATATTTTATATTACCAAATAAGTCTGATTGATAGAGCATTTGGGATTAGAATTCCTTGATGTTTCCATAAAGTTTCTAATTATGAAGTATATATGTACATAATGAAAAGTGTATAATATATTATAATCTTTAGTCATTTTATATTTTATCTAAAAATGATTATGCCTTCCTAATTCGCTGTTTCTGATCGTTAACTTTTTGATTTTAAGAAACCTCAGAACAACTCAGATTCAGAAGAAGAATAGCAATAATAATAGTTGCTCTTGCAAAATGGTTACAAAGAAACCAAAAGACAGAAAAAGTTTTTGGATATTGAAGCCATAAAATAAGAGCTAAACAATAGACCATAAATAGATTATGAAAATACTCCCAAGGTTGGTAAAAAGCCATCTCGATTGATGGCTAAAAGTCTGCCTAATTTTATATTTCCTACTTCTCCAGTATTGATAGAATAATTGCAGATGGTTAGAGCCATCAGATTGATGAAAGAGCAAGTTCCACCTGAGGTTTTGAATAAGGTTTACTCTGAATTGAGGTAATTTTGCTTTATATTTTAGATATTTATATGTTCCTGCCAACTCTGCAGTTTATAGGTAAGGAGACCAAAATAAAAAATATTACATCATCTTGGATGGTAAATGTGTGGTCATGAAACCCAGAGAGAAAATGGTTGGTTCTAAAAAGTTAGAGCAGGAATTAGAGGGCAAGGCTTAAATATAGTTGATGCGAAGGAATGATCCTGATCCCTATGGTTTGAAGAGTGCATTCCCAGATTACATCATTCTTAAAGTCTTAATAAATGGAGAGTATAGTTTTTATTAATTAAAGTGCTTTCGGCGAGGCAGCAATCAAATTGGATATAGCAAGATCTTCTACAGTGTTTGCCATTGAAAACTCGCATCTTTTGTTTTTGAGTGAACAAGCCTATATTACTCTTCTTGATCCCTACTTAAGTAAGTCTTTGGATGACAAAATATTGTATTTCACCCAAACCCCAATTTTCAAGGAAGTGGAGTTTGAATTAAATGAAATTATGGGAATCCTATTAGAATGTCATCAAATCACGTATAAAGCATCAGAAATTCTCTATGAAGAAAATGAAAGATCCAATCATATATATTTCATCATTAATGGATAAGTTGAATTGTCAAAATAAATGAATTCTAAACATCTAGTTCTCTCCTCTTATGGTGAAAATCAGCATTTTGGAGATGTCGAAGTCTTCCACAAAATACCAAGATTTACAAGAGCGAGAGTCATATCTCCTAGACTCATTGTATATAAAATTAGACAATCTAAATTCTTTGACAACTTAGGCAATATACACATTTATGAAAATTTCAAAAGCACAACTAAAGTAATATTTAAACATTGGACTCTTATTTATCAAACTGCCAAGTCTCAGATAGTCTAAAAGGATGAAATCTATCAAGCAGCTTAAGATCAATTAACTAATCGAAGGAATGATGCTTCTAAAAAGATTGTCAATAAAAAGATCATTGAAGTCTAGGGTGATAAACTCAGTCAAGTCAAGGTTTTTTAAAATCTAGCTGAAAGCAATTTTTAAGATGTTAACTCAATTGGAAATTCTCCTAATAAAACCATTTTATAAAGGGTTTATAGTAATGCTCTCCAACAATATTAAGCAAGATTGCTTAAAAAACCTTAACAAACTCAATGTAACGATGATCATTGCATCAGAAGTCAAAAAGAAAAGTAAGTATCTTTTTCTTAATGAAGAACATTTTCCACCGAAAGAGCTAGTCCAGGTAGAAAAAATAGCTAGTTGAATCTTAAATTACCTACAATGATGTCCAATACATCATCCAGTTCAAAAGTAGATTTGAATTAGGTTTTTGAGTCAATTAGTAAATTGCCAAGAATTCCAAGAGATAATCTTGTCCTCTCTTTGATGTACCAATAAGCATACAAGTCAGAGAATCCAGAAAAAAAGGCCAAATAGATTTAATAAGTTATTTAAGCTTCATTTCGGAATGTCAGACGAGATTTTGAATCGAAGGAGAAAGTTGTTTCTAATTGGAAATATAAATCTGCTGATTCAATTATTAAGAATCTAAAATTAAGTGATGCAAGTGAAGAAAAGAGACTTAAGGAAGACTATATGAATTTTGTCTAATCTAAAAGACTATCTTGAACGTTATAATTTATTTAAATTATATCAAAACCAATAATTTTATATCAGAAAATTGTAATTTACTCACCATCAAATTTGTTCCTTCTCATGAAAAAAAGATTTAGACCTCTATGTTTGTAGTTAAGTTAAACACTCAATAACATAAGATACATACATTTTAAGATTATTTATAGCTCTGCACTTGACATTGTAGATTAGAAATTTAAGCCTTTAAGTTATCGACTAATTTACTGATTCTTCCATAAATTTTGTCAGGATCAAATTTTTCATTTACATTTTCAGTTAGATATTTTCTTTACAATTAGTTAGCACTAACGATTATTTTTCTTAAATATGATTGTAGTTTTTCATTAGAGGAAATTGATATCATTTTTTCGATATTTTATAGCATTTCTAAAGGTTCAACCAAATTCGCCCTTGGACCTTCATCCATTTTATCTGGTAATAGAGCCTTAGATTTTGTAGTCCAATTACTATAGATTTACAAAATTTTCTTAAACAAGTTCAAATACATATCCTTGTATTATTCATAGTCTTAATTAGGTAAATCTTGTTTATGAGGAGTAGAATGTAAATTCGTATTATATTGATGCTTATTTATTTATTGATTGGTTTCTAAGTCTTTTTACAAATGTACAATTTATTTTTCAAGCTATATATTATCCAATTCCAAATCTGAAACTCTTTTAGTAAGGAGTAAATTGGAATTTTCAAAATAATCATACCTGTCGATAAATTTTTCAGCCTGAAAGTTTTCAAATCTTTTAGTCATAATGTTGTATTGAGGAATGAATTTCTCAATATCAACAGTGCTTCTCTTCAGTTCATCCAATTACTGTTTCGAATTCTTTATTTCTTTTAGTAATTGGATATTCTTGAAATTTAAGCTTTCATTTGAACTTTACAATTCGAAGATTTTTCCTTTAGCCATTTCTAATTGATCGGTAAGTTCTTAGCTGAATATAGAGAATATGATACTTCTCTCTTGTAAATTTATCAATATAAACCAGCATTTATTGTGTAACTTATTCCAATAAAGATTTTGATTCACTCAAGACTTTATCTTTGGCTAGATTGTTGATCATCTAATAAAGTGAGTTCTCTGCTTTTTGTTTGATTTCCAAAATTGCTCTTCTTCTTGGGTTCATTTTGGCTATTTCTGATGTACTTTTCACCAAGTTCTCAATAGTCTTCTTAGGCTAGAAACTTTGAGTCTTGATTTACAGTTTTTGTTTTAAGCCACTTGAAGTCTGCTTATGAGTATTTAACGCTGACTTTATTTAAAAATATATTTTACTGAAACTTATAGTTTAAAATCTTCATCAATAGGTCCTGGTTTAGTGTAAATATAATTTCCAAAAGCATCAAAAACAATCCTATGAAAGTTCTTTTTGAATTGTTCATATTCATCTTGATTGACTTAAACTTCCTTTTCAAAGTAATCTTCAGGTGGATCTATTTCTGCTTACTCTTTTGTAACCCTTAAATTACACGATAAATTTTCAGGTCTGGCTCCTACATTAGATTTCCTCTCTTATAGTTTAATCAGACTTTTAGGTGTAAGACTTGTAGTAGCAGTACATTTGTTGATCTATGTTTGTTAATCTTGATCATCATTTGGTATTTGTATTCTAGGATTATTGAATTTTATTACTAAACCTAAGGCACTCGAGGACTTGTCAATGCTGTTTAAGGTCTTGTGCGAGCAGTGCTTAAAATTGAGTTTTTAGGACTTTTATGAACAGACATTTTAATAATAGTTATTAATAATAAAGATAAATTAACATTACTAAAGAGAAGTACGTAATTTTCAATAAGGGAAAAAGTAGTGAAAATGTGAGTTAAATCGCTCTTATTATGTTGTATTAAATTTATGAATTTATATACGTTTTTAAATAAATGAAGTGATAAAGTTATTTATAAATTGCAATGTCTTAGCACAAAATCTTTGCCAAATAGGATGTAAGGAAGCTCTACTTAGATGAACAAGGGAATGTTGATTTTAATAAAATACAAGCTAGATGGGATGAGTTGAAGAAGATTAAGGAAAGCTTAGCCAACAAACATTATACTCAAGCAGTTGTTGAGAAGGTGAAAACAATGTCTGCTGAAGACTAATAACGATTTTTAGATATTATGATAGCCGGTCTAACTAATGATGATAGCTCAGTTGGCATTTCAGCTACAAGACCAGAAGATTATGATGTTTTTCTGTTTTATCTAGAACCATTAATCAGAGAATATCATAAGATTGAAGGGGAAACAAAGCAAGAACATGATTGGAATATCCCAGTTGGTGAGTATGTATTAACAAAGATTGATCCTGCCTTGGAGAAGGTTTCAATGAGAGCCAGAGTGGCCAGAAATGTTGTTGGTTACAATTTGCCATCATCAATGGATAAGGATGAGAGGATAAAATTTGAGAATCAAATGGTAACTGTGTTTGAAAACTTTGGAATTCCAGGAAAATATCATAGTCTAACACCAGGTCATAAGAATTTTATATCTGACCAAGAAGCTGACGAGTTAAGGAAAAAGCATTTCTTATTTATAGATATGACAAGTGACAATTATTTGATGTCAAATGGTGTAGCATCTGATTGGCCATATGGAAGAGGAATCTGGGTAAGTCAAGATGAAACTAAAATGGTTTGGGTAGGAGAAGAAGATTAATTAAGAATTATTTCAATAGTCTAAGGTAATGATTTAGGTAAGGTTGATTAATCTCTTCATGAGTTATTAACTGGAATTGAAAAGAGTGGTCTCAAATTCGCTGAACATCCAGTCTATGGTATCATAACAACATGTCCAACAAATATGGGAACTGGAAAGAGATAATCCATCTTAGGCAAGTTCCCAAATCTTAGTAAATCAGGAACAGACGAAGCCAATTTGAAAGAAAAAGCAAAATCCATTGGATTATAAGCAAGAGGAACTGGTGGAGAACACTCATCTATGGATCAAGAGGGAACAGCTGATATTTCCCCATCAGCAAGATTTGGTGTGACAGAAGCTATTGTAACAAAGAGATTATTTGAAGGATTAATAGTGCTCTATCAATTGGAAAAAACAGCAGTTCCAGAAAAGGGTAGAAATAATTGTTGCATTACATTTTGAATATTTAAAATAATAACATCAATATTCTAATTGCACATTAATTAATATGGTTTATTATTTGTTTTAAAATACATTTTAATAGAATAAATTACAATAGCTTAAGTATAAGATAGTTAAATAGAGTAAGATAACTGAATCTTTACAAGATGTAATCAATATAAATATAATTATAATTCTTTTAAATAAATTATTATTGTTAATTTTTAACAATATTTCATCTCAATTTACTGATTTTCCATTAGAATATAGAATTGTCTTCTCCACCAATACTAAATAGGTAGTGATCTTCCATAGACCAAGCAATGTTGGTAATATGTGATGAATGTCCTTTTCCTAGAACATAGCCTGATTCTTTCTTAACACATGGATATCTATTTTATTATAAGTAGCACATACCTGAATACTTTGATTTAAGAGTTATCATCACCAGTTGCAATCAAATGATAATTGTCAGGTGGTTTATCCTTTTCATTGTAAGTCTTATTTGATCTTACAGCAGCATTGATATCACTGCCATCTTGCATATCTGGCCATATTCCTTAAACTGGCCATCCGTATGGTGTAGTCCAAGTCAACCATTTTTCATCTCTTAATTAATTTGCTCCATTGGGCAATTGTTTACCAGATTGAAGTTCCCAAAACAACAATTCATATCTGAATAATATATATGTTAATTAGATACCCTCCACAATTGCTATGAAGATGATTTCCATCTATGGAGAAATCAATATGAGTAATGTAACTTGAATGTTTCTTGAGTGGTTTGTAGCGTTGTTTCATATCTGGGAAACTATAGATATATATGGAATTATCATGAGATCCAATTGCAATCCAAGATTGATCATGACTGAATTTGATATCACTAATCCACTCTTTGGCCAATCTATTCACATATTTTTATTTGAATTCTTTATCATAAATCTTAACGTAATTAATTATAAAATACTCTAAATGTTCCATCCTTAAATCCTACGCATATCGAAATACCATCCAAAGAAACAGCTATACATCTACCTTTTGTATTATCAGGCAATTCACCAACTTCATCTTGTTTGATTTCTGCTCCATTAACATCAAGATTGGTTTTGATGCAATTGAGCATTTTCTTTTGACTGATAGACCAAGATCTTAGAGTTCCATCATCTCCACAAGTATAGTATTGATCAGAATCCTATGGGTTAATAGCCAAACCCCAAATTTCATTCAAAGATCGCTTATTTGGAGAACAATGAGATTTCATTAAGGTTTTTGAAACAGCAAACTTGGAATTAATATTGATTTTGGCATCTTTAGTAACTAATTCAACAATATCTCCAGAATTAGTTGAGACAAGTAAAGTCTTTTGATCATATCCTAACTAAATGGACTTGACCTCTAATCCCAAAGAATTTCTCATGCATTCTGATAATTTAAAAGATAAAATGGATTTGTAAGTCTTGGAATCTATAATGACAATCTTAGAATCAGCTCCTCCAATAAGAATACTAAAGATGAATATAATTATAAATACAAATCTTTGGAAAAACTAATAGCTTCTAATGATCGATTAGCCTCTAAATATTGGTAAAATGCTGTGAATTTGCCACCAGAGAAGATTTGCAAGGATCCATCAACAGCACCCAACAAATAATCTTCATTATTGACAGCTGCACATAAGTATTTATAAGACAGAGGTTTTTAAGGATAAGCCTTAGAGTAAGTCAAACCTCCATGTCCTAATTTCCAGAATTTAAGATGATTTAAGCCACATGTAACAAATTCAGAATCATTTTTCCATTTAATGTCTGTGACAATATACTTACCAATTTGATCCTTGACCAGTAATGTTCCTCCAGTCAAAGATTTAGATTGTATGTCAAAAATGCATAATTGATGACAATCATCCATTCCAATAGCAGCCAATTTATCTCCTGAGTCATTAAATGCCAATTGCAAGATTCCTTTTGTAAAATAACCTTTAAGTGAGCAGATAATGGCTTAAGTGTTGCTTTCCCATATGTAAATACATGGANGTAGTCCAAGTCAACCATTTTTCATCTCTTAATTAATTTGCTCCATTGGGCAATTGTTTACCAGATTGAAGTTCCCAAAACAACAATTCATATCTGAATAATATATATGTTAATTAGATACCCTCCACAATTGCTATGAAGATGATTTCCATCTATGGAGAAATCAATATGAGTAATGTAACTTGAATGTTTCTTGAGTGGTTTGTAGCGTTGTTTCATATCTGGGAAACTATAGATATATATGGAATTATCATGAGATCCAATTGCAATCCAAGATTGATCATGACTGAATTTGATATCACTAATCCACTCTTTGGCCAATCTATTCACATATTTTTATTTGAATTCTTTATCATAAATCTTAACGTAATTAATTATAAAATACTCTAAATGTTCCATCCTTAAATCCTACGCATATCGAAATACCATCCAAAGAAACAGCTATACATCTACCTTTTGTATTATCAGGCAATTCACCAACTTCATCTTGTTTGATTTCTGCTCCATTAACATCAAGATTGGTTTTGATGCAATTGAGCATTTTCTTTTGACTGATAGACCAAGATCTTAGAGTTCCATCATCTCCACAAGTATAGTATTGATCAGAATCCTATGGGTTAATAGCCAAACCCCAAATTTCATTCAAAGATCGCTTATTTGGAGAACAATGAGATTTCATTAAGGTTTTTGAAACAGCAAACTTGGAATTAATATTGATTTTGGCATCTTTAGTAACTAATTCAACAATATCTCCAGAATTAGTTGAGACAAGTAAAGTCTTTTGATCATATCCTAACTAAATGGACTTGACCTCTAATCCCAAAGAATTTCTCATGCATTCTGATAATTTAAAAGATAAAATGGATTTGTAAGTCTTGGAATCTATAATGACAATCTTAGAATCAGCTCCTCCAATAAGAATACTAAAGATGAATATAATTATAAATACAAATCTTTGGAAAAACTAATAGCTTCTAATGATCGATTAGCCTCTAAATATTGGTAAAATGCTGTGAATTTGCCACCAGAGAAGATTTGCAAGGATCCATCAACAGCACCCAACAAATAATCTTCATTATTGACAGCTGCACATAAGTATTTATAAGACAGAGGTTTTTAAGGATAAGCCTTAGAGTAAGTCAAACCTCCATGTCCTAATTTCCAGAATTTAAGATGATTTAAGCCACATGTAACAAATTCAGAATCATTTTTCCATTTAATGTCTGTGACAATATACTTACCAATTTGATCCTTGACCAGTAATGTTCCTCCAGTCAAAGATTTAGATTGTATGTCAAAAATGCATAATTGATGACAATCATCCATTCCAATAGCAGCCAATTTATCTCCTGAGTCATTAAATGCCAATTGCAAGATTCCTTTTGTAAAATAACCTTTAAGTGAGCAGATAATGGCTTAAGTGTTGCTTTCCCATATGTAAATACATGGATTAGCTCCTAATTATCCAGTAGCTACCTTAAATTGATCATTAGACACATCCAAACATACCACATCTTCAGTATGATGATTGAAAAATCGTTGTGCATTTGAATTAGTATTTGCATTGGGATTGGGATCTAAGACAACAGCCAATGCAGCAACATTATAAACAATCTGTCCTCTCTTTAAGTATTTCACATTGTTTCTGCAATCCTTGCTACGATATCCATGAACGTATTCTAAGGTCAATTCCACCAAAGGCTGTTTATTTTGGTTCAATGGATCTTTATAATAATTGGAAGGCTCTTTAATAGCTCCCATCCAGGGTCGAATAATAGTGAATTCATCTCCTTTCTCATTCTAGTCATTGTAATTCTATTGGTCTTCATTCTTTTCGAATTGATTATCTCTTCTTCTCACCTTGCCATACTTATCAGATCCAAACCTCCTAATCTTTTCCTGTGGAACTGCTAGAGCAGCCAAATCATCAATATCCTCATCGTATTTTCCGTAAGCATTCTCATCCTACAACATTAACTACTATTATGATTTAGACCAATCTGTTTTCCAAATGAATATTCCCCTATCCATACCACTTGTTGAAATCAATTTAGTATCATCAAATGAGAATCTCATTCTTGTTATAGCATTTGCATGTCCAGGATATNAATTTCATTCAAAGATCGCTTATTTGGAGAACAATGAGATTTCATTAAGGTTTTAGAAACAGCAAACTTGGAATTAATATTGATTTTGGCATCCTTAGTAACTAATTCAACTATATCTCCAGAATTAGTTGAGACAAGCAAAGTCTTCTAATCATATCCTAACTAAATGGACTTGACTTCTAATCCCAATGAATTCCTCATGCATTCTGATAATTTGAAGGATAATATGGATTTGTAGGTCTTGGAATCTAGAATGACAATCTTAGAATCAGCTCCTCCAATAAGAATACTAATGATGAATATAAATATGATTACAAATCTTTGGAAACACTAATAGCTTCTAATGATCGATTGGCCTCCAGATATTAGTAATAAGCTGTGAATTTGCCACCAGAGAATATTTACAAGGATCCATCTACACCACCCAACAAGTAATCTTCATTATTGACAGCAGCAGATAAATATTTATAAGATAGGGGTTTTTAAGGATAAGCTTTAGTATAAGTCAAACCTCCATGTCCTAATTTCCAGAATTTAAGATGGTTTAATCCACAAGTAACAAATTCAGAGTCATTTTTCCATTTAATACTTGTGACAATATCCTTTCCAATTTGATCTCTGACCAACAGAGTTCCTCCTGTTTAAGTCTTAGATATTATATCAAAAATGCATAATTAATGGCACTCATCCATTCCAATCGCAGCCAATTTATCTCCTGAATCATTAAATGCCAAGTGTAAAATTCCCTTTGTGAAGTAGCCTTTTAACAAACAGATGCTTGCTTAAGTGTTACTTTCCCATATATAGATAAGAGGATTAGCTCCTAATTATCCAGTAGCTACCTTAAGTTGATCGTTAGACACATCCAAACAAACTACATCTTCAGTATGTTAATTGAAAAATCTTTGTGCATTTGAATTGGTATTTGCATTGGGATTGGGATCTAAGACAACAGCCAATGCAGCAACATTATAAACAATCTGTCCTCTCTTTAAGTATTTCACATTGTTTCTGCAATCCTTGCTACGATATCCATGAACATATTCTAAGGTCAATTCCACCAACGGCTGTTTATTTTGGTTCAATGGATCTTTATAATAATTGGATGGTTCTTTAATAGCTCCCATCCATGGTCGAATGATAGTGAATTCGTCTCCTTTCTCATTCTAGTCATTGTAATTCTATTGATCTTCATTCTTTTCGAATTGATTATCTCTTCTTCTCACCTTGCCATACTTATCAGATCCAAACCTTCTAATCTTTTCCTGTGGAACTGCTAGAGCAGCCAAATCATCAATATCCTCATCGTATTTTCCGTAAGCATTTTCATCCTACAACATTAACTACTACTATGATTTAGACCAATCTGTTTTCCAAATGAATATTCCCCTATCCATACCACTTGTTGAAATCAATTTAGTATCATCAAATGAGAATCTCATTCTTGTTATAGCATTTGCATGTCCAGGATACTCTTTATGTATTTAATTGAACTAGCAAACAGCAGGATACTGATACAGATTTATGATACCATTATATTCTCCTGTTGCCAAGATCTACCTTTGGTTATCAACACAAACTGCAGTGACTGAATATTCATCCTTTTTGTAGATTCCTTATACATTGAAACCAAATAAACAAGTCCAAGAATACCAATCCAATTCTTTCACTTAAGGTCCTGGAACATCCTTCAAAGATTAGACATTTGCAAATTTCAACTCATAAGTTGATGAATTCACTACTATATGAATTGAATCCATAGCCCAATCTAATTTAATCAAACTGCTATTCAATGAGATGTTTATTGAACTCTATTTACTAAATTTGCCTCCCTCAATTTCCCATACCTCTATTTATGATTATGTGCCATGAGCACCAAATGCAATTTTAGTGCTATCAGGTGAAAACTTGATGTCCTCAATCCAAAATGTTTTCCCTTGAGCACTTTATTTAAGCGAACCTGCTTTAGAATTCTTCTTATCCAAAATATTCATATTTGTTGGTTCAACTAAGTAAATGCATCCACGTACATCTCCAACTGCTATGTATTTGCCATCAGAACTCCAATCCACTGCTCGTATATCATTTTCAAATGGAGAAGAACTTTTAACCAAAGTATATTGATTGATATCCCATTAACGTAGTACGCTGTCTCCTCCACAAGTAATAATGGTTTATGAATTGCGACTGGCTGCAACTCCCCACACTTCTCCACCATAATGACAATCGAGTAGCAATTTGATATTCTAGATATTTTTGAGTGATGCATGATACATCTAAGCTTATTTTGTTGCTATTATAATCTAGTCATTCTTAATGTCCATTGATATGATACCAATTTACTTAGGCTAATGAAGAGCTTCAGTAATATCAATGACTGTTGCAACATTATTTAAGTTATTTCCATTCATTTCCCAAACCTTAATTTATCCATCCAAACCACTACTATATAATTAAGTCTTTCCAACTGCAACCAATGAACTTACTTTGGATCTATGAGCCTAATAATGTTTGATGTTTTTGTTTTCCTTCCAGAGAAAGATGTTTCCATTATCAGATCCTGTGATTTCATATGAATCTTTAAATGCAACACAACAGCACAACATGGGTTCGAATTGATTGCTATTTAAGATACCTGGATAGCTTTTGACATTCCTGCCATTCATTTTATAGAAGGTGACATTTCTCTATCCGCAAGACATGAATTCAGTGGATGACTTACTGCAAATTCCATAAATATTAGATCTCATAGTCTTCACTGTAATAATCAATTGCCCAATTTGCCAATCGTGAATTGCAATTGAATATTCTGAAGAAAATGATAATAAAAAGACACCATCATATGAGAACTCTAAGCAATAAATCATTTTAGTATGAAAATCATTCAACATTGACAAAACCTTCTTAGATTCAGCTTCCCATATGCAGATAGCTGTTAATTGCTTCTCATTCAAAGCAAAAGCCTTAGTTCCTGTTGCAACAATTCTTCCTCTTGGATGAATGGCAATGCAAGTGATTTCATCCTAATGATATCTGAAATAAGTTTAAGTACAATATTATTATCCAACAGGCATATTAGGATCCATAACAATACCAACAGCACCACAAGAGAATGCAATCTTGCCATTTTCCAATAATTTAACTCCATTAAAGTAATCCTAACCCAACTAATCTGTTTTCATGCCCAAAACATAATCAAGTGTTATGTTACCTTAAGGCAATACATTATATTTCTTCTCATCAAATTTAAAATTGGTCGGTTAAGTGGCTTTAACAAAGGCTTAATACTATTTCTACCCTTCCTATTTATTCTCCTCCTCATTTAAATTGAGTCTATAATAATCTTTGGATATCTAAACGTCTTGAATGGATTCGCATGCCTGATCTTACTCAATCTAAGCATCCTTATCATGTGAGACTTTCCATTGCATAATTGACTTGTCTGCTCCACCCAATGATATGATGTATTCGTCATCAGCTGAGAATCTAATATTGGTCACATGTGCTGCATGTCCCACATATCTCTAAAATCCTTGACCTGGTTATGCAGCAGGATATCTGAATATCTTGATTCCAGAATAGTCATCTGCTGACACTATAATGTCTCCTTTGTTAGATCTGTCGACAGCATTGATATCACATCCAGCTGACAAAGGTGGCCATACTCCCAAAACATGCCATCCATAAATAGCTGTATATGTTGCCCACTTTTCATCTTTATATTTCTAAGATCCATCAGGCTATACTTTTTGGTTATTTTCTCCTCCCAATTCATAATAGAGTACTTACTAACTCCAATCATTAATTTATAAAACTCTGCATGTCGATGAGAAATCAATACTAATAACTCTTGCAGGAGATCCTCTTAAAACATTAGTCTTCTTGAAATGATTCTTAATTGAATATATGATGACATCACAACTTGGAGCATCATGACCAACTGCTAATTATTCAGTATCGGGAGAGAACTTGAGACATGAGACTTCAGCATCTCTATCTTTAAAATTAAAAGTAGGCATCAAAGTTTTAGGATCAATTATAAGTACAGTTCCATTTGTACTACCAACAGCCAGATATTTGTAATCTTTGCTTATATGAATAGCACTGCTAGGATAATCTAATCTCATGCAACTTGACATCTTCTTATCCTTGATCAACCAACAAGCCAAAATATTGTCTTCTCCTATGGTGTAAAAAGTAGGAAATTTTGGATGCATAGCCAATCCTCTTAAGACTCCAATAGAATGTCCTCTCATTAACACCTTATTTTTTGATCCTTAAACCTCTACCATATCTGATCCTCTTGTTCCAAACACTAAATGGACAGATTTCTCTTAATCATTTGGTCCGATTGTAACACTTTAAACTTTGAAATTGAATATTTTTAAATTCAAGTTGAGTACATTTATCTTCTCCTTAGCTTTCATGTTTATATCCCAGACAATGATTGTTCCATCTTTACTGCCTGATACTACCCCACCTTCCTAACCTCTCTTTGTATGAATAGCTAGAACTGCACTCTTATGAGCATCCACTGCTGTAGTAGCTCTATTGCTCTTCCAGATTAATAGTTATCCTCTGTAAGTACCTGTTATCACATTGTTATCACATAATGCGATGCATAACACTGATGAGAATGGTGACGTTTTTGTATCCCATATTCCTAGATTCAATCTTATTTGATTTTAATCGTAACTGCAAAAGTATACTTCATTCTTGCATGCCAAAATCAAATACTTGTCAACTTTATCAAATTTAATATCGAATACAAATGACCTAGGCCCTTTACCGGTGGCTAATAAAGCCTATGATACATCTCCTTTTAATCTTGCATCTATTCCTTTATCTACATCATAAACAACCAAAGTGTGATCGTCATCCATACTCACAGCAGCCAACTTCTTGCCATCATTTGAAAATGCTAAGCATTGCACTCCCTGTCTTAAAATTCCTTTAAAAGCAGCTCTAGAGGGTTCTATTTAATCCTTAACTTCCCAAATATAAATAGGAGGAATCTACCCTGCCTAACCAGTTGCAACATACTTATCATAAACATCTATGCATGTGATGTCATCTGTGTGTTCAAAGAAGAACCTTTATTAATTTGTCTATGGATTATAAACCACTCCAACTGCAGCAGTAAAATAGACCAATTCTTAATCAACAAATTTAATATTGTTTCTGGTATCAAAACTTCTGAATCCATATATGTAATCCAATTCCATAAAAGTACTTGGTGGATTGATATCTCCTTTGCCTGGTTTCCAAGAGGATGGGTAACCATTCTTCACTTAATTTTTCCAAACCTCTTTGTTTGTCAATTTGCTCATCTTCTAATTATTCTCTGTTTACACGCGAGTGTTGTCCTCTTCAAGATTGGCCTCAATGCCAATTTTCCTCATTTCTCTTTTCTAATCATAAGCCAATTGTCTTCTCTGAGTCTCACTCTCCAAATCGGAGTCTGGATATGGGACATCACCCTGTTAGGCTCCTCCAAAATCAGATCTCAAGTCTTCCAGTGAGCATAAGCCATAGGATAGGAGCATCTTGAGTACATCTTAATCTTTTGACAAAAGACTGCGAAATAATTATTAAAATATAATCATACCTATGAAATTCAGACAAAGATATTGAGGCATCCTTGTTTGTATCGTACTTCCTTAGCAATTCATCTGAGATTCTCTCTGCCTCTTGGATGGTACATTCTCCCTTCTGTGACATGGCTCCCAAGGCTGTCAAAGTAGTCTTGATCAGAATGACCAATTCATTTCGAGTGATTGTTTTGTTGTGATCAAAGTCATATAAGGAAAATATTATGTTTGCTTTTTCCTTCGATATAATAATTCTAGAATTACCTTCAAGGTGGCTTAACTCAAAAGACTCAAAGCACATACAAATTCATGACTGTCAATTCGGCCATCATTGCTGATGTCAAAAAATTAAAACACCTTGTCGACTTCAGTCTCTTTCAACTTCATCAACTATATAAACCCATTTCTATCAATAGTGAGATCCTCGTCTGCCATCAATTCGAATTTCTCTCTAAAATACAATTCGAAGATCATGATTACTTTATCAATTTAACTTAACCTGGCGACATGTTCATGAATCTTTTCATTTATTCCAGGTCTCCTGGACTTCCATTCGAAATCTCATTGCCCATCAGTTATTATTTATAATTTATATATATTTATTTATCTGTGTAACTTCTACAAATAAATATTTGGTTCTAATACATTACATCCAAGTATTAGATTGAATGTAAATATTAACTTCCAAACTAATAAAATTATATTTGCCAATTTCAATATTAATATTTTACATGAAGCAAGAATACTCCGAAAACAAACAGCAAGTCCTCAGTCTCAAATACCAACCCACAAGCACAAATAACTATCGCAATCAATTACTTTGGCAACCTCAAACTGATAATCTCAATAGCACCTTAATGTTGGCCCAAAGAATATTCAGAGAGTATAAGTAAAGTATTTATTGGATCAATTGAACCCGTAGATAAGTTCCAAGTCAGAAAGGTCTCCGCAATTCAACAACAATAAAAAGAAAAGGAACCAGAACAAAAAAAGCAAAAGACAACCATCATGGACTCCAAAAGATTTCACATGTACAACCACCCTAAAAACAACAGGGTCAAACAACTCAACTCCACTGCCAACAATTCCTTCTATTCCAAGAAGAGCACAGAAAAATATTAATAATCCCCCATCAAACCTAAGACTGCCTCCTCGATTTCAAGGGCTAAACGCATGCTTCCCTAATAAATCTCCATTTCACCCATTGACAGTGTCGGCCCATTGGTTTCTGCGCAAAGTTGGTGCATCATTAATGGGAAGAATGGACAATTGATGAGCGGCCAAAATCACTATAAAAGCAGACAAATGGCTTCAATCACTAAAATCATGACATGTTGGCTTGCACTTAAACTCACACAGCAATTTCACTTGGACCTTGATAACACCTATTTCACAGTGCCAGAAAAAGTAGTTCATAGCTTAAATATAGGCAGAAAGGATTGGAGGCACTACAGCTCAACTCTAAAGCGGTGATAAACTCAGCATTAGAGATCTGCTCTATGGGTTGATGTTACCATCTGGTAATGATGCAGCAATCTCCTTACAACACAATTTTGAACTTTATAAAGGTTGCGACTTTATTTAACAAATGAATCAAAGTGCCTAAGACATCGGAATGGAAATGACCTCCTATTCTAATCCACATGGTATTATTATTCATGTATCCAAAAGGTTTGTATCACGAAGACAATTACTCCTCTGCATATGATATTGGCGTCTTAACTTATAATGCCATGTAAAACCTACAGTTCGCTAGCATTGTCAAGACCAAAATCTATTTTAGTGAAATCGAAGACAAATTTGGAGAGTCTAAGGAAATCTTTTGGGAAAACACCAATAAAATGCTATATCAGGGATTCAGAGGAGTTAAGACAGGCATAACAAAAGAGGCTGGCCCATGTGTTGTAGAGTATTTTGAGGACAACCAAAATTCCTACATTATAGTACTCCTAAATTGCAGATCGGTGGATCAAAGATGGCAAGATACCATCAAATTATTGGATTGGATACGATAATGAAACTATTTTGGATTAATTTTATATTGTCTATATATTAAACAATAATCAACTTTATTATCCTTTGAATCCTTAAGGAGCTAGATCTGTATCATGTATAATCTCTCTGTGACATGTCCACACAGATAATATTGCTTCAGGAGTGCCAATACCTGCCCCTCTTGGATCTCCACATGGTCCGAACCAATGATTTTGTGGAGCACCTGTAGTTCTTGCTCTTATACCACTAAAATAATTGTATCTCGCATTACCTATAAGTCACTCCATTAGTTGTATTGGATTAAACATGTCTTAAGAAATTCACATCATTACTAACTATGCCTGCAGTCAAGTGGTTTTCAAGGTTATTGATAACATCCAAAACCTAATTGATTTAATCAGAAGAATAAGTAGTGACTATCTAAAATGGTCCAAACAATTCGGTGGTCACTGCTTTATTCTTCTAGATTTATTCTAATGGAACATACAAGGCTGTGGGTTCAAATGCTCCATAAATTGATGGAATAGTGTGATTTTTCAATTCTTATCCACCGAATAATACTTTGGATTAAGGAATCTTCAAAATATTGTCAATATGCTATTTAATTTATGTATTGTTCCATGTGATAATAGGACCATTGCTTAAATCTTATAATTTTCTCGTACTAGCTAGTTGTTTAATTTTATCAAGAAATCCTGCCTTAACCCAATTTTCATGAACAAAAAGAATGCTTTAAGCTGAACATTTCTAACCAGTGCTTCCATATGCATCCTAATCAGATTGCCATGCAACATAATTTTGAGTATCCACATCTGGAACATCTGGCCCAAGTATTTTCCAATCAAATCCAGCATCTTCAATTCTTATCTTTCCATTCAATACTTTTGTTAAATGTTCTGCAACCTTTGATGATCCTGTAAATTAAGTGTTTCTGAAATTTCCCTGTTTTAAAATAAATTCAGTCGCTTCACCATTTCCAAATAACATATCTACATCTGTAGCTGGTAATCCACAATGAAGAGCTAATCTCAACATTTATTCCATTACAACATTTACTCGGCTGTCTCCTTTGAAGAAGACTTTGTTTCCTGTGATCAAAGCACCAAATATCTGTAAACTTGGTATTTCTAATGGAAAATTAAATGGAGCCACAACAGCACAAGATCCATAAGGCCATCTATATCCTGATGATTATTATCCAGGACGATCCCCAGCGACATTGAATGATCTAGTTAAAAAACGAGGTTGATCACCACTAAAGTTTTAAAAAAATCTCTCTGTCACTACTACTTCTCCTGATGCTTATGCAAAATGCTTGGGTACAACTCTTTAAATTAATTTCACCAAGAAATCATGAACTTCTTTTTTTTTAAGTTCTGCTGCTATTTTATGACATACCTCGCCATAAATTTAATATCTTTATGGGTTTTTTAATGGATTATGTAATCCACTAATTGGACATTCTTTGGCTGAATCAACAAATTTCTATAACTCTTATCTATCCTAGACATCAGGCACTGTAATAAATGGTTCACCATTCAATGGATCTACTATTGTTTGATATTTATGAGCATCAATCCATTTTCCACGCAAAAAGTTTTGAGCCTTATGAGGATTGCGAGCAGATCTAATATTAATTATTGAAAAGACTCTCTTACATTTAATTTGGGTCAAGACTAAAATACGATGGGATTGTCGAAAATGATGCTATATTCCTAAATTTTTGCATATTATTTATGATTTATTTTTGTCATTAAAATGGATATAACCAGACCATTATTCATATTATATAAAATTTATTATAATACTATGAAAAATCCTATCATCTGAGACTACACTCTCCTAAATTTACCTTACAATTTTACATATCCTTAAGAGCCAAGAGTTACATAGAAAATTTAATTATAGTTTTGATTATGAATTATTCACTAAACTTATCAGCATTAATTCAAATTAATTTATCTTAACTAAATTAACAAGAAGTCATTAAAATATACAATTTTATTTATAATATAAATTATACATAATAATTTCAAATCCTTATCTGTTATAAATTTTCATATTCCCAAAATTGATTGATACTATTAGGAATTTTATTACTATTCATAGATACCCTAACTTATTATTCCTTTTCATTTTGAGTTTCTATATTTTTAGTGGGCAATTGATTGCTCTAATTTAAAATCTCGGTATATCTTTAAATATTTTAATCTATTAAAAAGGAATGATTTCTATCTTAATCATATTAATCGTTAGGTTATTTCTAATTATCTAGTTAATATAAATTATAGTGCTTACATACTTTAATATAACAAGGAGGGCTACTAAGCATCTATTAAATCTTGAATACGTCCTCTTACTCTTAAATTTGCATTAGTTGAAGTTCTCTTTATTAATTATTGCATTTAGTAAAGAGATAAATCTTTATTAATTTATTTGAATTGCTTATGATAACTCTATTATTAATAAACTAATAGATTATCAGTCTCAATACTCTAGTCTTGTTTAATAAACTCAGGATTACTCAACTGAACTAACGTTACTTATGAATTTATGGATAGTATTTAATTTTAATCCTCTTTATTTGATTATTAATTATAATCTTCAAAGTTTATAATTTAATTCTCTTCATCCCTAGTGTTTTAATCTAAATAAGTCATCTCATTAGTTGCTTTCATTAAAACATCTTCACTTAAATTGATCTGAGTTATAAGATCACTTGGTTTTAAATTTAAATCAATGGAAACTTCTTATGGCTAAGCTGGAACTGATTCATCAAAGTCTTAAACATTGTTATCTTCTTTTTCACTATTGCTAAAATAATTGCCTTATCCAAAAGTATTCTAATGTTATGTATTTTAGTTCCAATTAAAGTTATTATTTTATTCATCATCTTATAGTACTAGTGTTTCAGCTTTTTGTTCAAAATCTTAATTATTCTCAACATATTCCTAGATAACCTAATTATTCTCAGTATATTCAAATTATTCCATATTCCCTTCATCATAATTTACTTCTGAAGAAATAATTAATTCTTAACCTTCATAAGGCCTAAATTATGTTTATTCTTCAAGTTAAGATTCTGTATTTTAACTTTTGCTTTGATTCTAAGAATTAGATTATATTTCCTATAGCTTCTGCTCGTAGATATCAATTTACTCATTTATCTACTTAATTTCTTATTATTCATGTTATTCTGAATTATGTATTTCATTTTTTTGTTCTTCTAATTAATTTAATTTATTTTCATCATCTTATTCATTATTTTTTAACTATTTCAAATATTATTCTTCCTATTCTAATTTCTATTGCAGATCCTACTACTTTTGGGAGTTTCTTTCAGCATTTTCAACATCCTCTAAATAATCATCAGTTTCAACATTATTTTCAATAATATAACCTACTTGTATTGAATCTTATAATTGTTCGCTTTACTCTGCCTTCATTTTTTATGAGTGGAACATCTCTGATTGATCATTATTATGGCTGACTTAATTATCTGTAGCATCTTGACCATTCAATTAACTCTTCATTATTTCATTTACCTTAAAAGTTTCCTCTGTACTTTACTTATCAATTAGGCCTTCATTTTATTTAAACTCGACTTCATTTTCCCCCTTATTTAATTCCTAAAATTCGTTTGGTTTTTATTATTAATCTTCCTTATTAACAACATCATCTTCCTATTTCTATAGAGATTAATTTCCTTAGTCTTCTTAGTTACTTAGGCTCCTATTCAACTATTTTGAATCATTATTTAAGTCAAAATCTTAAGGTGAGTCACTCATGTAGCCTGCTTCTTCGTTAAAGGTGAATTCCTCATTCTATGCATTTTATTATAATGTATTTTCATACTAAGAATTAAGTTCAAGTTGGTTGTTATCAGAATCAGTTTTATCCTTAATTATTTATGAATTTGCATTTTAGCATGATTAATTTTATGATTCCTCTTATGTTTTTGTATTTACTTCTTAGGGATTTGTTAAATCAATCACTTAGTAATCTTCCCCTATTAATATTTATGATTATCCCGCATCTTATAATTTTTTTAATTAAATTAATGTGCTTTAATTATTATTTCTTTCTATTAAATCCTCAGATTCTTTTTCATACTGAGTGATTATATGAGAATTGATTTGCAAAATTTCTCTATATGGAATTTAATTTTACAGTTATGATAGACTCGACAACTACTTTTGATTACTTAATTGCATTTCAACTTCCTTTAAGTTACCCTATTAATGGTTCGATAGATTTAAAGTAGTAAATCTATAATTAGATGGAAATATACCCTGCGTTATTATATAATAACAAACATAAAATGATGGCTTATTTAGCAAAACTCATTAGGCGTTTTATGTAAATATATAATAATTTACAACAATAAAAATAATTAATATCAATCAAAGGCCATGCCCTCCTTCTCATTTATTTCCTATTGAATTTTACTAAAATGAATAAACACTTATTCCAAAGAGCTAAATATTATACTAATAAAATACTTTTCCTCAATTTAGAAATCCTCTATATTGCCTTCTTATTGTTACCTCTAGAAAAAGTTAAATGACTTATAAAAACTAAATCCTTCTTTTGGAACAGAGTACATCAAATAACCCTCCCTCCTTTCTTCTATTTATTAGGCATTGGGAAATTAGTTTTAAATGTTACTAGTCACTTAAGGATTGATATATTTAATTTAGATTTGATAACCACTTCCGTGTTTTCTAATAATAAATTGAAATAAATACTGTCTTAAATCCTAAGGTGAACCTAAACATTTGAATTGTCCAGCTATCAATATTCCGATTCTATCACTAAGACTTTCAGCTTCTTCGATGGTATGAGTTGTCATAATTGCTGAGCAAGCTCTTAATTGGATATTTCTCTTTAATGTATTAAATAAAAATCTTCTAGAAATTGGGTCTACTCCAGTACTCGGTTCATCAAAAAAGGTTATATCACTTCCTCCAATTAAGGCATCAGCAACACACAGTTTTCTTTTGTTACCACCACTCAATTAACCAGCTTTTGTCTTAATAAACAAATCTAATTGCATAGTTTTAATGAAATATGCAACAGCAGTTGACAATTCTTTCCCTTGTAATCCTTTGATTCTACCAAATAATTAAAGATGCTCTACAGGAGTGAGATTTTCCCAGATACAATCAAATTGTGGACAAACTCCAACATGTTACATAATACTCATGATCTATTATTTTGGTTCATAATCATTTAACAATGCCTGACCAGCTGTTGGGGTGTTAATTCCAGAAAAAATATTAATTAATGTAGATTTACCAGCTCCATTTGGACCAATAATTCCCAGAATCTCCCCCTTTTTCACACTGAATGTAAGTTACTACAAAGTTGGTTTGCCCTTAATATATTATTTTTCCAAAAATTTAGATTTAATGGGATCATTATTATTAGGTTTAAGAACTCTTTCTCTTTCATTTTGAACTTCCTCTTCTACATTGTCTTGGATTTCTTATTACGTATGATGGTGGATCAAAAATGATTTTTTATTTTCTAAGAAGAACAAAACCCCAGCAAAAACAACTATCTATCCAAAAATAATTAATAAATATCCTTCAGTTGTTGTTAACAAATAGGGAGCTTCAAAAAAGGCTTCTACATCATCATAATTATTGGCGGTGAACAAATATGCTGAGAAGAAGGCATAAAATGGCGAGATGACCTATTTTTAATTTAAAATAATACTGAAAACAAAATCTCAAAAACATAAATGAGATTCTCAAGGAATGTAGGTTTATCAAACTCTTAGTAAAAGAAGAAAGTAAAGGCAAATATGATATTGGGTAAACAAAAGAGTATAAAAAAACAAAAGATAGTGAACAATTTTAATGCACTCTCCAATTTATTAAATACAAATCCCATTATATAAGCGAATAAAATTTAACTTGGTCCAAATAATAAAAAGCATGAAAGCGCTCTTATAATATTATCAAACACAATATTTAAGTCTAATAAGGCTGAAACTATTAAAAATAGCAGCAAATTTAAAAAGAATATGATTAGATCGAATAAAAATGTTCCTAACCAATAGGTTGAGTTTCTTAAACCCATGCCATGTAATGATTATTTCAAGAAGTATTCTTTTTCAAGGACAGGTTAAGTGATATAAATAGTAGCATTGAAACAGAATGCGATCACGCAACAAGATGCTAGGAGATTAATTTTAAAGTGATCCAAAACAAAATCAGGTAATAACTTGTACTCTTCGTCTTAAAATTTAACGTAGGCAACAACAACAAGTCCATTAATAAAAGCAATCATAGGAATGATTATCGAAAAATAATTAGTAGTTGTTCTAACTACAGTATAGTATCTCCTTAAGAAAATTGCCATGATTTAACTGAAAAAGGAATACTAAGGATCATTAGACAAACATTTAGGTATTGATTTTATATCATTTTCAACCTCTTCATCTTTAACTTCAACAGGATAAGAATAGAACTCCTAGTTATCTCGTTCATTTTCATCATCAGTAGCAGGAATGCCTAAACTTTATTTAGCAACTTATATCTCACTCTTTCTTCTAAAAGAGAGTTGAGCCTGTTCTTCTTCCATACCTATTTTGACAAAAGCGTCTTCAAGTGTTTTCATGGACAATCCAATTTAGACAGATATTTCTTCTAACTCCTAAAACAATTACCCAAGAGAATTTTTAGAAGTAAAAGGAATATTAAATACATATTAGTTTTCATTGGAATGTTCTGTCTCCAAAAAACATTCTGGTACATATTTATTGACTTTCTCATAAATTTAATTTTTCAAAGAAACATCATTAAATGTTAATTTAAGATTGTAACCTTCTCCAAATTTCTTTTTAATGAAATTGGATGTTCCCACAGCCAATAATTAACCTTTCGACATAATTCCTATCCTATTGGCCAAGACTTCAGCCTCATCAAGATGATGAGTCGTTAATATTATTGTTCTTTGATCCTATCTTATTCTCTCTAGGATAGTCCAAATTTATCTCCTTGAATATGCATCCATTCCGGAAGTAGGCTCATCCAAAAATATAATCTTTGAATTTCCCACTAAACTCATTCCTAAAGACAACTTCCTTTTTGATCCTCCAGATAGAACTTTCACCTCAAGAGATCTCTCTCCAATTAGATCAGTTTTCCTCAATATATCAAGTATTTCTTATTTATCAACTCTCCCCTTTATGGAACTGATATACTCTAGGTTTTCCTCTACTGTTAAATCTTCATATAAGCAATCCTTCTATGTACAAAGACCTAAGGATTATCTTATCTTAGCCAATTAAGTATCCAAGTTCATTCCATACATGCTAACCAACCCTGATGTTTTTGAAATCATCCCAGTCAACACACTTATAGCAGTAGTCTTTCCAGCACCATTATGTCCCAACAAACAAAATATCTCTGATTCATATAGGTAGAGTGAGATATTATCAACTGCTTTGAGTGTTCCAAACTTTTTTTATAAATTCTTAATTATTATACTGGGAGGGGCAGGATACTTTATTTCTTCATGATAAATAGCAGAACTCACATCGTTATCATCTGTTGTTAGTTAAGCGAATAAATCATTTTCTTTGATTTACACTTTATTCGTTTTTAGAAAGAATAAGGGTTCCTTGGCTACTCCATATTCATTTGGAATTACTTATTCGCAATATAAAAATAGGAGAAAATAGACAACAGCTTAAACAGCCATCTGAGTTCCCTCATATGTTGGTGAGTATATATCCATAATCTATTATGATGGAAATAAATTGGCTGATAAAATATCTCCTGGAATACCAGGTTTCATTGAAGCAATATAAGTAAAGGCTATACTACATTGGGGACTGAAAATGCTTAGGAAAAAGTAGAATGGGAAGGAATTTGCTGCGCTTTCAACAAAAGTGAAATATATAAAGAAGACACAAGCGATCTAAAAAAAACTTTAGATTTCTCCTGCAATTTTGACTTCATTAAACAGACTTGAAAATAGGAAGATTTGATTCATAGACTAAAATTATATACATTTTCCATTACTGCTATAGAAAATAGAAAATATGGCCAAGTCAAGGAGATAAAACTCTCATTAAATTATTCTTCCCAACTTATTCCAAATATAGGAAACATCAAATACCAAGACAACTCAAAAATGATTACTGCCTAATTATAATTCTGTTGTTTACTATTATGACTCTTATGTATCCAGTTAGAACCCAGCCTATCAGATAGGACTTTTCAGACATGCCCATAATCTAATGCTAAGATAAATAGATCTACCTTCTGAAGTTCCTTGTATCGTTTACTTTTCTCTTCCACCAACTTAATCAATATTGATCTCTGCGTAGAGGCTGTTGCTAAACTATAAAGCAATGGCATTAACTATTTCATTTCGGAAAGGTACTCTATAATAAAGTCAACTAATTCTACCTCTGAAAGTGAGCATTATGGAAACAATGATGGGAAGCAAAGCTTCTATGAATACTTCTCTATTTCTATAACTAATAAGTAGGTTTTTCTTGATAAGACTTATTATCTATTGTTAGGAATTCATAGAGATAAAAAAATGTTCTTAATTATTTTATATAAAAATTAAATATTAAATTTCTAATATAAGAAAAAAGATTTAAATAATTAACAAAAAGTCTAAAAATATTATATATAATATATATAAATTTAAAGTTTTTTACCATAAAAATGCTCAGTTTAAAGTGAATATAATTATATCTGTTAATTTAATCAAAATTTTTTCTTAGATTTAAAAACTAGAACATTTGTCTCAGAAATGTCGTCATCAAAAATTTCGTTTTGTGTTTAATTCAATGTATTCAGCTTTTCTTCTTTTTTTGCATAAGAGATTATTTAATATTTATTTTTTCCAATCAACTTGTTTTCAAAATGATTAATTTAATGTAATGCTTCACCAATAAGGGGTTTAACATCGACTTCACTATTCTATAAATAAGTTATCTCTGCCCTCTGAAAAATGTCACTTTCTTCATTGGATATGAAATATTCTTATTTAATTTTTTTATATGATCTCTTTGTCGAAACTGAAATCATTTTATTACAAAATATATCCCTTTCAGATCTCTATTTGTTTAAATTTTGATTATGCTTTTGAGATCCTGAATGTATTCTTTCTGTACTTTTTAGGACATATTTGATAACCCCATGTTTTTATACAGTGGTTTTAAACATAGGTTAAGGAGCTATACGAGGCCTATTGACAAAGAGGTTTGGTTGGATTTGATAACTACTGTTAGCTGTCCCCTCATACTCATCATTGAATTTACGTTTCTCCTTTGATGGAGATTTTGTATAAGATAGATGAGTTTCTAGTACCTTCTAAATAGGTTTCTCCCTTTGTATTCTTGAATTCCCTCGGTAATATTCGTTTTAAGAGCTAGTTTTCATAATTAATGTATATTTTGTTTATTTCTTATTTATGTAATTTATCAATCAACTTCAGAATCATCGTCTTCTGCCAAAAAGTCTTCGATTGAATCTTCCTCGTCCTCGAAATCGTCATCGTCTTCAATATCATTTTAAATATCTTATTATTCTTCATCATCACTGATATCTTCATTTTCTTAACTCTCCTTCTTTTTCTTAGGTTGGGCCACTTTCTTAATTTTTTATTTAATTGGTTTGGGTTCCTTAGGAGCTTTAGGGGGTTTAGGCTCTTTGGGAGCTTTTGGTTCCTTAGGAGGCTTAGGCTCTTTGGGAGGCTTTGGTTCTTTAGGAGGCTTGGGTTCTTTTGGAGGTTTTGGCTCCTTAGGTGGTTTAGGTTCTTTTGGAGCCTTTTTGGGTTTAGCCTCGACTTCTACAGGAGTAGGATTGGGGTTATTAGGATCAGCGTTTGCTTCTTATTCCGCCTTTTTTGCAGCTTGGTCAGCTAGTTTCTCTGCCTTTAATCTTTGTCTCTCAGCTTTATCTATTTCTTGTTGTTGTTGCTCTATTATTCTGTCATTCATGAATTTAAAGTCTTTCCAAAGCTATTAGAAGTTTTCATCGAATTGTTGTACAAGCTTCTTGCTTTTTATTAAAAGTAAGTTTTCCTTGTTGGTTGTAACTGCAGACTTAGTCCAGTTAAAGGAACCCGTGGCTATGTAATCTGTATCAATCACTAAATATTTATTGTGCATCAAACTAACCGTTGAATTATCGAGTTTGATTTCTGCCTGGGAAAATAACGCTAATAAAATACCTATCCTTTTCCTTCTTCTAATATTTAATCCAAGATGGCTTTTTATGAAGGTATCTTGGTCTGAGCATCGTCGGTGATCACTTGAATCTTCAATTCAGGATTCTCTTTCATCATCTACAACATTTTGCCAACAATATTTTTATTGGTAAATGTGTAAACACAGATACGAATATATTGTTTGGCTTAGGAGAGAAATTGAATAAGTTTTTATTCATTCTCTTTGGATGGAAAGAATAAAGGTTCGATGCTTACTTAATCTGATTTTTCTTCTTCCATATATAATATTTAAAATTATTCAAAGTGTGTTAATTAATTATAGTATTTTTTATTTCCATTATTGTTTTTCTTCCTCATTCACTTTAGCCAATGACATTTCGAAACACTCAAATTACAATTTTATGTGTTATTCACTTTCGAATTGGCTGGTGTCGAGATCATCATTGTTGAATATCTGCTAATTTGGACTTTAATTGTTATTGTAGTCTTCCACGGAATGAAAATGATCACTCATGGAATGTTAGGAGGATTGCTTAAGTTAAGTAGGTTTTTCTGTTTAATCCAATTTATTTTGGTGAATCTAAATTTAGAAATTAAAGTAACGAAATACTTCTATTGCATATTAATCATGAAGAGTTAAAAAGTATTTTAAATTTTCCTCGAACTCTTATAATACTTTGACTAGATCTTAGGAATGAGGTGCTTGTTCATTTTATTTTAAAGAGAATTGAATCTTTCTCAAGGTCTCGATAAGTGTCTATCCACGGGAATGAAACTATATAATGATGAAGCAAAATTACGCTATCACATCGACAACGAGGACTTTAAGTGGATGATAAAAAACCACCAACTGAAGACACATTTGTTTATTTATTGCCAAATGAATCTCGGTCTTATAATATTTTATATGGTTTACTAGAATTGCTGTCTTTTATTTTTTTATGAGAATCAATTCTTTGGCTCTTTTAGCGATCTTCTGCAGTCGCTTGTATGACTTAGAGTTGAAAATCTTTTTAGGAAAGTTAAAGTTCTAAAATTTAGATGCTCAAATAGTCATACTCAAAGTATTTTGATCTCTTTCAGATTATCGCAGAGTTTCCAAGGTTTACTCCAATAATTGCTTATATTGTTTGATCTCCATCTCCAGAGACTTATTGCTCTACTACAGTTTCTAAATTTTAGATAACGAATTACTTGATTATCAGATTAGAGGTTGGGAATAATTTAAAAGTTAATCACTTATTTAGGTGAACTTTCGATAGATTGACTTGAATGAATAATCTCAACATCATCATCATCCAACATTGTTGTACTAATTTAAAATATTATATGTATATACACTCCAATAAAATTTATAAATATACATACATATAATCATTAGTTGTTTTAGCCACATGCATTATTATGATAAAAAATCGAGGCTAAATGATGTTTGATTTTGAAAGAAAAAATATATAAAAGATTTTTTTTGTTTTATTTATCATTCCAATCTCCCCATATGAACAACTAAAATGATGATTATCTGCCTTCGTTGCTAAAGGAATTTCAGGGAACCGAAAATGCAGAGGGACAGTTATCTGAATACCAGAAAGTTAAGTAAGGGCTTCTTTGTTATTACAAGACTGGGGAACTTAGGCTTGATGACTCCAATGAGCAACACATTAACAACAGACTTCGAGTAGATGACATTGGACACATCACCTAAAGAAAGTGTAATCAATCAAAATAACTATCTCAATATTGACACCATTGATGAATAAGAAGAAAACATATGCAAATTATAAGTACCTGGGACACTTAATGCTTAGAAACATTAAAGTTTTAAAGTGCCCAAAGAATAAAAACGAAAATCTCCAAAACACAAAACTTGTTAACCGCAACCGACTGAACCTCTGAGTCAAGGAGTTGAAGAGAATTAGGATGCCATTTTGGAAATGTAATCTCCTAGCTCGAATGATACTCCTTCACTTAATGCTTAAACTTTATAATTAATCAAAGAACTCTGGAATTCAGAAAAGAATGAGTCTGAGTACTTCCAGGACATCATAGATGGTCATTCCATCCCTCAAGGACTGTCTTATGAATATAGTTACCTCAATTAACCGATTTACTCTCCGCTTCTTGAATCTCAAAGTCCCTAAGTACAATTTGAACCAGATATTGAAATGGATCTTTGTGTGACCTCTTTAGTAGTAATAAACATGGCTTAAATCTATAGGATTAACTTTGGGGAAACCAGATTGTAAGCCGAAAGTTGCAGAAAATGTTGGAACAAGGCACTTAGGAACAGAAGGAGTTGATCGCCTAGAAACTGGAACGCATCAGTCCCTAAATTGAGAAAGACGTATTTGGCAATTATGTTGTGTAGAAGCTCTTTGAATGCAGTATGTTTCATATCAAGTTTTAGCTAATCAAAAGATACAATTAAGGATGTTCAATAAATTGAAATCTCATTTCTATGATCTATCTAAGAATAACTTCGGATGCAGAGTAATGCAGAAATTGATTGAATATACCTACAATCGTGAAGAGTTACAATTAGTTGTGCTATAGCAATTGCAATCTAATATGAGATCATTGATCTATGATTTAAATGGCAATTATGTCATTTTCAAAATGTTAGAAACTTATGACAAATTGAAAATGGAATTTCTCATTCCCATTGTAGAAGAATCTGTAAATATACTCATTCAACTATTTAGTTTAACTACATGGGCTAATAAATATATGGCTGCAAAATTATTCATAAAGTTATATAATAATATACTCCACAACAAATAAGTAGAATAATTAGATTATCTGTGTAGAATTATAGTATACTGAGTTAAACTGAATATGGAAATTATGTCTTATAACATATTTTATAGTATTGGAAACCAAGCTAGGAAAAAGGATATTTAGTTCAATTAGTTATATAATAATTTTACTAGCTTAGCATTAATAAATATGCAAGGTATCTTACCCTATATCATTTCAAGTAATACTGTAGAACGAGCCTTAGAAGTCTTAGGCAAGCAAGAACTGATCGCAGTCATGAAATGGCTTCTCTGTCGAAGTCCAAATTAATAGTAAAATCATTTTCCCACTATCCTTAGTTCAAGCAATTTCGTTGTCTTAGCTAATCATCAATATGCAAACTATGTTATAAAGAAATTTCTAGTTTTATGTGACCACAATGTACAAAAATATATATCAGATCATTTATATTAAAATTAATCAGAGTTAACAGCCATCAAATCGACTGTGCATGGTATCATATAAATAGAGTATAATAGGCCAAAGAATTTATAGTCTATTAGAAAAATAAATCCAACACTGAGCTTTATTACAAATATCTAATTTCGATGAATAAATATAAAGAATATATCATGATAAAAATTAACTATATCTTCTTAAATCTTCTTCGCTAATTACAACACTATCTAAAGATTAAAGCAACTTGTTATTATTTTGTTCTTCAATTTAATCCTCTATCTTGCAACTAGCTGTGTATTTATACTGGGAATTAAATACTATGAGTCCCTTCCTAAATTATTCTGTTGGCAAAATCGATAGTGTTTCTAAAATAGATTCTCTGAACTCTTCTAAGTTGATGTTCATATCATCATTCTCAATGGCTGAAATATCCCTATTAACTTGGGTTACTTTGAATATATCAAAAAAGATGTGGAATCTTGGATTTTCCTTCATCCTCTATTTATTCGATATGAATTCATAGCAATTAGATTCTAATTATTCCATAATTTGCTTAGTACAATGTTCAATTTTATTATCCAAAGCACTTATTTTATATTTAATTTCTGTGTTTTTCGTATATTAATAGATCAACTTATTACTACAATTACAGACAATATTACATAGCATAAAACTCATTTTTATTTGAAGCTCTATAAATGGATACTTGTTCTTAAGTGATTGTGAATACAAGATCTTCTTCGAAATCAAATTTGCAATCAGAATACTCAATAAATTTCTCCATTTCTTACCTAATTAAAATAATTCCAAAATACTTCCTTCCTAGCATAAAGCTGCTCCTGTGGAATTTATTTTTATCTTCATTTGCTTTTAACCTCCTTCTTTTGTAATCTTATATATTTTGAATTCCTTGTCGTATTTGGTGAATTAATAATTCTCATTCTAATTGGATTGTGAATCATAATTATTTTAACTTAATTAGCTCAGCATATAATCAAGATAAAAAGAAAATTTGTAGACCTTTGTTAAAAATAAAATCTTGAATGGTTGCTCATTTCTACGCAACTTACGTTTTATGCTTATACCCCCTAAGGATGGCTCATTTTTTTTGTGTGACAATAAATAAATTTAGTATTATAGCTTCCCTGAGTTAATCTTTAAAATTTACCATTCAAATTCAGCTCTTTGATCAACTCATCTATAATTTAGCCAACTGTGGTTCCTCTGTTATACCTTACTTTAGCATAGAGCTTCATGTCTGTTTTATAGTACACCTTGACCATATCATTCTCTTATTGTTGTTGCGACAGCTTCCGAAAAGAATTTGTAAATAAACTCATTTAATAATAAACTCATTTTCTCATATAAGGGTGATTGCATGCTTAGTAAATATCAAATCTATCCTTCTATTTATGATTTAAACATCCCTCGATGAATTCCTTGCATTCCTTTGACAAAGTTGGTTTTTCTGGAAACACTACTTTTTCTGAAGTCTCAATTATCTACAATTAAAAATCAAATTTACCCTATGTTTCAATATAATTTCTTAGCTTTCTCCATTTCCAAAAGGCTTCAATCCATAGAGCATTTCAAAGAAGATAACTCCAATTGACCAAATATCTACTTTGTTTGAAATTACTTAAGGATTATCTGCCTAAGCGAAACATTCAGGAGGTAGATACCAAAAGGTGCCAACACCTTAGGTTGTAAATTCAATCTGAGAATTTTCTTACTCTAATTCTTTACACAATCCAAAATCACAAAGTTTTACATCATTCTAATTGAATAAGATATTTTATGGCTTAATGTCATAATGGATAATTTTATTGGAATGAATATACTTTACTGCTTCAAGCAATTATTAGATAATTAATTTTGCTTCCTTCTCCTCAATCATACCATATTTCTTCATATAAAAAGATAAATCTTAACCACTACAAAATTCTAGAATAGTACAAAAAGTGTTAGAGTCAATCTCAACGGAATCAAACAATGATATAATATTTGGATGCTATAGTTATTTATGTATTCTAAATTCCTTTGTTACTAATTTAACATAATATGATTTTGAATTGATGGTCCAGTTAGAATTTAATTAGTGAATTTTGCATGCCACATATTTCATCTCTTTTAAGTCATAACCCTAAGTTATCAAAACTAGATATACCTTATATACTTCACTGAAACCTCCCTTGCCTAAGAGAGATAATAATACATATCTCTCACCGATTACAGGATATTAATCACTATGTTTGAATTTGGCATGCTATTCATCATATCTTAATTTCAAATCTCTAATAAATAACTATTTTTCATTTTCTAAGCCATTTAATTATTTCTCCAATTATTCCTCTTCTCTTTGAAGAATCAGATAATTCAATGATTCTCTTGACAATGATATATTGTATTAATTCTCACATAAATCTAATTGTTATCGAATACTTCCCAATTTCTCCTTAAGATCTTTAATTTCTTTACTATCAAACCAAACTTATATGATTTTTGTTTTCTCCCTTGTATATTAATATTGTCCATATTTTTTTGTATTCTTTTCAATTAATTAATTCCTTGTTGTTCTCTAATGTTAATCTAATTCAATAGCAAATGCTTTGATAGCTGTATCATATTTAAAAGACGACGTTTTAAAATTCTACAATTTAGTGATTATGAAATACTTGAATTTACTGTGTTAGGTCGGAGATGTGCTATTCCAACTATTTAACATGTGAATCCTTTATAGCCAGTTCATTTAAGCTTCTTTTCAATGCATCGATCGTATGTGTTTCGTTGTTTTCTTCAATTAAGGTTTCTTTATTATATTTATTATAATGCTATTTATTTTATGCATTTTTGGTAAACTAAGTAATTTGTAATTATTTAAGGAGTGTTTAATCATAAACAGACTTTCGGGCGGGTTTGACTTAAAATTATGAATGAAGTTCGTACTTTCGAATGATGGTGTGCTTTCCTTTTAGAATTATTCAAGAATTTCAATTTTTGGTTTCTTAAATATACGGGCTTCCAAATCAGCCAATCTCTCTTTGCAGTTTTGTGGTAGCTTATTAATATTCATGATGAGAATTAATGTAACTAAATATAATTGATTAATAGTAACATTATGTATTATAAAAATTCAAAGGATAAAATCATTCAGAAAGGTAAATTATGAAATGTTTATCAATTATTATTATAAATGTGAATAATAATATTAAACTTTTATTTATTTAATTTATCAATATGCACCTAGTACAAAGTAATGTTTGTGTGGCATCATTCGATCTTACTCAAGAGGCAATCAAAGTTCAAATTAATGAAAGATAAGGAGATAGCAAATACGCTAATGTGAAGTTATAAATCAGTTTAAAAGAAGATTGTTTAATCACTCATTTAATTTTGAAATGGAGCGATACTTCAATTAAAGGATTCGCATTTTCATCTTTAGAATGTTTGGATTGCTTTGATTAAAATTATAATCGTCTGATCAATAGCAAAGAAGTTGTGAATACTGAATAATGCAGTGGCTAATACAAAATAGTTGGTCTTGGATTTGGCCGAAAACTCAGGCTCTCCTTTAGTGTTTGCGAACCTCCCCAATAATTAGAAAATAAGCTCAAGGCTAAACTGTCAATCCAAGTGTACGGATATCAACTCTATTAATCCCCAGCTGCTAATTAAATGGTCGCCCTATTAAACATAAGCCACATCTTCAAAAAAAATAATAGAGAAATCAATCAAGCAGAAGCAGACATACTCTTAGGCTTATCTCTTCTTTCCTCAAGAAGATTTGTTCAAGCTGCTGAAATATTCAAGAAAGTCGCCAATTTTTATGCTGAAAAAGCTCAAATCCTTGTCAAGCAAAAAGATTACTACTTTCTTAGAGCAAGTGGACTTTAAATACTAATAGCCGATTCAATTAATTAACCTTCCATGCTAAATGAGAAATTACAAGCCTTAAAATAGGCTGTGCAATATATGAATATTTCATATGATAAAACTCACCTGCTTTTTACATTATAAAATACAGATTCTTATGAGTGTGTATTAAGACTTTCAGATGATTTAATTAAAATCATAAGCAGAGTACTTCTGTTAGAGGATAACCAAAACTTCGATGCTTTGAGAATGGCAAATATGAGGTGCCTTGAATTTATAATAGAATAGCATGGCTGTGGTTTAGGTGGGCAGATTATCTAGATTTTTAAGTTATTTTTGAAAATGCTAAATTAATAGCAAGGATAATTGATAATTGAAATGATCTATAAGATAGTCAATATGATATTGTAGGAATTAAGTTAAGCAACCTTAAAGCTCATTTAAGATATATGGAATCAAATTATTATACAAGGATTATTTGATGTGAATATTGAAGGGTAAAAGTTAATTATGAAGATTTGCGAATATTTATTATAAGCAGATTAAGCCCATTTTAGAATAGATATCTTATTCTTGAAGCAGTTAAATTAAGTAGAAGAATCAAAGATATGGAATCTAGTATTGTAAAATATTATACCTAAATAAAATGAAAAAAAAATAAGTAAAATTTTAACATGGGTTAACCAACAATTGATAGAATAATTGAACTTCACTAATTATAACAATTTATAGCAATCACAATAGTATCAGATAATTAAACTATTATAATTGATATCTATTATAATTAGATAGCAAAAAGAAGAATCATAGATTCCATTTTTTGAAGAGTTTCTCAATAAATAGTTAACAAATACCATAAAAATTAAGTAACTCTACACCACAGCCAATCAAAACCTAATTATCTTAAAACCTATTTTAATCAAACTATTGGATTAAACAGTTAAAGGTAAAATCTAATTTGATTGCTTTGAACTTGTGTGGAATATTCTTATAGAAATTTTAATCGAGGGGAATGAATATGATCAAATGTATGAACTCATCCATCCATTTCTATAAAATATATTTCTTATATGCTAAACTACATCTCCTGGCTAAGATATCCTAGTTGTGTTGGATAAAATCCTAAAGACTATATAATTTTAATGTCCTTAATTGATATCGAAGTTTGAATCCTAAATATATTCATATGTCGAGATCTTTTGCTAAAGAGTACCTCATAGCATTCATGATGAAACATTCAAGATATTTGACATCTTAATAGCCTTCAGTTAGGACTTTTTGGATTAGGCATTGATTGAGAAATGTGTGATGGCTTTGATTGATTAATACACAGTTAAAGGGCAAGCTTAAAAGTAATCGAAACAGAACTTCATCAAGATGATTGTGTAATATTAGGCTCATTTCAATTCTTTGATCTAGGTTTGTCTGATCGAAAATCAGGAACCTTAAATTTAATCAAATTTACTCTCTGAGAATAAAAATGATTATCGACAAGATAGAGAGAAAGAGAAGAAAGAATTTAAATCTGATAATAAGTAATTAACCTAAGAATATGAAATTTTTAATGAAAAAGTATAATTTATTTGTGAATTGTTTTCAGATATGGGATAATAATTTAAAGTAGTAGCTTAATTGATTTTGAATACTCCTGAATTTATTTCCTCCTTAATTAATTTAATTAAGTCACTCAATTCAAAAATCAGATAGAAAGGACATTTAACACTTTAATTGTTAGTGGATTGTTATATCAATATAGAAACAAGTACTCGAATTAAAATCTTTGAAGATAGAATTGTTTTTGTAAAATTTATTAAAGATATTCTCACTCACTCTCTTCAAGATAAAACTGATTCCAAATGTGTATTAAACTCATTGCTTATTTTGAATAACATTTTCAATCTTAAATTTCAAAAGAGTGAATATTCTAAAGTCTTAGATGAAGTATCCTGTCTTTGGAATGAAGTATCTGACTTAATAGACACTCCTTTTAATAGTATTTATGTATTATTCTTTGATCTTCTTAATCAATGGGGATAACTATTAAATAAAATGCCCAATTCAAACAAACTTGATGATTTTATAGAAAAGATATTTGTGTGGACTTAAGAAAAATTGGATTGCTAGGAACCTTGGCATTAATATAATATTTTGAAATTTTGTGGCTACATCTTTGGTCTAGATTCTGGTAAGAACTTTAGAGTGTTTCCTTCTATCAATTCTTCTTTTTTTGAGCAAGCAAGCAAGTTGCAGAGTAGTCAAAATAAGCAGTTGCAGTTAATGTCAATTGTCATGATTTAATTATGCACTCCTGAGCAAATAGCAATTCGAATTATATAATAGATGGCAGAACAATACAATCAATTAAGACATAGACAAAATAAATAAAGAGATTAAATTAATAGATAATCAGAAAACATAATATAATAATTATTTCAGAGGTAGAATTCTGTGAAGGATTTAATGATGCAATCAGATACTTTTGGATCCACATCTATGGATGAATTTGAATTAAATTAAGAAGACTTTTTATGGATACGTAAAGTTGACTAGGAAGTATTGTCCCAGTGCTTATAAACACTGTTTATGTATTAGGTTTAATAGGAAAGCAAAATTAAACAATCAGATATTTTAGATAAGGAGATTAGTATGAAATAGAGTAATAATTTAAATTAAAATGTTAATAAAAACATTCTGGATGACGACCCTATAGATTTGGATGATTTGGGAATTATTGAAGTTGATGATGAAGAATGGAATGAGTATGATGATCTAAGAAAAATTCCAATATTAAAAGAAAGAATTAAAACAATTTCCCCTCATATTGGTAGCAGAACTCCCAACGTGGGAATAGGGAAACAAAACTAGGAGAGAAGGTCAAGTGGTAATAGACAGGTCTTTGATTAAAGGAAAGGAGAGGTGGAAGATTAGGTGTTGAAGACTTTAAGGCCTCATAATTAAGTATTTCGACCTTTGACACCTCCTATTGGATAGCAGCCATAATAGAACTTTTCAGGAACGACTGAAATTCAAAGGGATATGCAGTTATTCTCAGATTATATGCTTTAAAACCCATAGCAATTTTAGAAGATAATGGAAGAGATAAAAATAAATAATAATACAAATTCACAATCTTAATTGTAGTAACCTATAGCATAAATGGAATAACAAGATTAGTAATTTGAGAATTCAAGAAGGAGAGTTGATGAATTGGAATTTGATCCGTAATTTTCAAATTCAAGTTAGGATGACATTACAGAGGAACCATAACTTAAATCTAATTAATAGTATAATATCTAACATATTTTAGACATTAATAAAAAAAGAAGAAATCAAAAAAGCAGCCTTCTGTTAAGAAAGTGAAATCACCTATTCAACATTCCTTGTATCACTCTTAAAAAATATCAAGCTCATAATTGGTAGGTAAAAGTGATGAGAAAATTAAGAAAAAGGGTAAAACTAAATAATCTTGAGAATTATTAAAGTAACTTCACAATTTACTAAAATTTTATAGTTATAATATAATTTTAGAAATAGTGTAAATATTTCTCTCTATAAAATCATAATTTCTCTGAATGTTTAATTAGTTCAATAATTTGCTTGAATTCACTATTTTCATTTTAGAGTAAATTCTCAGGACTATCAAATTCAATGACATTTCCGTCATCAAGAACCATGATTCTGTTTGATGTCATAATAGTGGTAACTTTGTGGGCAATTGTAAGAATTGTACATTAAGAGAGGTGTTATTCAAAAATCTAATAAATCGTATCATTTTTATTACATCTTTTATCTTCTCTTCAGTTGGACCATCTATACTGGCTGTAGCTTCATCTACTAAAATGATTTTTTAATTATCTAATAAGCATCTTGCAATGTTCAACAATTATTTCTCTCCTTGACTTAGATTGCTACCCTAAACCTATATTTCACTGAATAATTCTTAAGTCATAGTAAAATTAGATACAATGCTATTTAAATGATTCAAGATCGAATAGTTAGCAAATCTCACAGACTTTAAGAAGGCTTGAATCCTCGTGTTTATTTTCTGGATCCAAATTATTTCTGAGGGTTCCCATAAAGACAAGTGGATCTTATGGGATAATTGAAAATTATTTCCTAAGTTCAGCAATTTTATAGGCATTCATATTTTTTCCTAGGATGGTTATTGATCCATCAGTTTGATCTAATATTTAGGTCAAAGCTAAGATGATTGAGCTCTTTCCTGCTCCCGTTCTTCCTACTATACCAATCTAAATAATATTAATAAGAACATTACTTTCTCACCAAGTTTAATAGAAAAACTCAAATTGGATAAAATGTATTTGGAATTAGGTCGATATTAAAATGAACATTTGTCAAATTCAATAGCATTAACGATACTTTGATTCTTTTGATGGTTGTCCTCATCTGAAGGAGTAATAAAACTTGTGTTTCTTTCTTCTAATTCGATTTTACTTAAATAATATATTGTTATGATACTTTGCTAAATGAAGGCATCTTTCAAAAGAGATACCATACATTTGAATATTACCATATGAAACAGTTGCATTCAAGAGCAATTAAGAAACAACTTGCATTTGAGACAATACCATATTTGTCATCTTTTAAGTCCTGCCAGGAAATATAAACTAGGTATTAGTCAAACACTTACACAAATAATGAATAATATCGTTTAAAACACATTCGTTAATGTTCCCGCTATTGATTGATACCAAAATTAGAATCCATTCAAACAAACTTGATTGCCCAAATCAATATCAACATTTTCTTATTATTAAACAATAACCTTTTCATATGGTACACTAGTTCTCACATACGAACTCCCTCTAACTATTTGCTAGAATAAAGAGAAAACTGGAGATTTTGAAACTGATTCAATTCTTGTAACTTCTCTTAAGCATCTATAATAAACGATGGTTAAATAGATTATGAATATAAAGAAGACTACCAAAATTGGAAGAGCAATAAAATTTAAATAAATATAACAAGCTATTAAAGGCAATAAGAGTGTTGTAAGCCAACATGTTAGGTTGTATACTTCATTAGGAAACAACAAATCAATATTGTAAATGTCTTTACTCAAACGATTCATTAATCTACCAATGAGGATGGTATTATAAAATTTAGTGTATGAAGCATTGACTAAGCTATTTATGACTTGTTCATGTAATTATTTAGATGTCCTCAAACCTCTATACAAATAGTATAACTTCAAAATTACTATAACTACACATGTAGGAATTTAAGTAATTAAGTATGCCACTAAAGCAATAGATCGAAATTCTTCACTGCTCAATCCATCCAGAGCTAATTTGGAATTGCCAAACATCTGACCAGAAACAGTTGTTACAAAATATATCAATATGATAATAAACATCCAACACTTCCCCAAATACTTGTATATTTATTTAAAGACTTCGTTGGAAATCGATCCCTTTTATTGATCTTCAGCAACAATGAGACTGGCTCTTAAATCTTATTTTTGTTCTTATCCTTTTGGATAATGGGATTCTTCAAATTTGATATCCATGTATTCTTTCTATTCTTCTGATTCCGATTATGCAATATCATATTTGATTTAAGCAAATGTTCCTTACTTCACAATACGCCCATTTTCAAGAATGTAAATCATATCACATCCCTGAAGATTAGAAATTGAATTAGTAAATAATATTCTAGTCTTATTTTTCAAGTATCCATTAAAACATTATTGATTAATCTGATATTTCACTTTAATGTCTAAAGCACTTAATGGGTCATCTAACAAATAAATATCTGCATCATTATACACAGCCCTTGCTAAATTGATTCTTTTTTGTTATCCTCCAGATAGGTTGTCTCCCTTCTCTCCAAGTATGGTTTCATCTCCATTCTTAAAAGATTTCAAATCTCTCTCCAGTCCGCATATCTAAATAACCTTTTTGTATTTCACACTGTCATATGCATTAAGAAAAGTAATATTCTACTTTATACTACCACTTATAATCCATGGTTCTTGCATAGCAACTGAAATAGAACCATTCAATGTAATTTAACCTCCTGTATTATTTGTCTCCCCCAAAATCGATCTCAAAATTGTAGATTTTCCTGATGCTGACCTAATAAAATCAATCAATAAAGATACCCTCCTACAAATGCAATAAACTTGCCTTTCCCTATGGCTAAATTGATATTGATTCCAAAGATATCTCCATTTTCCTCCTGATTCAAATTGTCCTTATTATTATCATCAACAAATTTATCATTGTTCTACCAATCAAATTGAGCATTGTTGAATTCAATTGAATTTTCACTCGAAGTATTATATACTGGAGTATTTGTAGGAACTTCGTTTTACTGAAAATAATTTGATAATCTATTAATAGAATTTCTTGAAGTCTGGAAATTTCTTAATTAATTGGGTAACTCACTAAAGAGCATGGCAATATTTGAATAATTTTGCATCATTATTGTTATGAGACCAAAATTTAATTCATCTGCAAATAAAAACCAAAGCTCATATGTTGCTATACTTAATGAAGATTACATGAAAAGTATTAATATTTATAAATAGACTTGATATTTTAAATAAGCCAATTCTTTATCTCGATTGTGTTTTATCTAGCAATTATAATATTCTTACTCTCTCTTCAAAATATTCTTCTAGGCAATTTAGCTTCAACTATTTTGAATAGATCAAAGCCTCATCAACAGATTTCATTCTGAGATCCTTGCAAATCATGTATTTTCTTTATATTACACCATAATAATAACCGAAAATCACTCCGATGATTGTTTGGACTACTGTTCCTATCACTAGGACTAGTGCTTCCTTTTTTAAAGTAATATAAAATATTGCCACAGTTGCTATTAAAAATATTGGAGATAAAAATAATTGAAAACAGGCATTATAATAATTTGATGCTTGCGTTATATCAACCTACAATAGATTGATTAGTTCTCCACTGGAATAATGTTGGGATCTGATGACTGGAAATTTTAAAGTCTTAATCAGAATTTATTATTATAAAGCTCCCTATATTTTGATACTTAATAACGACTATTTATTTTAAGTCAATTTACCTATTGAAAAAGCTAAAACGGCTTTAACAAGGATAATGTAAGCATGTAGACAAAGAACAACAAAGAGAACACCAGCATGTTTGTTAGTGTGGGTTTTTCATCTTCTGTTTCATAAATAAAGAATTTTTGGGACTATTCAGTTATGAATGGCTAACAGAGAAAAAGTGAAATGCTTATGAAATAAAATACGAGGCATACACATAGCTAACCTTTGATAATCTGATCATTAATTACCAATGAAGGCCAAAAATAATGATTTTTACAATCCATTAAAGGAACGAAAGTATTTAGAGAAATAGTTGTGAAATCTCTTGTAAGAAATTACTGATGAATCGTCTTGGTTGATCCTGAATATATCCTACTAACTCAAAGGTTGATTTTTGCCAATCTATGGTTGAAACAAATATCTTACGAATAATAAAGGATAAACCCAAGTGAACAGCAATTATTAAAACCAATTTTACCTTTTCATAGTTGTGGCATTCTTATCAAGCAATCCTGCATTTGTAGGGTATATTGATGACATCTAAATTATAAAAAATATTCAATAATATGGAATCCACATAATATTCTTATAATTCAAACTTATATATATAATGATAAATTTAAATTATAAATATAAAGAGGCTTATGAAATTAATCAATCTAAATTTAATTTCCATCAGATATTTACACTCTCCATTTAATTAAATAAGATATTATTATATATTTCACAATTTAAAACATAAGTTCCATTCTTTAATTGAATTAAAAATCTCAACGCTAAAAATGACTTGCTGATTTGTCTAAACAATTTATTCGGAAGTAGAGATTAACATTTCCAATATTTCTAATAATAAGTAAATATAATATAAATATAATATATTTTAATATTAAAATGGATAACGAGGAAGCTGTTTAAATACTGATATTAAAATCTTAGTAATAGGTAAAAATGGTCAATATGCTTAATTCTCAACTTGAGAAATCGAATAACGAAAAATCCGAATTGCGATTTCAAGTAAATGTGCATTACTAATCATCAGCTAATTGCCTTATAAAATGATAATATGACATTAAGAAGAGAAAAAGAAGGGTTACACTTTCAACTCGAATAACTGTCGAAACAATTAATGAATAACGACTAGAAAAAAGATGCTCAAATTGGATAATCAAATTTGGTCGAATAAAGTTTGCAATAATAAGACAATAGGAAAAATGATTCATCTCAAATAAAATAGGAGTTGATAGAAAAGGAATATCAAAAGTTATTAAATGAAAATACTAAGGTGCTTAAAACAGTGTAAGATTTGGAAGGAAAAAATTAATTACAAGCCATTAAAATTGAATAACTTTAACATCAAATATTAGAAATATAAAATGAGGTCAACTTCAAAGAAGCACTTATTAAAAAAAAAGATAATCACATATAGGATTACGAAAGAAGGATATCTCATCTAATTGATTCGCATTAAGAGTAAATCTTTGGAATGGAACATCAAATTTAAAAAATGAGGGATTATATGTTATAAAGTTATCATCAAAATGGAATCGAGAATTAAAATCACTAAGTTGAAATGTCCAAGCTATTATTCAATACAGGGAATTCGAATCAAAATACTAATATCTTATTAAAAAATGATTAATAATAGAAACAATTGCCATAAAATTCTATTCCTCCATTATAACAGTTGCCAGTATATAAATGAAAAAGTATTAATAGTTATCTGGAGAGAGATTTAATACCGACATCAATGAACTCTAAGCACCATCATCTGGAAGACAACAGGCTAAACAAAGTACTGCCAATCCAGGACAGATGAGACAATCTAATGAGCAGAATACCTTTTAACTCAACACTGTGTAGTCTGAGTTTAGTAGTATATCTTAGCCAAAAGTGTCTGAAAGATTTAAGAATAGTGATTATAATTGAAATTAAAATTTAGATTTTGTAAACTAAAACATTCAAAACCTAAAATCTAATATAATATGAAAATATATACATCACATCCATTATTATTATGTTTACTTTATGATAAGTAGTAGTTTTTTCCAATTAGAAATATGTTAAAATGTAATTATATTTAAAATTACTTACTCAAACAATATTGTAAGATATAAATCTGCTTTTATCTTAATACAAAAGGTTTATATATATTTAAATAGTATTTTTTTGAATAAGTTTTAAGAGCGTCACTCAACATTGAGTAAACTATAAAAGGGAGGAGATTATGTGAAATATTAAATTATTAAAAGCTCGTATAATAATTATTCATTTTAAAAATAATGTGATATTATTTTGAAAAATAATTTTACGAATACTTGATTTAAAATACATATCGAGAATAATGAATTAATTATTATATATATATGTATATCTATAAAGCAGGGATAGTGCTGTTAATGTTCGGAGTTGGATAATGTGAAGATCAACCAATTTCAGCCAGTTCAGACATTAGTGGAACAGCATTGTCAGTGTTCTTTATATTCTTTTTTTTGGGGATTGGATCATTCATGAAGGAGATCAATAAGAAATTAAAGGTAAAGTATATGGCAAATGACGTAGATTCCATTTTCTCCAATGCTGTTTGTTTTGGGATTGTTTTTCGGATTTTATTGGGATTCATTGGGGATCATCGGTCAAAGTTGCAAAAAGATCAGCGAAATTGAGCCGGTACTAATTTAGGGATGTATGTTATCAGATCGGAGTGTTGTTGATTTTTCTACCAACGTTAATTTATGAATCTGGGTACAACTTCGATTGGCACTTATTCAAGAGACTATTTGCTTAGACTGCAATATTGGCATTTCCCTGTGTGATAATATTATCTACATTATTGTAATTGTCGGTAAAAGTATTACTAAACTATGGGGATGACTATTTCACTTGGGAAAGCGCATTCATGTTTGGAGCAATGTTGAGTTGTACTGATACCGTTGCAGTGTTGGCGTTATTGAAAGAGAGTGGAGCATAGAAGAGATTTTAGAGTTTGATAGAAGGAGAGAGTTTATTGAATGACGGAGCATGCGTGATGTTGTTTTAGATATCCTATGGAATTGTGAGGGGAAGATCAGCATCAGCATTTGATGTTGGGTCTTTATTTTTTACGTTATGCGTAGGTGGCACATTGATTGGATTAATATTTGGAATGGCATGTGTGTATTGGATAAAGAAGATAGCAAATGACGAGATCCTAGTATTGAATATAACAATAGTCTCTGCCTTTCTAGTGTATTTCATATCTGAGAATGTTGATTTTGGAGTGCACATATCCGGGGTCTTAGGGTTGGTGTCATTGAGTTTATTTATGGCTGCGTTTGGAAGATCCCGTATATCTCATGAGGCTGACCACGCATTAAGAGAGTTTTGGGAATACGTTGTATTTGCAAGTGAGGTCATCATTTTCATCTTGGGTGGAATCATTGCAGGAATCAGAGTATTCAAGGATGAAAGTGAAATAACATAATTGGATTTCTACAAAATGATTGCTCTTTGGTGGTGTTTAATGGGTTGCAGATTCATCTCCATTGCAGTATTCTACCCTTGGCTGAATAAACTGGGATATGGATTGTCATGGTCCTAGATACTGGTCTTAACATATGGTGGATTGAGAGGATCAATTGGTATTGCCTTTGCTTTGATCGTTGCAAAGGATGAATCATTACCGACTAAATGGAGAGACATCATCCTATTTCATATGTCTGGCATTGCAGTTTGCACTCTAGTTGTTAATGGTACTACTCTCTCTTTGTTGATCAAATTGTTGGGTCTGTCTACTTAATCAGATATAAGAGAAAAGATTTATTCTAATTTCTTAACTAAGTTGAATGAAGAGATAGACAATGAATGCAAAAAAAATAATGAGTTGAAATACTTAAAAGAAGCTGATGTCGAATATGTCAAAACTCTTAGTGGGTATAAGGTCTATTAATCAGATTGCAATAAGATTATTGATAAATTGGCTAAGCATGAAAAGGTGTAAAAAGAAATTCAGATGAAGAACATCCATCAGCCATTAATGGAAGACGAGGAAGAAGAAGAATTAGATCAAAATCTATTGACAGAAATCAGAAGAATCTTTCTTATGGCATTAAAAGGGATTTATATGGAATAATTTGAATCCAATCAATGTAGTCCTGATACAATTATTCTCTTGACGGAAAGTGCCAATTTAGATCTTGACAATGATAAAGAACACATGAATTCTTGGGAATTCTTGTAGAGTTAGTTTTCAGAAAGATACATTAATTTGCTATTCTATATGAAGGATAAGTTTCTAATTGGAATCCTAGCTAGAAATCACTTATTTTCATACATCTATACGATCTACGATGCTGTATCAGCCTATATTGAAGCGATTATAATCTTAAAAGAGGAGGCTTCACATTATCATTTTTCACAAAATCTACTGTTAGAAATCTTGAATGAAGTTGAAGATAACAAAAAGTCTGCAATTTCGTATTTGGAAGGATACCTCGAAGTGTCATTTCCTGAGATTTCAAGGGAATTACACACGAAGAAGGCTGCCTTTGAAATTTTAGAATTTGAAAAATCTGTATTAAAGAACAACCTGCAATCCGGTTAACTGAATGATAAGGAATTTTTGAGGATGAAAAGGAATATTGATAAGAAGGTTAAAAATTTAAATGATTTAAACCCCCCTTGGCAAATGCCCTCATTAATTGACATACTTACGCAACACGAGTTGTTTAAATTGCTTACATAACCAAACATACTTAAATTGTTAGAAGGTTCTAGAGAGGATTCCTTTGGTAGAGATCAACTGATTTTTAAAGAGGGAGACAGAGCAAGTGAGATTTGCATCATTACTCGAGGGGCTGGTAACGAGTTTAGTGATAGATCAAAGATAAGAGAAAGAAGAGCGTTGAATGAGGCGACCCCAATTTATATGTTGGTTGCTCCTTCTATCAGATATTAGACATCATTGGTGGCTGATTGTGTCATCAATGCCACCTTTATCAAGATCCAAACATTGCAAATGATCATGAAATAAATCCCAGAATTTGAAGAAGCCATATGGAGAAACTCAATACCTCTTTTGTGTAGGATATACAGTGACCAACTTAAGCCTTTATGCAATTTAAAAATCAATTAGATTGCAGAAATCGTCTCTAAGTCAGTGTTCCAGAAGATAAAAAAAAATTAATTGATCAGATTTGAATAGGGTGGAATACTGTTGAAAGGTATTAGCTACTTTGAATATTCATAGGTACATTGTGTGAGGGTAAGGAGAGCATTTAGGAGGCGTCATCGGAGGATGAGGATGCTTTAAAAAACTCAGGGGAGGATTAGGATTCTACTTAGAAGGATGCTCTGTGTTTGATCAGTCCAACTTCTTCACCTTTGAGGGCTAGAACTGGAATAATAGTGTTATTATTCAAGCAGTATTAGATGCTTGAATAATATAATCAGTTGAATCAGAACATAAACGAAGGAGCAAAATCTTCAAATAGAAGATCAAGCAAGTCAGATTTATAGAAAAGATCCTTAACGGTGGTGCATTGAAGAGTGAGATTTGATTTGAATAACTTTAATAAATTAAATGATATTCCTGTCAACATTGATCAAAGTTGCCTCAGTGACAACTATACTGCTGGTGGCTGGTGGATCGACCTATTATTATTGGCAAAACGATAATAGTAGTAAGGTGGAGACAAAAAATTTGAAGGGACATCACGATCACAGCACTCATTTTCTTCATGGTAAGATGGATGATGAGGAGGTTCACATTTGCAATCACGGTCACTTCATAAAGGACATAGAAATTGAGGAGCCAGAACGATCAGCTGAAATTCCTTTGGAGGCTAGATTATCACATGAACAAATGCTCATTAAAAATCATAAATAAGGAAATTGGGATACTATAAGAATAAAGACAGATTACTCATCATTTTAGGTATGATATTGACATAATGACTTTAGGCATCATAACAATAAGCCGATTTCATTGAGAATAAGCTAGTAAGAGCAGCAACCGGATTTTTAAAAGCCGCCATTAAAGTGTATCCATCATCGAAACTATTTCTGAGTGGATAATGTGGTTCAGTGACCATCCCAAGCTCATTTAAAAATGGAGTAACAGGCGTTGACTTGGTATTATTTGTCACAGCCACCACTTCATAAGATACATGGGTGGCAAGAGCAGGTGCATGCAGATTGGATCCAACAACCCTAAGACCCACTGCAGGCTCATTGGAATTCAACCTTAAATACTTTAATTAACTCGATTTCAGCAAATTAAGTGAAGGCAAATGGTTCAAGTGGATCTAAACAACAATCCACGAAGTTACCCATGTCCTTGGATTCAGTAGTGGTCTATTCCCCTATTACATTGACCCTAATACAATGTAGAAATTGGGAGTCAGTTAGATAGTTAAAACATAGGGAGGAAGAGATTGGATCATATTGCCAAAAGTAGTGAATGCAGTGAAGAGTCACTTTGGATGTTAATCAGCCTGGGGAGCTCCATTGGAGAACAATGGTGGTTAAGGAACAGCAGGCAGTCATTGGGAAAGAACTACCTTCGGTAATGAGGCAATGACTGGATCCGAATTCCCAGATTCGGTGTTCACTTTATTCACATTCAATTTACTTGAATCCACTGGTTGGTATAATATGGATCACAAGTAATCTGAACCATTCAATTGGGGTAAGGATGAAGGATGTCCAATTGCCTAAGGACAATGTGCTAAGGGATTGAGAGAATTCTGTACTGCAGGTAGTGAAGGATGTTCCTCTGATTTCACTGGTATTGCATCTTGTTCATAAAATGATGTCTTAACTGACGGATGCGGATATTGGAGAGCCTATGGTAACTCTGATTGTAGATACAACTCTGATTTCACCAGTCAATTAGCTTAATACGGTGGATATTACGGTAATGATGGAAAGTGTTTCTTAACTACTTTACCTACCAAAATAGGATTCTAAGGAGTTGTATCCGACTGTTTTAAAGCAGTTTGTTAAGACAATGTAGTGACACTCACAATTTCCAACAAGAGTTACTAATGTGTTTCCTCAGGACAAGTAACCATTTTACATCTATATTTTAGACCATTAACATTAAATATTCTTATTATAGTGCAACAGTCACCTGTCCAGATATCAAGCATTTCTGTAACACTCAAAGAATTTGTCCCAATGCTTGCAGTGGAGTTGGTACATGCAGAGGAACCACCTGCTATTGTTGGTCTGGATACAGTGGAGCCGATTGTTCAGTATCCTATTGATTATCATCAATTAAAACAATATCAATATCAATATATATATATATATGTATACTGTCAAATCAATTGGATATTCCCTACTCCAAACTATAAAAAGCACCTTTTCTATTTGTTAGGCTTTAGTAATTTCCTTCTTCCACAATTTTACCATCTTTGAACACATAGATCATATCAGAATCCTAATTAAATAATTATATGAATTACTTTGATTGTCGAGATTCTATGAGCAATTGCCACAGTAGTTTTTCCTTCCATTAATTTATTCAAACTCTCCTATACTAATTCTTCACTTGCAGCATCTAAGGCACTTGTAGCTTCATCAAGCAATAAAAAATTTGAGTCTCTTAGAATGGCTCTAGCAATAGCTATTCGTTATTTTTATCCCCCAGAGATTTAAGTTCCTTTTGGTCCTACTTGTCTTTCAAATCCCTATCCTCTTTATTTCTCACTACCCTTCTATTCTATTTGAGTTTCTTCAAATTAATTTTTAATAATGAAATCATAGGCGTTGGCCGTTTTAGCTGCATTCTCAATCTAGTTCATATTAATCGAATTTAAATTGTATTGAATATTCTCTTTAATTGTACCATTAAACAGGACTGGTTCTTATGAGACGATAGCAAATTGTCTCCTTATATATCTAATATCATAATCTTTAATATCAATTCCATTGATTGTTATGACTCCTTGATCAGGTTCATAGAATCTCATCAACATCGCCATAAGAGTTGATTTACCACATCCAGAAGGACCAACAAAGGCAACTTTTTAACCTTACTTGATTGTTAGACTTAAATTCTCAAAAACATTCTTGTCTCTTCCAGCATATTTGAAAGTGAGATTATTAAATTAAACATCTCCTGCAATGGATTGTGCCAATCTTTTCTTTTATAATCTCACTTCCCTTTAGAATTCATCCTCACTATCCAATATTTCAAAGATATTCTTGCTAGCATTTTTAGCAGCTCCAATGTCTCCAGCGAATGCAGCATTATTTCCTGCTCCCATGGTAGCAAATGTCAACGAAAATATGGTCTTGAACATATCATTCACACTTAAATCAATATCTCTACAGAACACAGCTCCCACATAAAAGATTATGGCATTCATAACGAACATATTCATCTATGAAAAACCCATAGCCAATCCTGCTTTGAACCCTTTGGATGTAGCTTACTCAAGTGGCATTTACACCTTCTTCTCATAAATACCAAGGATAATCTATTCATTCCCAAAAGAGAAGACAGTCCTTATATTCGTGACTGCCTCCATAATTAGATTTCCTGAATCCTTATAAGCCTCATCCGTCTGGGCTGAAAAACCCTGCATTATTTTAGCCTAAAGTACTCCAGAGATGAATGAAAATGGAGTGACTCCCAATGTGACCAGAGTCAATGCCCAACTACTCGTAAATGCAATGGTCAATCCACAAACCAAAGATGCCACATTTGCTAGATTAATTCCAATTATGGAGGAAGTCAATCCATTTATTAGTTTACAATCAACAGATAATCTACTGGTTAATGTTCCTGCATTATTCTTGGGCTCATCAAAAAAAGGAATTGGCATCCTTAAGAGTTTTCTAAATGTATCCGATCTTAATTTTAGTGTCAATCTTTCACCTACATAACTTAAACAAAAAGATTGGATAGTCCATAAGGTCAATGCACAACATCCAATTATGAAAAAGTATAACGCATTTTTATCTGCCTCACCTCTTACATAGGCCATCTTATCGCTTCTTTCTTCATCACTATAATTTCTAGGATTCGAGAGTGCAAGAACTGTGATCATATCCGATAGGAAAATTGAGAATATTGGAAATGTGCAACCATTAGCCATGGCTGCTAGAACTCCAAGGAGGAATTGAAATCTTTCTGACTTATTATAACTGAATAATCTGCCCATTTAGGCATCGGGTTCCTTTTTGACTTCTACCTACTCCTTATCTTTATCTGCAACTTTATCATATTGAGTGTTTTCCGTCTGTCCTTTAACAATCAAATCTAATTCCTTTAATTACTTGAATTGATCTACTGCTTCCTCTGTAATATTTCTCTTGTCTGCAACGTTCATTTATATAATCTTCTGAGTGTTAGTTGTATCATTAGGTTTAGTAATACTATCTAATAGTATCTTTCTGCTTGGAGTTTGTATTTGTGACTGACTTAACTGCTCCTCCTCCTATTTCTTTACTTGATTTTTGGCTAAAATCTCATATTTTCCATGTAAGTTCATGAGTTCTTAATGTGTTCCCATTTCAATTACTATGCCTTTATCAATAACATATATCAGATCTGCATTCTAGATTGTACTCAATCTGTGAGCAATAACAATTGTGGTGATTCCTTGAGACACCTCATCCAAAGTCTCCTAGATTAATCGCTCATTAGTTCTATCTAAGGCACTGGTGGCTTCATCCAACAGTAAGACCTAGGGCTTCTTTAAGATGGCTCTGGCTATAGCAATTCTTTATTTTTATCCTCCACTCAATTAGCCTCCTCCGATACCAACGTAAGTCTCTAATCCTTTATCCATTTTTTGAACAAAATCCCAAGCATTTGCTTTTTTTAAAGCATCTATCATTTCTCCCTCGGTTGCATCAGTCTTACCATACAACAGATTTTCTTTGATACTTGTTGCAAAGAGAACAGGCTCTTAACCAACCAACCCAATTCTACTCCTCAAATCTACAATATCTAAGTCCTTGACATCCATTCCACCAAACAATACTTCACCCTAATCACAATCATAAAATCTTTCAATTAATTGCATAACTGTAGATTTACCACATCCACTCTCCCCCACCAATGCCACCTTTTTACCAGGAGGAATGTTCAAACTCAATCCATTCAATACCAATTGATCTGGTCTATTTGGATAATTAAATTTAATATCTTTCAATTAGATTTCACCATTGAAATTCAACAACTTTTTGGGATTGGGAGAATTATATATTTTAGGCTTACGATCTAATACCTCATACATAGTAGCAGCTGCTGCTTAACCCTTTGCAAAATTCTATACGCATGGCCCTGCTTAACCTAAGGAGAATCCACCAGTAACTACACTAAAATATATTGTCATCACATCTCCAACCGTATACACAGAATCCTAATTTGGATTGTATGTCTATTATATATATATGTGTATCCATTACTTGATCTGCTATCAATTTGGCTCCATACCAAAATCCCAATGCATACGACCATAAACTAGCTGCCCATATTAATCCGATTGCTATGCCTACTCCAAAATCATATTTGGTTGTCTTATTTGCTGCACTCTACAACAGTTAATAGTACTTTTAGTGTTCGTACTCTTCGCCATCTAGCATTTTAACTGTTTTAATTCCATTTATTGCTTGTTCCGCTATTGCTCCTGCTTCTGCATACGCTGATTGTGTTGCCAATGTAGATTGCTGAATTATCACTGAAAACACAGCAGTTATTATAGATATAACTGGCAGAGTCGCTGTTATTACAATTGCAAGTTACCAGCCCCTAAAATTATTTATTTATTCTAATACCAAATGTAACCATATAGAAAACCAAAAAATGTCATAGAAAATGTCATAATGAATGTTGGAACTTTTTCACCTATCGCACCTTAAACAGCAAACGATTCGTTAGCTACTTTACTATTTAATTCATTTGGATTTATGGTGTCAAACCATCCTACCTCTTGATGCAGAATTGCTTTGAAATAATTTTTTCGAAATTCTATTCCCTATCTTTCTCCAGCTATCATCCAAGTTGCGAACATTGTAAATGACAATGTGCCAGTCGCAAGAGCTACCAATAGAAACCATCTATGTGAGGTTATATCTAATTTTATACATTGCACTCCATCCAGCCTATCTAACCATCTCATCTCCTGCCTCCTGAAATGAATTAACCATTGAACCAAAAATCAAAGAAAAGGAAGGAATGGCACCACCATTCAAAAACGCAGCAACTGATCCCAAGACCATCAGCACGATATCTCCATTTTTTGCGTATCTAAATAATTGAAAATATGGAATCATTTTTGGTTTCTCTCCTTCTCTCTATCCATTATCTCTATTCTCCGTCCCTTTAACCTTTCCTCCAGAAAGTCCTCTCTCTTCTTCCATGTTTGTAAAATTTATTTCTGAATTTCCTCTATACTAAATCTTCCCCTTTATTTATTCTTTGATTAATCTTTCTATATAATGAAATCAAAGATTCCACCAAATTTTATAGAATCCCGCATTTACTGTCTCACCTACACTTTCTATAAATAAATTTGACAAAAAACCTAATTCATTCTATATCATCAAATGAAACTCACAAATACTTGTTTAATCCAAAAATAAAACATTGAGTTAATTGCAATGCAAGATTTCAAACTCAACAAGGAATGCTAAGATTGATGAGGTATTTATTGATTGTTCAATTGGATTAATTATTTTCAAAAATCATACTACTCATATAGTCTTATAATTTATCAATAGTTTAGAATAATAAAATCATTAATTTATCAATAGTTTAGAATAATAAAATCGTTAAAACTAATTTAAATGGGGTTTAAAATTTACAAATATCACAATTGAAACTTACAAAATCATAAGTTAATGAAAAAAATCATGACATCATAATAAAGGAAAGAGGTCCTTATGATGGAACAAAGAAATTGTCCCTTATTGAGGTGGTCCTATTAGGAGTTTGTGAAGCGGTTCTTCTGCGATTCGGACTGGGCTATAGACTTTTATGAAATTGCTATTATTAAATTTGAAAATCCGATTGCTCCTCCCAATCATTTGCAGAAGTGCTGAGCTTCCTTTGATTAACGCATTTTATGTCCAGTTTTAAGGCTTCTCTGTTAGGAACATTAAGCTTGTTTTCAAAGTAGCCATTCTAGATGGGTTGTATTTGCAAGGTAATTTTCTAGTCGATTTCGTCGAAATTGAGAGTATTTAGTTTGTAGAGCAATTCATCAGGAAGCTGGATCAATTTCCTAATCTCTAAAAATCTTTTAATTTATTTAATGGCTCTGATCCTTTTGGCATGGTCATCCTATTTATTTAGAGATTCGTATAAGAATATGATGTCGATTATTAATTTAATTGTTATGCACTTTACTATGGGCACGTCTAACTTAAGAATGAGAACTTCAAGTTATCTATGCATTTTATACAGGATGTTGATCTATTCGTAATTATTAGAGAAATTCTTAAGGTAACTACAATAGAGAAATGCGACACTTTAGAGTACAGCATCAGCAGCACTCTTTTGCGAAAGTTCAATTGTTTTATCAGTCACATGGGGGCCTAAAAATTCTCTAAGCACATGAACCAAATAGTAGGACTTAAGAGCAGTGATGGTTTTTTGAGGGTGCTGCATCCTAAGAATGATTTTCTTGAGCGCCTCCTAAGAGTTTACATTGTTGAGTTCTCCATCAAGACATCTTGAAAGAATCTATTATAACTCTTTTTGGTACAAGTATGTGCTTCTGCTTTGGAATATCGTCAATTAGACATTTCAGCCATGAAGTCTCCACCATATCCTTATTCAATATTCGCATGTTTCGCTTGAAGTTGTTGAACATTTTTATTGAATATAAAATTATTAGATTATTTACAAAGCCAGATTGGTATATAATATATAAAATACCTTTTTGCATTAATTAAGTCTTTTATATATATATAATAAATGGAAAATAAATAGTCCCTTTAAATTCATATAAACTTAACTTAGTTTATTTCAAAATAGCACAAAGAAGAGCAATCAGCAAAGTTATATGAAGATTGGCATCAGTTAATAAAACAAAAATTATAAGGCAGCAAATAAGATGAAACTCGCAGATTAGTTTATGGAAGATTGTCAGAAACATAGCAAAAGAGTAGAAGACTTACGCCAAATCAACCAGTGTAAAAAGACCAGGACATCATCAAAGACATAGAAAACATAAAGTTTAGATTGCATAAAATAGATTGAATTATTTAAAGAAGCAAACCAACAAAAATTAAAAATTTTGAATGAATATTATTTGTATTCATTAGTATCAAACAATTATGTACTAATTAATATTAAGCAATCCTAAGAAAGAAGTATTAGAATATGCATGTAAAAACCTAGTTACTTTATTATGTTGCAATATTAATTTTATTAGTATTTTCAAATTTCATTCAATATTATTAGCTTTTTTTAATACGCTTTGCTAATATACATTAATCATTCAATAAATATATTAAAAATTATAAAAGATATTATGACGAAATTTATTCTAGCAAAAGTATCGATTTGGTTGTTCCCTTCTAATTCTACCCATTTTCTAACATAATTCTATTTTGTCATACTCTTAAAAGTAGTTCCGATTTCATTAGAGTATCATGACATCATTATTTTTTGAGTTTGCAAAAATTCGAGTTGTGATTGCTTTGATCAAATTAATTTAGAATTAATGATCGGGCAACAATCAACATCAATCAGGGAAGCATGATGTTTAGATATAGTATTAAAATTATATATTTATTAATGGGGAACCACTATTGCTTTTAGTCAGAAAATCTCCAAGACACTTACAAATCGTAAATGGTAATTACTTGTATTATACTCAGACGCATTGGCACAGCGGGGTGGAAAAAGAAGTTCAAAAATTAGGATTTAATGTGAATGTGAGATCTGATCATCTTCACAAACAAAATTTTATGCAATTATATTCAATCGTTAAACCCTAATATGAAGAAATAGTTACTTTGAGTACGTCAGAATCTCTTTTTGCAACAGAGTTTGAAAATATTAGAATGTCGAAGAAAACTCTGGATCCCTTTAAAGAATTCAATGTTACGACTTTGGTCTAAGACTGTGATCCCTCTTTGTAAGAGTTTGAAAAACAAGTACTTGAATAACTTTCAACTTTAAATGGTTGTTTATTGGAAATTTTTCAAAGTTTTCGACAAACTTAACTGCCCAATAGTAGTAATTTATTGGATACATTTATTCTTAAATTTCGAGATTCATTTGTTTAAGTACATTATTCTTATAATTAATTTAGATCTTAATTCATTACTACAATTTGAATTTATTTGCTTAACTAAATAAATGTCATTTCTTGAACACCTCCTCTCTTTAATGTTTAGTATCCAATATGATTTTCAATGGCAAAGTTGCATCTCATGTTTATGAGGTCAAAAAGCAAGAACAGAAATAAGAAAACTAGAAAATACACAATAAATTGTCATTATTAAGAGAGAAAACATTGGCTGACTTTGGAATTTCCATTAAGTATTGTCTAGATTGTGCAACAAGAGAGTACATCTAGAGTAAATTATCCTCGAAGGTTAACACTTGTACTCGAAGTTCTTAGACTATTTAGCAAGATACTTTTGAGACACTGATAATAGAAGATGTCGATTCTACTTATTTACCTTCAAGACCATAGGCTAAATTACTTTAAGGAACATTTTTTTAATAGTCTCCGTTTTAGAATGCCATCGAAGCACTAAAATTAATTTAATTTCGATAAACACCTCATCATAAAGTTAAATAACTAGTCGCTTGTTTTAGATGCATTTACTCTGCAATCATAGACTATTACAATTATTATAAAAAACAACCGTCAATAATAAGCACGGATGAAATGATACCTATATTTCATTATGTACTTTGCAAATCTTCACTTTAAAATCCATATACGCATTTTGAGATTATGCAAAAATACTTAGGCAATTTAGATGGCCTTGAAGGGTTCTACTTGGCCATTATGGAAGCATCATTCAACATAGCTTGAACATATTTAATTTTTTTTGTATTTTTTTCTCTTTCCAATATATATGAATATTTTAAATATTATAGAATTAACAAAAATTGAAAAAGATGGATGACGATTAAAGACTTCAAAACATATCAAATCAATTGGATAGGTATTAATATTCATATTGATGTCAAATAGAATGAAATTTGAATTTAAAATCAAATTCGAGAAACAATCCGAAATTTTAGAGAAACAATCCAAGATTTTAGAAGCGAATTCATAAAAAATTTAATAACTAGAATAATAGATTAATGAGTTAGACAATTATATTAAAATTAGCTTGCAGGTAGACAATTCAAAAAAATAATAAGAAATCGATAGTTTAAAAGTGGGATAAAACAAGTAATTATAGAATGCATTAATTTCAGACTCACTAATGATTTTAAGAAAATTTGGAATAATTTAAGTTCTGTGTTGAAAATATAAAGAGAAGAATCGCAAATGAAGTCAACTCTATCAGCTTATTAAGAATAATCAACACTGTAAATTGATTCACAATTTTAGTTAATAAGATCAATCTTCGTAAACCAAATAATTCATTCAACAAGAATTCTAAAGTCGATTTCTTCTAATTAAAGACACACTATTGAAAAAATCAGAATTCAATGAATATTCCTAAAAGGTTGAAGAATAATTTGAAACACTTAGATAATAACTGTAAACTTTCACTTAGCATTCATCACCAGATATTGAATTTCGGGCTAGAAAAGAGTCCATCTCGAGCAAACCCCCGTAATTTCAATTCCAATATCCTCCATTTAAGGGAGATGCTTAAGCAATGAAATAGTATTTATGCTTTACTAACTTACAAGGTAGTTAGAAAAAAAGGAATAAGTATAAATCTTAAGCACATAATATTAAGATAAATGATAATTAGTTTTATATAATATAAATATAAACATAAAATTAAAATTTCAGTGTAACATTTTTAGTATTTATCAATTATGATAATATTATTATGTTCAGATGAAATTTAATTTATTGGAATAGAATAAAAATAATATTGAATTAACATCTTGGCATAATAATATTCGACTTCTTAATTGCAATTATTATATAAGAAATATATCCATATTAACGTGTGTTTATTATCTTTCTAAACTAATTATTATAAGAATAAGTTTTTTAAAATTATCACTTTAAAAGAAAATAATCATTTAATTAATTATTTATTTATTTGGTTTATTACCTATAATCAAGTTCTATTTATCAATATTAATAAAATATGTACAAAATTCAAAAATTACATACCCAGATGGATTTGTTTAATCTGCTGTAATTAAAATTATTCATTGTAGAGAAAGGATAATGATAATGGGATTTTCTCATACTTCTTTATGTTTTAACAATTGGAACACCAATATTTGAGACAGGTAATTTGTATAAAATTTAATCTTGGTGAGTAACTTTAAAGTCATAAGCAGTTTTATTTAAGTGATTGTTATTTTTGGGAATAGTGAAAGGAATACTAGTTATATTCACGATATCTCTTTTTTTCACTTGTTGACTTTTTGCTCTCCTTTAAGACTTTGGCTTAAATTCATAAAAATTAGTTTCAGTATTTCCCATCTACCTATTAAGAATATCAATGGCGATCGATTCATCCAACTTGTGTAAATCTTTAAAGTTTAAACTTTGTCTCATCTATCTCTCTATTCTCCAAGTTTAATCACCTATATTAGTAACATCAACAGAATTTTTTTTTTTTTCCTCAAATGTATGTTCTTTCTAAATAAACTATTTAATATTAATTTATTTTGGTTCTGTGAGAAATTGAAATTACAAGTTTTGTTTAACAGCTGTAAATTTGGGTTTTTTATTTTTTTTATCACTTTCTTTGATGATGTAGATTTGCTTCAACAATTTTTAGGTATCAGATGAGTTCAAGATTTGACTATCAGTTTAATCTGTTCTTGTTGATAGTTACTTAGAGATGCTTTATTATATACGAGCAGATAATTAATTTATATTTTGCATATTTTTATATGAACTTATTAAGAAATTATCTGCAGAACTCTAATTATATTTGATAAATAAAATAAATAAATTACAATCTAATCAAAGCTTGTAATATACCTACATCATCTTTATTAAAAAGGAAACTTCTATTCAATTATATATATTTTTAGAGTGGATATCATTCCCTAAATTGTCTAATATTGACACACTAAATTAAAAATATTAAGATATCATTATTTTTAATTCCGATATTATGATGATCACTTTCTATTTTTTAAGAGACATCAATAAGGAGATTTTATTATACAATCATTTTTAGGTTATATAATTTATATTATTTTGATTTAACAATTTAAGGGAAGTAATTCAATCCAAGTTTTCATGCATCAATTAAATTCTAGACCTTTATATTATCTCTGTTTGAATTGATACACATCTTTAAATTTCTTTTAAGAATATATTATTATTCATGATTTTCATAAAAAAATAACAATTCTTCTTGTTTTCAAAGATTATTTTATTCTAATACCTTTTAATTACAACCCCTCTAGATACTCACTTGATCTTCTTGCTTAGAAAGCCTATTGAGTATCTTTAGTCTATTTTTTAATGGGCTTTTTAAACCTTTAAATAATATTATTATTATTGATTATTTAAAAATCTTGAACTATTAATATGATTTCAATTTCTATTTTCAAACTGAATATGAAAATGGAATGGAATGGATGAGTCTTTCTAATTCAAAAAGTAATTAAACAGTGCTTGATTTTTGGGTATTTATATTTTAATATAATAAATGTTATAAATTTTCGTTTTTTCTATTTTGTCATTATTGACATTTGGATTTAATGTGTTGAGGCCTTCCTTTGTGGAAAGAAATAGAGTAGAAATGTCATTCAGTTAAAGGATGAGTTACAATTTTGGAAATAATTTTAACATGTATACAAGTGAAGGAGTTGTAATAAATGACAATTCAATATAATTTGAAAAACCAGGCAGATTAGTTATGAACATTCCTTTGGTAGAAGGGATTGACTACGCTTTACAATTTAAATTCGACAGTTTGAATGCAAATCATATTGCATGTGTAGGGATCGGTAGTTAGGGGTTCATTTTATCAGAGGTCTTGGGAATTGAGAAAACCAATCTCAGTCATTTTTAATTAGGATATTGTAGCGATGGAACCAATTCTACACAATACCCTGACATGTATACAGATTTTAATGAATTTGATTATTATTCTGATGAAGAGTTTGATGAAATAGATTATTCATTTGGTGAGTCATAAATGACGAATGTTTTTGGATAAAAAGAATTTTATATGGTATTAAGAGAGAGATAATTAATATTTATGGATAACGAAGAGTACAAATTTAGAATAATTTAGTTCTATTTTAACTATTTTTAATGATCTAGATAGAGCGAGAGCTTTTGTTCCCATAATTACTATGCATTATAGAAATGAAATTCAAAAGAAATTAATAAAGAAAAGAGAGTGTGTGGTAAGAGAGGAATACGCAGTTTTATTATAATTGGTGGGTCAATTGAATCCTTTCAAAAGGGAAATGCCTCCAGAAATGAAAGCTTAGAGAGAGCAAGAGAAAAAGAAGAAGGAGACTGAATTAGCGAAAATGTTGAAATAAAAATAGGATGAAAACGAAGATGAAAATCAAGAAGAAGAATAAGAAAAGAAGGAGGAAAAAGAGGAAAAGGAAGAAACAGATGATGATGTAAAAAAGGAATAGTAAGATGCAGTTAAAAGAAGTGAAGAAACTAAAAAGATGCATGAAGATATTCATAATCAAGGTGAGGAGTCTAGTGATCAAGCAGCACTTGCAAATGCCTAAGGAGAAGAAGAAAATATAAATGAGGACAATGCTGCTGATTAATAAGATGCTCTTGCGGAAGGAGAAGAGGTTTAGTAGGCTGATTAACAAGATGGAGAGAAGGGAGAAGAAAAAAAATCAGACTAAACTGATGAAAAGGGAGATGAGTAAAAAGAAAATGAATTGACTGATGAAAAAAAATCTCAAAAAAATGATGAAAATAAATCAGAAAACTAAGAAGATTAGATTTCAATTGATGGGAGTCAAAATTAATCAGAAAATCAACAATTAGAAGATTAAGGAGAATTTTAATCTGGAGAGTTAAGTAGTGAATAATAAATGAAAACTGAAGATGATACTACTGAGAGTATTGCTAGTGTATTAGATGTTTAATCTCATATTATATCTGCTACATAATTCACAAGAGAAATAATACCTTTAAGAAATAGCGTGGTAGTTGAAAATAAATATACTGTCTTTTAAGATAATTAGAGATTGGCAAAGGCTTTGCAAGATTATAAGAGTTGTGGATATTCCTATTTAGATATTCGTCCTTCTTAAAACAATTTTTTTGTTTAAATTTAGATTGACAATTTTGATGATTTATATGATACTTATCCTATAGGATTTGGAGTATATGCTTATCAGATGCTTGATAGATTAAAAGGATGGAGAAACTTGGATGATTAACTTTGGTGCATTGATAAAGAGAGTGAAGATTTATGGCAATTTGGTGCTCTTTATAGATCAGATGGAACATTTATTGATAGTTATATGTTTGGGGAATATTTCAAATATAAAGTGGATAAATAGGCATAAAGGCAAACTAAAATCAATATTTATTTTTCTAATAAAAATAGAGTAGCATTCAGTTTCGATGATGAGAAAACTATCATGTTAACGTGTGTAAACCCGAAGTTCAAGTATTATGTTCCCATTTTTGAAACTAAGGCTTATAAAGGTGTTCCTTCAATGACATTATTGCAATATGTTGATGACATTTAAATTCCATTTGAGTATTCTGATAGCATAGAAAATATTCAGAATGCTTTTAGTAAAATCTTTAGTTTGATTAACAAGTTTATAATTGAAAAAAGAGGTTCATTTAATGAAGATGATGATGATTACACTATTTCTGGTATTGATGATGATAAAGGTGCTTCTATTAATATGTGGGATATTAAGTTATATGATGCTCAATATGAATGGTGGATTAAAATTGATGACTTAAAGCAAGATAAACAAGATATTAATATATGTATTGGAGTCAACTAAATGAGTTCTGAAGACATTTTAACAAATCTATTTGATAGACAATATAAAGCATAGGTTGCTTATATTTGTGATAAGAATGATTTTATTCATACATTCTTTTAAGAATGCCCAATCAGTTCAAATCCTATCCTCTTAGTTCCAGGAAGTGTATTAAGATTTAGATTAAGTGATTATCTGATGGAAGTCTATGATGGTTATTAATTTGCTTATTTCTCCCTTCGAAAAGCTGGCAAAACTGGAGTGATTCCAAGTGCTATTATAAGATCTGATTCTAAAAATAAAATCACCTTCTTAAAAGGACCAATTAATTTTGGACCAAATCCTTTGGCTGATAGAGTTGATTATGAATAATTAAACAGAGAAAACTTTGCTAGTTATGACATCTTTACATTCCCAATTTTGGAACATGCAAAAAATGGACTATTCAAATCTAATACTAATGAGCCTCTATTTAAAAAGAACTAAGTACCAAAACCAGGTAAAAAAGAACCTCCTCTGGGTAGGAACTATGAGACAGAACAAGAAGAGCAAAAAGTAGAGGATCAACCTACTCATCAGGAATCTAATAAAGAAGAGGAATAAATGAATGTTGAAAATGAGGAAGCCAAAAAAATAGTTTCATCTAATGTTCCAAGTGAGGCACATGCAGATATTCGTATTATATTAATTTACTTTAGATGGAGATACTAATGTTAAATGTTTGATTATTTATGAACATTGTGATTTTGAAGGTCCTAGCAAATTGTTATATCCAAATAGGTTCGAAGCTGGTCCCCCTAATGAATTTCGATCTTTTGAACTTTGTAGGGACACAAAACTCATTGAAATTATTATTGAAGGACATGTACAAGAAAAGATGTTTGTGTCTTAATCAGTTGAATGTCTCCCTAGTCCATTTTTTGTAGATGAAATTATAATTATGTGAAATTAAAATATTAAATTTATCATTATTATTATACATATAATGTGTTTAACTATTAAAATTGAAATCCTTCTAGTATTTATAATGATGAAAAATTTATACAATCTTAAATAATTGCATTCATAACTTTGAAATTTTTCAAATTGGTGCTTGCTTTTCATCAATCTAAAATTAATCATTAAATCAACTAATTATTTATACCCCTTCATTTTCTCAAAATTAATCAAGCCATAGTAATTATTTCAAATAAATCCTTAATTTCGAATTAATTTTCTATTAAAAATAATTAGATTTTTTTAGAGAAAATAACAATAAGACAGAGAGATGAATGGAGTATAATAACTTCTTGACGATTAAAAGTAAGAATTCAAGAGCAAAAATATGAATTAAGGAAAACCATTTGAATCTTCAAAGAAAAACTAATCAAATTAAAATAGTCCAATTTTCACCAAATATTGTTCTAATTCTATTTCTTCAAAATCTAACAACAATAATCTCTCATATTTAAAGAATGACGGCTCTGTTTCGAAAATGTTGTCTCAAACCATGGCATATTCTGATAAACCATTAAATTATAGTAAATTAAACGAAAAGCCAAATGGTAGTGAAAATAAAAAAGTTGAAAAATAGGTAAAATCACAATATTAGCGATATATAAAAAGAAATGATGATAGGAGATTGAGAGTATGTAATGTTTTGAAGGATTTATCTAGTAATACTTCAGAGTTACGTAATGTTGAGGATTAATATAAATATTATGTTAGAGAAATAGAAGATAAATCAGCCTTGTATAAGAATTACAGCTTAAATTTCCAAAATAAAGCAATTGTAGGCAAAATCTGTAATGCATTCTTACAAGTCAGAGGGGATGGAAACTGCTTTTATACTGCTTTTGGTTTCTAATTCCTTTATCATTTGCTTTTTTCATATTCTGATGAAGAATTTGATTAATTCATTAAGAAAATCTTGGATTAGTAAATCAGTTTTGGGATTAAATATGCCAGGAAATAAATAGATGACAAGGAGACTCAAAAAATTTGTCTGGAGGAATTTATTTATCTAATAGAAGACCTGAGGTAAGAAAGATAGGAAGAAAGGTTCGAGAAATTCAGGCAAAGGTTTGCTAATTGGAAAATTAATGAAAATGGAGATGGTTTCTTATATTGTTTATAGACTATATTCTTCAGAAATTTAAGTTATTTGTATTTGGAGAAAAGTGACTTCAAAGATATTGTATTAGATAAAGAAAATTTATTAATTTGGGAGGAAGAGTGTAATACAAATGAAGTAATCATAAAACTATTGGCATAAGAATTAAAAATGTATTATATTTTAAAGTTATAATTAGACATACTAAATTATTATTTCTCGATAATGAAATATCAATAATGGAGTACGAGGAAGAGAATAAAAACACAATAATACTGCTTATCAAACCTGGGCATTACAATATAGGCTGGAATATCAAAGAGTAATGAATATAAAATTTATATAATCATTATCTTAATTTTTTGGATTATGTTCTTTTGTTAACAAAACATAACATCTTTCTTAGTTTTTAAGATTAGTTTAATCTGAAAATTTAATAATTTCTACTATATTATATTAATCAAAAATATTAATAATTTTAGATTTATCATACTCATTATGGTACTGTGTAATGCTCAGGGCCAAGGGTAACTTTCTTAGCATCCAATGTAAATTCAATATTTTATTGTAAATTTGGTAAAACTAACAATGTTCTTATTATGGTATCAACTTCTTTTTCATTATAGGATTCCTATGATGTCAAAATAAAATTATACCAACAATTTTTATTTATTAAATAAAGGAGAATGCTTGGTGATCACAATGCTAAATTTATGGTTATCGACATCAGTATCTTCTTTTCCAATTACGTGTAAGAATTAATGTTTTTAATCAGATGAGAATACTGGTTTCTTAATTTAATTTCTGATCCATGTAATTCCAGATTGAACTGCATTTGATAATTCAGATTCAACTTCAAATTGATAGAAGATAAGGATTTTATCCTCCAATTATAAACCTAGCTTCTTTCTTAATTTTTAAATTCTATTTGTGAATTCTCTTGCCAATCCAAGATTCTTTAGTTCTTGAGTCTATGATGGATCTAGAATAATAGAGAATCCATCTTCTGTAGCAAACAATAACTACTTATGTTTTTCAGTGTTGAATTAATCAGTTATTTTGACATGCTTTAACAATAATTCGCAATCCAGCTCTACTTCAATATATTCCACATTCTTTTTACCCTTTTTAGCTTTAGGATCTGGCTATTATTAAACCTATTCTTCCACCTTCTTTTCCTTCTTGACTTTCACCTTGAGTTATAATTTACCATCAGTTTTGAGTGTTCGGATCTATTCTTAAGTGAAGTTACGAACTTATTAAATTAGATCAGGTCCAAATTTATCTTTCAATTCTTATCCACAAATTTTATTGTCAGGTTCAGCCTTAAGTTGAATGTATTAATCAATATTCTTTTCAACTAAGACCGAAGGTGTATTGATTTCTTCTTCGATGTACTTCGATAAGAATTGAACACTCTAAAGTAATTATTCATCTGTTGCCAAGATTGTCAAACTATTAACTGGTTATTTAAGACTTAGTTTATGGGCTTCTCTTAATTTTCTAGCGGATTCAACAACTATTTGCATCTTTTCAACTTGAGATTCAATTTTAGGATCAATCAATTCCTTTCTGACCTCAGGGATTTGTAGGAAATGGATTGATTCTTGATTGTTTTTACCTTATGGAATACATTTCTTAAGATTTTGATAGAATGATTCTGTAATGAATGGAACATATGGTGACATCAAAAGAGTGATTTTTAAGAGAACATCAAATAACACATTTAAACTAACAACCCATTCTTGGTTTCCCTAATCTCCCTTGATTCTACTTCTATTCAATCTAACATACCAGTTAGTCAATGTATCTAGATAACTAATCAATCTGGGAACAATGGTGTAAAGTCTATAGGCTTCCATCTCATTTCTAACAAATTCAACCAAGGTTTGACTGCTTGATACAATCCATTTATCCATAGTATTATCTCCTTTTGTAATGGCATTTTCATCAAATTCAAATTTGCCTAGAGCACTTTCATATCTCTATACATTTTAAATCAAAAATCTATAGGCATTGTACCAGGGCAAGAATACATTCTTAATAACTTCTTAAACACCATCCTTGCTGAAATTCAATGGTTGAGCCTTAACCAATCCACTATTAATAAGATACAATCTCATAGCATCAGCTCCAAATTGATTAATAATTTCTACTTCAGGATCTGGATAGTTCTTCTTACTTTTTGACATCTTTTCACCTTTATCATTCAACACAATTCCATTGACAATTAAGTTCTTGTAAGGAGTGTCATCACGTAAGGCTGTTGCAATAACATTCAATGTATAGAACCATCCTCTTGTTTAATCTAATCCTTCAGCAATGAAGTCAGCTGGGAAGATAGTTTCGAATAACTCTTTTCTTTCAAATGGATAATGTTATTAAGCAAAAGGCATAGATCCACTCTCAAACCAACAATCAAAGACCTCTTCAATTCTTCTCAATACACCCTTTCCTTGTTTGCTTGGGATTGTGATGTGATCAATGTATTCTCTATGAAGATCTGTTATGTTTTCAACTCCAGAAAGTTACTTCAATTCTTCAATGGAACCAATGCAAACCATTTCTTCAAAGTCATCACTGACCCAGATTGGAATAGGATTACCCCAGAATCTATTTCTACTGAAACACCAATCTTAGGCATCATCTAACCAATTGTTAAATCTTCCATCTTGAATGGATTATGGTACCCATCTAGCCTTCTTATTGTTTACAACAAGTCTATCCTTAATTGATGTAACCTTAATAAACCAACAGTTAACAGCTTTATATATTAATGGGGTTTAAGATCTCCAACAATAAGGATAATTATGTTGAACTTATCCATCCTTAATCAATCTTCCATTAGTTTTAAGTAACTTTCTTATTTCCTTATCTGCATCCTTCACTTACATTCCTGAGAAATCTTTGACTGATTCCAAGAATCTTCCACTTGAATCAATGGGTACCAAAGGATCAGATGGAATAATGATGCCAGCCTTTAAACACGCTTTGTAATCGTCATCACCAAAACCAGGAGCACAATGTACTATACCAGTACCATCATCACTAGTAACAAAGTTGGCAGCCAAAACTCTATAGCATCCTTATTCTTTTCTTTCTAAAAAGTAATTGAATAATGGAACGTATTCAGTTCCAACTAATTCAGAACCTTTGAATTTCTCCACAACTTCATACAACTTAGCATCAGTATACAACTCAACAATTCTTGACTCTGCCAAGATGTAATGAGTATTAGATGCTTTATCAAGTAATTTCACATAAACTAAATCTGGATGAACAGCTAATGCTAAGTTACTAGGCAATGTCCATGGAGTTGTTGTCCAAGCAACGAATTTAGTCTTCTCGTCTTTAACCAATGGGAAAGTCACTACAATAGCAGGATCCCACACATTCTTATAATTCTATTAGGTTTCGAAGTTGCTTAGAACTGTGGAACACCCGTTGGAATATGGCATGACTTTGCATCCTCTATATACTAAGCCTTTCTCCCACATTTGCTTGAAGACCCACCAGACACTTTCCATAAAGGATGTATCCAAGGTCTTGTAATCATTATCAAAATCAATCCATCTTCCTGTTCTTCCTATTATTCTTCTCCATTCAGATGCATATCTCATGACTATTGATCTGCATTCATGGTTGTATTTATCAATACCCATCTAAACATATAATACTCATTTAAAACCTTTAAAATATCACCTCTATGTTAAATTTTAAGAGTTTTATCAATTTCATGTTCAACTGGCAATCCGTGGCAATCCCATCCGAATCTTCTCTCCACATATCTCCCATTCATTGCAAAATACCTGCACACTACATCCTAAATTTTTGGTATGAAATTATACTTTAATGGTACCAGCACACATATGACCATAATGAGGTAATCCAGTAGCAAAGGGAGGTCCATCATAAAATGTGAATCGTGGACAATCTTTTGTCAATTCCAATTATTTATGAAAAGCATTGATCTATTCCCAATATTTTAGGATTCTGACTTCCTCTTCAGGGAAGTTGGGTCTTTCGACAACTATTAATTAAATCTAAGTCGTTACCATTAGTGAAATCTGTTTTCTAAGCCATACACAAAAAAGTTAAGAATTTTTAGATTTTAAATTAAATCCTTTAAATCATGAAAAAGATAGTATTTGTGTGACCAATTTATATTAATACTCATAATTCCACATCATATAGTCCATCATTAAAGTTTTCAATTGAATAGAATCGACATGTCATTATTCGTCCTCCGAACACTCGCTAATCTGCTGCCAAAAACGCTGCCATTGCTTCCTCATTACTATTATTACTCCCCATATTCCTTACTTTGCATATTCGATAAACACTCTCACTTGCATGTCCTCCTCCAATTCAGCTTTTATGTGAACATGAATTTTCTTGATGAACCCATACTTCCCTAACTCCGCCTTTATATCATCCTTAAAATATTCATCGACGTCCTTTGCTGTAATTGCATTCAACAACACTAATATGTTTGTGGGCTATCTATCAATGAATATTCCTATACTATTTATGCTGTTCAAAGGTTTTCCTAAACACTACATTTTATGGAAGTAAGTCTGTAAAATCCAACGAACTGACCTCAATCACTCCCACACTATTCGAGGTCTTTATCACCTCTATTGGATTCTAAATCCCCTAATTGTACTTCCCCAATCCTAAGCCAAATTTATATCCGAATTTCTCCATCATTTTCAAAGCCTTCTCCTCTCCAGATCCTAATTCCACCTCATCATAAGACGGCTCTGTCTCCTCTTCTATTTATTATGGCTACGGCTGCTCATTTTATGTCTCCGATTGATTCATCTACCTTTTCAATTCCTCATAATCATTAGGTCTGCTTGGATCGTACTCTTGAGGCTTATTCACTATTGGAGTCAATTTAGTTGAGTTCTTGCACACACGAAGAATGCTGCTCAACTTATTATTTAAATGAGATAAGTCCTATTATTGACTAAATATTTTACTTTACTAGCTGGAAGCTGCTGTGGTTATTATTACTATTATTGGACTTATTGAGCCTATGATTATTAAACTTGGTTTGCTGCGCTACTCTATTACGAAGGAGCTGTTTCTACTGCTTATGCAGGTTCCACTTCTTGTTATATTTCCGCAAAGAAATTTTGCATAGCTGCATTGATTTAAGCATTCTCAACAGGTTAAGGCCTAAATTTTGGAACTGGAGGAGGCACTCTTCTCTTTTAGGGTTCCTTGCATTCCATTTCATTCATTTTATATATTAGAACAATAATATATTATTGAATTAAAAGTTTAAATTTATATATCTAAAGAAGTATAGGTTGAATAGATGAATAAGGAAGGAGTAGAATATTAACTTTCGGATTTTGGTAAATCCTAATCCGAATTCATCATCAGGATCTTTACTAATTTTAACATTGTATTTGCATAACTTTATTAAAAGTTATACTTATAATGTTAATGTTATTCTAATAAATATAATATTTATCTTCACATTTTACAATAATTTTAACCTCTCACTTGAATAGTATTATGTGAATAATATCGTAGTTTCAATTTAATTTCTAAGTCAAGATTACTAATGCTTGTTTTTATTATTTTTAAGTATATAAAATATTTATAGATTATTTAAATGAGTTACTTGTTAAATAGAAGCATAATTTAATTATTAATATTATTTCAAAATTTCAACTTGATTTCTTTTTCTTCTTATTTTTATTTCCTATTTTTTCTCGAAGTTGTTTATCCTTTCTTTAATCAACTTCCATTTCCTCTTTGACATCTTAACCCTTCGAATTATCCTTCATTTTCATATATAATAAGTCCAATCGATAGAGACAATCGGATGGCAATGGACTTGACTCCAACTCGAGAATATAAGGTCTAAAGAAGTGATATTATAATAATCTACCTATGAATCTCAATATCCCAATATGTAGCGTTGTCAAATTGTAAAAATGAAGTCCACCTACCTTTAATATTTATATTATATGTATCTAAAATTTCTTAAGGTAAAATTTTTAATTTTATTCCCGAATTAGTTTTGTGAGCTTTTAAACATTTTTAAATGCACTCTGGAGTGACTTTGCATATCTTCCCAATAAACTAGTCTATTTTTTATGATGAGGAACTAAAAAACCCAGCATTTTTATCCTTGGGATTGAAAGTGATTTCAACTAATAACTAATGTTCAGGTTAGAAACAGTAACTTCTTTTATGACAATTGACACTTCTTTATCCCAACAACACCCCATAGAGCATAAATGGTTATGCCATATAATAAAATTTAAGATTAGTATTCTAAAAATGTATTTGTGAATGGCCTTGTTGTTCACCTGCCAAACTATTAGTTCCCATATTTACCATGGGACAGAATGCCCCGAACAATTTGTAGCCTCTCCCATACATGATATAATTAGAGATTGGAGGATGATGAGAAGTTTACTCCAGATATATAGGACATCCTTTAATTCTACCCTCAAAAGTTTCTCCAATAATTGGATTGAATGGTTTTTCTTATTGGACTCCCATCATGAAACTTGCTATATGAAATGAAACTGAGAGCTTTAATTGTTCAAAAACATCTGTAGTTTAGGCAGCTTTTTCAAGAAAAACAGGAGCATGTCCTTGACCTCTGGCCATTCTCTCCAAAAAAGATCTTGCTTCGAACACTTAAATTGGTAAGGATACGGACATCAAGGATTTTCCACTTAGTAAATTTGATCCCATTCTTTTGATGATATCTAGTAAGACACTTCTTTAATCGCTAATCAATTTCTTATTTGTGTATATTAGCCCTCCTTTTTTTGGATCTACCTCATAATACTTAGTCAGTAAGAAATGACCATCTTCTTTGGTTGTTTCCAAAAACTTCTCCAAACCAGGTAATATATTTTGATTAAATTTCCTTTAGATGGATCTCTAAATAAATTATCCTGTCTAAACCAAATCTAAAATTTCTTTATACTCTTGGAGTGATTATTATTGATGCTATTCGGAAGTAATTCTTTATACTTCAGGCACTAATTGAATAAAGGAAATCTGCAAATTATCAATGTCATCATCTTCATTCTTAATCAACACATGTTCTGTTTACTATTTGATATAATGATCTGCTTCTATTATTTGATTATCAATATTTTCGAAATTGAGGAGAAACCTTTTCATAACTTCTTCTCCTTTTTCTCTGTTCTCACAATCTAAATATATGTCTTCAATTATTTGAGCCTTAAACTTATCTTCTTGTTTGGCCTATATAAGAACGCAAGATCTAGTAATCTTGTATTCATCAGTGCCTTCAGCTTTATCCTTATCAATTTGATTGTGATGCACCTCATTCCCGATGTATTTTTTCAAAATACAATAAGCATTATCATCTATTTAAAAATGTTTTTAGGTGTATATCAATCTGATTTTCTCATTCTAAATGGGTGCGTGAGATTTTGGCTACTTTGAAAAACTCTCCTGTGAAAAGAATTCATGTTCTATGTCCTTTTAACTTTATGGCTTAGTTTATTTAAATTAATTGTTCAAATACTTATGTCCCATATCGAATTCTGCATAAATTATGGCACAGTCTTTTTTAGTTGGAAATACTTAATATATAGATACTTGAGGGTTCAAATTGTCTGCAAATGTGTGTATCGACAATTCCTATAATAGATTCTAAAAATGGTTACATCAAAAATCCTTGCTGGAGGTATTTCTGATTTTAAAAAGAATCTCATATGCAATTAATCATTCGGGTCTTAGTATAGTTATTTGGTTGGTGATTAATATAAGACTTTGAATGAATGGATATCCGAAAATCCTTGCAAATTCTCGAGAGTATTTTCTAATATTATCTCTATGTCATTCTTGATGTTATAACAGTATTTACTTATAAAAATTATGGCAATAATGGAATCATCTATCTCACTCGAGATACCTAGCTTGGTTTAATAGCCATAGAAGGAACCCCTTGATTAATGACTCTTTCTGACTCTGGCATAAATTAATCCCATTCTTAGAGAGTTTTCTCTTTTTTTTCCTTGGTTATTTGCATTGCCAAGTATTTTCCATTAAAAAAATCGTACCATTATAATGCCTCTGATTGGTTATTCCAACCTAATCTAACCAACTTTGGTTCAATTTCTTATTGAGTTTTTAATTTTATTGTCCATTTTCCTTGATGAAATCCAACAGGATGGATGACATAATTTTGAATTTACAACTACTTTTATGTTTAACCCTTGACGTCAATATACCTGAGTATCTCTCTATATATCATGGCCTTACCTATTATTTCAAATCATATATTAAAAGCCTTTCTCCCCATCCTTTCAATACACCACTCTCTTTAAATGCACTACAACTCATTAATGCATTCTTATTACTATCGAGCATTCTGATAATTAAATTTATAATAAATAACAAAATATAATTTAATTCAATTAAAACTCTTAACAAATGAATTATCAACACTTCATAATTGATTTAAATGAAATTTCACACAATTAATTAGAATATAATCTTAATTTTCTTAAATTTTTGATTTAATCTATGATATTATTTAAGATCAATTGTTTAATTACTTCTGCAATTATACAAACAAAATATTAGTTTAGATATCATTTTCATGCTTACTTAATTAATTAATTTATTCAATATCAAATTTATTTAAAATTATTTTATAAACTATTCAAATAGAGTATTAGCTAAGAAATTATTGTAAGTTAAGTATAATTCAAATTATTAATAAACATTTTATTTGTATTTGTGTCATAATGTCAAAGTAGAAGTTTTAATTTTTAACATCTATAATGCCTTCAATCCCAGGACTATTCTAACTATATCTATCAAAAGTCTCATCATCTATTTTTGACCCTTCATGCAATCATATTTAATTTTAATCCATGACATTTATCCTCATTTTGTTATTCATTTCATTAAAATTCTCTTCTACAATTAATAATTGAGTCATCTATTAAGTTTGAATTTTAATTTACATCATATTCTAAATTTTAATTAGTTTGAAATTATCAATTATCATAAAATCAAATAATTCTATGCTTTTAGATAAATCATTTTTAAATCAATCCATTTAACTTAATGTGCTATCTAATTATTATCAAATAATCTTATTAGATTACACTTAATACTTAGCTTTCTTAGTGATTATTTAATTATAAAAAAATCTAACATCAGCTAATAAATTGATATTATTAATTAGTAATATACTTACCCAGGGAAGACAAAAAAATCAAAAAACACTAAAATGTATATATCAAAAAATTATATTAAAAGCTATTTCTTAAAATTGGTTCTAGCTTAAACATAAAAAATGAAAGTTTGGAACCATCAAGAATTAGTATATGGGATTTAAATTATTAAGTAAATTACAATAATTAAAAATTAGCTTACGTAAATTATGAATAAAAAGTAAGGATCATATGCTAGTACGCTTAAAGAGAAGATAAGGCTTATGGATATTTTTGGTTAATCCATATAATTAAGCTTTAGATAGGAAGAACAACATACTACTTTTGTTGGAGGAGTAGCTTCAATATTGGTATTGGCAACAATTATCAGTTTTTTCTACTCCAACATAATAGGATTTTTTACAATGAATTAAGTGAAATCCTCGACAGAAATGATTTTTGAAGATGATCCTGGAATGATCTAACTAAATTCTAACACTTTTATGTTTGCTATTTAAATTGAACATGACAATTTCGTTGACACTCCCTTCTTTAACATTACCGTGGAATAGAGACATTATAAAAATCAAAATGGTACTCTTACCAAACTACCTAATGAATATATTGATTTAGTAATTTGCACCTAGGAGCACTTTTAATAAATATTCTCGTCTTCCAACATTGATAATGCAGAGTAATTCAAAGATTTGAACATGACCAACTTCCTATGTCCCAATATTCAAAAAAGAAATGTTTGGACAGTAGGGGGAGCATATACAAGTAAGATAGTTATAATTAAATTAGGTTCTGATTATTATTTCCTAAAGTTTTCAGTTACTACATGTGTAAATGATACTTAAAGTGATTTCACATGGAAGCCAAAATGCAGAACTTAGGATGAAATGTTCACATAGTTGAAAGCTTAGGGTTCTTTTCGATTTCAATTATTCACTACAAATTTTGTACTTCAATATAACCTATTGAAAGATTGTAAATCCAGATTCCCCACATGAGTATATCACACCTTACTTGGCAATTGAACAATTTTACACATTTGTACCAAATCAAATGTTTGTTTAATCTGATATCTTTGTTAGGGAAAAAAGAATTAATACTGATAAAGGTATTTTAATGTACCCCATGAACGTTGAAGAGACTGTAGCCTATAGAGAACACATGGATAGCAGGTAATAATTTGAAATCGGAGGACTCAATAGTAATTATTATGCTGCGTTCTACTTGTAGAGGAGCCCTTTTAGCTATAATATTTCTAGAAGTTTTGTAACTCTGGATGAATTATTAAGTTATTTGGGAGGATTCTCATAATTTATGACTGTCATTTTAGGAATGATAATAAACGTATATAATAAACAGAGTCTCTTGTTGTAGTTGGCAAATGATTTATATGAGTTTAATTTCTAAGAACAACAAGAAAATACAAGAGCTTTTATATCAAATTTGTTATAGTAATCAAGGCATGGAAGGGAAATGATTAAATAGAAAGGTCAAACAAAAGAGTTAAAGATCCAATCAATCAACCCTTTTACGACTAAGCCTTAAATGGATTAAAAAGTCTCCCAAGTGATATCACCTTAACGAACTCAGAATTAGTTTATCCAGATTTCATCAACAAGGTAACTTTAAAGCATGAAAGAGAAGACTTATGATCAATATGAAAAGTTCAAATCATTCATGATAAATTAAAAGAAATTAACTTTAGGTTTTAGGATATTGTTAGGGGATCTTTTGCCATTTGATTGTTTATAGGACCCAGAGAGTGTTCTATTTAAAAAGGCTATGTAGTTTTCATCTTTCTATTTGTTAGGAATCAAGTTAGCAAAGAGTTAGATATACGATATATCATGAATTAATTACATGAAATCACAAAGCTAAAAAAGGTGATGTTCAGCAGAGAATAATTTTAACTCTTTAATTTTAGCCACAAGCCAACAATAAGTTTAGTCAAAGAAAAGAAAAATAGATTATCATCAAAGTATTGATTTATGGAATCCCTTTAGATTATTATTTTTGGGTGAAGAGGAGGCTGTTAATAATGAATTGCAAATTTAATATAACACATTAGTATAAGCATATTCCAAATTAACATCTTGTGATACAGTATTTTCAGATGACCAGATTTAGTTAAACTAAAGAATCATCGGACTTTTGGGAAGGGATTTACCACTCTGGATGGAAATGGAATTGCAGTAAGAAAATTCAGAATCCATAAAGGAGCCTGAACCAGATGATTTAGATGAATTATCAAAAACTTGAAATGATTATATTTTTTCATACATCATAGCAAACTTACTGTCGCTTAAAATCTTCAGCTGTCTTAACTCTATCAATAAATTTTATATATAATAGTCTTGATCTCTGTTGATATTTGACTTTTTTAGATTAAAATTAAGCAATTTTGTTTATTATTAATTAAAATATATGTAAAGTAATTTGATTTAAGTTGGTTTCATATAAGAAATACTTAATAACCTAAATTTTTCTTTTTTCAAAACAAAAGTAAATAATTATTTTATTATTAAGTATTGATAATTTATATCTTCCAGAATATTCAAGAAAAATGATAAAATAATAAATACTTTGAATTGTAAGTTTTAAGAGTAAAGAATTAATTTAACTTTCCTTTTATAATGTGATTTTATTTACATAAATCTTAACAAAAAATAAAAATCTTTCAATGTAACACCTAAATTTCTCTCTCACTAAATAAGTCCTCATCTTTTGGGTCATTGTTTACAGATTCCACTTATTACTATTACTATTAAGCACTTAATTCTTTTTCTAATACTCTCATTAAATCAGGGCCTAATAAAACAATTAATCTTTAATTAAATCTAATTTATTCTTAGGTTTAATGTTCTTAATCTTATCCAGTCACTTTGTCATAAGAATTCACAAGATCTAAAAATTGTTTCATCATTCCACAATCTTCTGCAGTTGTCATGCCATCAATTATGCATCTAAATCACATTAAAATCTTACCTTGTTGATCTTCTCTTATTACTATCTTAAATTAATGCTATCTTTGGTTTTCGAGTAAAATTAAAAAGCGTAATTTATTCAGAAGTAAACAAAATTTATTTTAATTTTGTCAATTCATGAAGTTTTTTGATAATGTACTCGATATCTAACTCTTTATTGACTTAGTCACTTAAATTATAAATAATTTATATACATAGCTCTTTGCAGAACCATACAATCATCATCTTTTAAAGATTCTATAGGAATTATAGAAGTTAATATGACTCTAAAGTTTAATCCAATAACATGTTTCCTCTTCAAAAATTCTTTGAAATCGTCAAAATATTATAATGTTTTCGCTTTCATTGCAGAAAGTCTAGATTACAACACTTATTGAGTAGGTTATTATAATTCAATAGACATTTTTTTGTCAAAAATTTGTGATTTCTTCTATTGCAAAGGAGTAGATGTTTATAGCATTTCAGGTTTATTTTGAAATGCTGTTAAGGTTTAAATTTTAGGAATAGTTTCGATTTTTTTAGACATTTTGCTCTTCAACATCTCTCTGCCTCTCTCAGTTCTTGCTAATAAGCTATTCAAATGGATTTGCGTATTTTATCGGCGTGAGCTCATATCAAATTCATATAAATCATTAGCCATGGATATAATCAAATGTTGTCGATTGTAGAATCTAACAACTATTCCCACGACAACAATCATGAATTATGTGAATCCTCCTAAATAACTGAGTAGTTCATCAAGTCTTAAGAATTTTCTATTAATGTTATACGAATAGGGACTTCTTTGAAAATAAAATGCTCCATAATAATTGGGTGTTATTCTAGAAATCTCAAATTATTCCCTTTAATCTCCATAATCTCTAAAGGCAAAGGTTTCATTTTATTTCTAAGGATACATTAATATTCCCTGATCTGTTGTTACTTTCTTAGTTCTGAAAAATATATCTGATTAAACAAACATTTTATCCGGCACAAAAGTATAGAACTGATCAATTGCTAAATAGGGTTATACGTAATCCTTGGGTCTATTTGGGTTTATAAGCTATTATTATTATTGATATAAGTTACAAAATTTGTTGTAAAAACTTAAAAACGAAAGCTTCCTTATTAATTTAAAGTGCTCAATATTTCATCTGAAGTTTTACATTTCGGTTACCAAGTAAAATTACTTGATGAAGAATCCCTGCAATTAGTAACAGAGAACTTCAAAAAATAATAATCTGTGCTTGCCCAAACACCTCCGACAGTCATATTAAGACTATGAATGAAGTTAGGATTAGGGCATAAGAAATTTTTTAAATTTTATTGTTCAAATTACTATCCAAAATCCACACTGTACTTTTCAAACAAGGGTTAAAAATGTTGAAGAGTACATGGTACTAAATCAATATATTTATTTGGGTAGCGGTATTAAGTCCCATTTGGAAACCGATAATAGTGACGCTATTCAACAGTAATATTAAAGTAAGGGTTTGTTGTAAAATTGTCTTATTCAATTTGAACTGCAAACATGAAGTGCCCTTTGTCTAAGATCAATACATCAGGATCATCTGCAAAAGTGAATTCTTGAGTAGAAGTAACATTTAATTTTGCGAAAAAATTAATTATGTTTGAATAGAAAAAACTGATTATTGTCCCGATTATACATATTGATAAAAAGCCACCCATACTTGTTTTGTATTATTCTTCCTTACGAAAACTTAAGCTGATGGATTACCCAAATATATCTATCTATTTCAATCCTTCTTTAAATTTCTAAAGCATTTTATTTATAATTATTTTTGAAGATTGTTAATAAATTACACCATCAAATAATGCTTGCGTCATGTTATAATCTGTCATACGATTATTAAATTTGAAATGCAATATTGCCATATATATTTGATAAAAAACCTCTACACAGCATTAATATTTAATATATGTAAATTAATAATAATTTGATATTATGTAATTATAGAAATTTTGATTAATTAAAATTATTTGATCTGCTATCGTAGTTCCTCTATTTTCACAATTCTTACTTCCAACAAAATCTATTTGAGGATATTTAAGCTAAACTTGTATTATCACTTAGATTTTGATTTAAGTAAACAATCAACATTTAATTGAAACTTCTTACTCTAATTCAACCTCATTGTTAAACCATTTATACTGAGATTAAGAAAAATACTTAGCCTCTCCTTATTTATAATATATTTTTTAGATTAAAAAACATTCCATTTTCATTATTTATTTTTAATATGTCCTGTTATTTTCTGAATCTGTTATAAATCTAAATACTTTTAAGGAATTATTCTGAGAACAACTTAATTATTTCCTTTCAGTTTACTTGATTAGCTAAATGACAGTCCAAACATATTTTATTATGAACAAAATTATGTATTCTACCACTTCATCACATATAACCTTCCATAAAGAAATTTATCCTGTGTCAGTAATTTTTGATATATTTTAAGACTTAAAAGAATCTTCCCTTTAATGGAATAATTTTTAATTATATTTATGCAAAAATAATAATTTTTTATTAAATTTGAAAACTGTGATCATTATATAATGTCTATTATTATAAAAATATTAATTTACAAAATGATTATAAATATGAAACATATTTAGAAAACAAGTAAATGTTTTGTATTGATAATTCTTGAATTAAATTTAGGTCCTCCGAATTCAAATCGTTGTAGAATTGATATTTTCCATGTGGTTATTGTAAGTTTCATCTACTCTAGTGACATATTTCAGATGCCATCATAATTTATTTAACTCAATTTTTCCATTTTCTCCTAAATTATAAAATATCAATTTCCATTAGCGGCTTGAATCTAATTCTACTCTATTGCAGTTGCCTATTACTCAAATAATTAAAAATAATAGCATTTTAACATTTGTGCAAGTTGAAAAAGAAAAATTTAAAGTTCATTTCTTTGTATTACAAGTAGTATAATCATTAACTGCTTTTATTTCATCTTCAGTTATATTTATCTTGCTTTTCAAATAAGGAATCAAAATCATCCTCCTTCCTAAGGTTTAACGCTTAATACCATAGATCATTTTAACTCAAAGACAAATGTTACCTAATCTACCATTATCAATAATGTTTTGACGTTACATAATCTCTCAAACCTCATTCAAGCACTTAAATAACAAGAACATATTCTAAGTACTTCAAAATAGTTTTTTTCATCTTGGTTTAAAGAACTTTTATTAATTTGCATTCTCTTTGCTTTTTCCAGTTAATAGTTAGAAATTTCATCTATTCTGGGATGAGTCATATATTAATTTTGAGTTGATGTTAGAACTTAATTTTTCCAAGAAAAAATGGTTTATTAAATCAATAATAAAATAGCAAATTGCCAATATTTCTAATACGTATCTACCAATATAAGAATGTTATTACGAATCAAAATAGTTCTTTCATTTCTCAAAAATCAAAACTTTCGCAATATAAATTTTCAACATTTTTGGTTAATAATAATATTAAATTTTTTCTTACATCATGATGTTTATCTTTAAATTCTGCAAGCAATATTTAATATACTTTATAATAACCTATATTTCCCATAAAATATTGTCAGTATTTCCTTAACAATTCACTCTAAAAGGAAAAAGAATATTTGGAAAATTTTGGATTAATAGATTTGAGATTAGGGAAATAAATAGTTAACTTAATCTTTAATAGAAAGGTTTTAATATTTTATAATTGCAAAAATATTCAATTTTATTTTATAATCTTTAACATTTCTTTTTTTTTGGGGGAGTCCTTATTAATTCACTTATTCAGTTTCTTTGTTATTTTAAGTGCTATTCAAGTTTACTTATATTATTACAGTGAAGGAAATTCTAGAAATTTCAATATTTCCAGCCAATTTCATATAAGTAATTAATGATTCTCAAGGGTTGATTACATAAAGATATGAAAATATCTGAATTAAAATAGTTGTTATTTCGATAGTGCTTCCTATATAGATACCTTATTGAGTTATATTCTTGAAATGTATGAAATGTTATGGTTCTGTGGAATAATTATATTCTAGATGATTTAGTTGTTAATAAAAAAAAATTAAACCAGAAATTATTGTAAGAAAAGGAAAGTTCTTTTTATCTTTAAACATATTTTCAAAGAATAACTCATATATTATTTATGTAAAATGACTTTTGTCTATTAATCCATTCATTTTTTCATTATTTTCTTTGCTAGTTCCCTCTTAAAACACAAAAGAGATTCTTCCGTCATTTTTTAATGAAATATCCTAATTTTTTTCCTTGGAATTTCTTGCTTTCTCACAGTCTCAATTTCTAAGTTCAGTTTATCTAAGTCTTTCATCAATTTTATTAATTCAAGAATTACATTCCTATTATAAATTTCTAAATCTTTCTAGAACAAATTTTTGGAAAAATCCCGCAAATTCCTCTAATATTTATTATTTAAAGATAATATTTTATCTGAATGCACGCTGCATTTAATAGGCCTGTTGGATTACCGATTAGCTTGGGGTAGTAACAATAGTTTCGGCTCAATAAATCCATCTAAATCAATCATTATTTAATTTTTATAGGAATTTTAACAATCAATTAGGGAATTAATTATCAAGGGCTCTTTGCAATATCATACATGCAAATATAGAAAATAAAAATCTAGTAAACCAGCAAAAGTTCAATAATTATTCGAGCTTGCTCTGCATTTTCTTATATTACAGCCTTACACTTTACAATTGTATTTTAAACTATAAGACAACCCAATTATTAAATACCTAAATACTATCATACTGGAAATAAATAATAATCCACAATTTATCCTGTAAATTATATAAACCACCATTCAATTTGTAAAATATACGTTAATTCTTAATTAAGATGATAAATGGCATGTATTTAACATTATAGTTTGCACTTAAGGCATTTTTTTGAATTTAAGCATAGCAGTAAGCAGATATTTAATTAAATATAAAATATTATTTATAATTAAATGTTTGAAAAATACTCAAACTTATTAATTATTAATATTAGACAACTAATACCAATTACTTTGAATGAATAACAATTTTATAATGTAATTGATCCTTTTCTGCCAAATCCCCTTATTTAAATTTGTAAATTATTTTAATTCTTTTGAAAAGAACCTTAAAATTAGAAAATAAAATCAAATCAATTATATCAATGTTTCTATGTTAATGTATGATTAATTTTTAGAATTATTCTTATGTATTTTGCCAACTATTTTATTCGTGAAAAAACATAGTTTTACTGATCATAATTATAAATTTGAGAAAAAAATGTCTATAAAAGTTTGTTACACTTTCAAATGAAAAATTGTTCATAGAAAGTAAGAGAATATAACAATATAATGAATTTGGTTAAATGAATAAATTAGGAAAATCAATTTGTATTCTTCAACTTTTCATTTTCTTAATTATTTTCTTAGCCAGGATTTGTTTGAATCTCCAAAGATTTTTTAGACCTTCTTCATCCTTTTGGTAAATTATGGCTTTAAATTTCGATTGTTATGGAAAAGTTTGTTGTTTAGTAATCAAAACTGTCTTTGACAATTCATTTAAGCCTTCAGAAAGTAAATTTTCGATTGAATTTTGTGTATGATTTTAAGTCTCATTTTCTTGTTTCATTTTTAAAGTTGAGTTGGCAGATAGGAAGTGTGAAGGAATAATTTTTTAATAAAAATAATGCACCATAATATATATATTCTTCCTTTATTTATGCAATTTAGAATTAAACTTTGATACTGTTAAAAAGTGTGATGATGTAAAAAATATATCTATTTGGTAAGATGGGTCTTGAAAGGAAAATAAAATGTAGAAACGAGCATTTTCTATTATAAATTTTGGAATCCAATCAGGAAAAAAACAGATTTAATATAATGTTAAGAACTAAATTCAAATTTTGGTTTATAATCATTTAAATGCGAATAAGTAATAGTGAACAAAAATTTTATCAACACAAAAAATAACTCAATCTTTTGTACACAATAGCTTCTTTGTGGTTCAATTCCTAAAAGAATTATTGCCCACATCTTAAAGTATCCTCTGTGCAAGCTTTGTTTTATAACATCTCAATTCTTGGGCATCTGAGAATGATATTAATTAAGTAGCTACTTTTCTCTTGAAAATTTTGCTACTCAAACGATGAGTCATTTTTAGTGTTTTTTCACAGTTTTCTTTCATTAAAAAAAAATAATTTTTTTATTAACTCAGCCCAATTTCAAAATGACTTAAATATAATCTGTCAAATTTTGAATTTAATAAAGGGTGGGTACTTCAAATTTTTGATAATATCAATTATGTTATATATAATAATGAATAATAAAAAAGTATCTATCATATCTACCTAATCAGATGGAATTTAGGCTTTGATATTGCTCTTTAAACATTGATTTCAAACTCAAAAATATAAGCACAAATGTTCTTAAAGCTTTCTATTTTCCCAGAAATTCATAAGAATTCCTGTTATAAAAATTTCATTCTGAATTATTGTGATGAAAAATATCATACCCTCCCATGAATTTAGGTATTAAAATTTACTAATTACAAATCTGAACTTTGATATATATTTATTTGAACTATATTTTATTAGAGGAGGATTTATTAAGACTTAAATTAGTAAGAAATTTGTCTAAAACCTAGATAGGTTATAAATCAATAATATATAACGAGATTATCGATTTTAAAAGGTGTAGTCTGATGTCGAATATAATAATCCTCTTGAAGTACATTTCGTAATCAAATTAATTTGTTAAAATTTTTAATATTGCTAAAGGTCAGCATTCAACTAGTTCATAATTTCTAGGTCAAGAGAGAATATATATATAAAAAACATTTTATCCACTTAAATTAAATATATGATTTGAATCATTTTCATTTTTTCCAAATTTAAAAATATTTAATTGATATTAATTAACAAAGTAAATTATGGTGTATTTAGATTTTAAATATAAACAAAAACATAAAATTAATAATAGAAATTGTTATATGAATATTTTCTCATGTAATTTTTGCTTAAATAATATTAATCATTCAAAAAATATATAAAGAACCAGATATTTTGTATCATTAGATAAAGTCGATAGAGAACATTGTTTAGTAAACAGAAATGAGATAAAAAGGAACTAATTACAAAACATATATAAAATGGTATGTATCACAAGGTCGTTGCTTCTTATGCTTTAACTAATTTAAAAAGTTTTGACACTTCACCTACTTTGGAGAACTCAATACAAAAGGCTTATAACTAAATTAAATGATTTCTTACGTTGGTTAATACATCCTTTAAGGCAAATGCTTTTTATTTGAGCATATGCTGTATAAATATTGACACATATCTAACAAGTTTGTTTTGCTACTGTTTTTCCTTTTTATAATTTTTTTTGAAATACCTTAATATTATTGCAATACTCAATACAGTAATTGATATATTGTGTGATGTATTCCAATGGCAATTTAAGTTCTCCAAAAAGTTATGCAAATAATTCTAGTGAGTTTTAAGTTATATCACTTTGAATGAAAACATCTAGGTATCTAGAGGATAATATAAGATCAAAGTACTCTTCGAACCCATCAAAGTGACAAATGGATATCAATAAAAAGTGTGCAATCTCCTTATTTTTCTCAATAATTGATGGTAACCTTTGGCAAGTGAATCCACAATTCTTAAGCAAGTCTTTTTCATTTTGTAAATAATTGAATAAAATCTAGAATCATCAAAGAGAGCGAGTACTTTTTATTCTTCATCACTTATTTCTGTTGTACAAGTATTTTGTATTATTTCTCTGACTTGACTAACTTTATCATGATTAACTTCTAGAGAATAATTCCACTAAACATTATTTATTGCCATATTATCATCCCACTAAAAGTCAGAGTTAAAGATGATAGGAATGGGTCTCAAATAATCAGTTTGGTAGGATGTTAAATCAAAACACGCCGATGTAATTTTATCCATTCAACTATATGAATTAATTAAAATTATTCATATTGGAATAAATTATTGCTGAACAGTTTGATTAGAAAATATATTAGAATTTGTAAATTTGAATAGTAAAAAAGTATTGATTGGATCTACATAATTAATTCTAACTTTAAGAGTTTAATAATATTTTAGTCTATATGCTTATTAGTATTATTATCTAACTAACTATTTAGTATATCATTAACATTCTTATTGATAAATAATATTATTTTTAATCATAGTTCAATATTCATAATCATCAAAGTCATCATCATAAAATTCCTCAATAAATTGAGAAACTTCGTTATAAATAGCATCGTTTCGCATCTGTAATTTCTCTAGTTTTTTTGGTACATTTTTGATTGAAAATTTCTAATAAATATTCTGCTAGGAATCTGTAGAGATGAATCGTTTCATAGTCTAGTAGAGAGCTAACAATGATAATTGGAAAATTACTTTGAACAGAAACTAAAATAATGTCGTTATCGTAATCGTCAAGACCTAAAATTAAATAATCTAAAATTCCATTATCAATCAAATTTTATAATTATTGATTTGTACAAACGACTAAAAAATTACGAAAAGCTTGAAACAATTCTACTCTTACATCAACAACATCGTTTTCCAATAAATCAAAAACTAGTTCAAGTAATTTTAGATTCGATATTACTTAGTCTAAAAGTAAATGTGATGAAGCCATCAAATTATTAAAGATCATGCTTCCAAATAATCTACTGTAAGTAAAAATAGAATTCTTTAGTAATTTATACACAACATCAGTAATCCCTAGATCCAACAATTTTGCACATTCATGGAAATCTGATGTGTAGGATAAATTGACTAAAATGGTCATTGAAATTTTTGAGATATTTTTCTCTTTGAAATAAACAAAATCTATAATTGTATTTATTGCACTCATAGATAGTATGAATTGAATGTTCTATTTATTACTGCTGGCATTTTCAAATATGTGTAACCCCTTTTCTCTTACTATTTTATTTAATATATATATAAAATTACAATTAGAATCGCAAGTATCAAGTAATCTTGAAGCCAGTGTCAAGATGGTTATTACTTGATCATGATTGTCAATATTTTTAGTAATAGTAGCTAATAATTTTAATGCTGATTCATTAAATGGATTCCTTTAGAGTGATGCCAAAATACCTTAAACTTAATCATATTGGTCAATCTAAGGCTGTTATAGAGTTAAATTTCTATAACAATTGGCTGCTTTAATTGCAATATTTATTTGTTGAGTATTTAAATATCCTGATTCCTATGAATCCAATAAAGACTTAATAACGCTAAGTTGTTCCGACAATTCGAACCTTAAAGATGTATCAGTGACGGTTATTTGATTTATTTCATCCAATATTGCATTGAGTGTTTAATATTCATAATCCTGTAATTCTTGAGATCTCATCATTTTATTGACTATTTCTGTTAATTTTCCGATTGGATTTGATTACTTGGTAGTGTTGACTAAACGTTTCAATCTAAATACTGATTCAAGGTTTTTCTTTCTAAATTCTTAGTGAAAATTCTCTCTCATTTCTTTCAATTTGTTCGAACTCATTTTGGACAATAATATATTATAAAGTTCCTAATATACTTTGTAATAAAAATAAATTAATCGAAATAAACTCAAATTTTGATTTACTATTTTTTAATTCTAAATTTCTTAATATGAAAAAATAAAGATCAAGAAAGAGTTTTTCGTTGAATGATTCCATTGATGAGGATAGAAGAAAGGAAGAGATAATTCAAAAACTATTGGAAAGTAGCACAATTCTATAGCCTAAGAAATTGCCAACAATAAAATTCGATTTGGAAGAAAACGAAATGCCAGTTGTATTATAACAACCAGAAATTGTACAACAAAAGAATTAATTTACTATTGAATATTTGACTCCATCTGTTGTCAAAAATAATTTGGATATGGTTAAAGAAAACCTTCACATTGTTATTGAGGAAAGAATGGAAGATTCAAAATTTCTGAACTGGTCCTCTTTGATCATAGCATTCATCAAGGTAATCGCGTTTTTCAATGTCCTCTTCCAATAAACATGTTCAGGCTCTTTTAGTGCATGGTTTTATATGATGTTTGCACATGATGTAAATTCAATTTCTTTTATGAGATCATAGAAATAGGAATGACTATTAAAGTTGTTAACGTAGTATCAGCTAAATATGAAAGCAGACTTTCAAAGAAGAGACCTACTCTAATAAAAAGAGAGTCGAAATATCCAATGGCTGGAAGACACTCTTACTATGGGTAATTAATAAAAGAAATTGAAAAATGGGAAAATACAGTGGCAATTCAAAATGATCCCTAACCTACTAGGGTTATTTAATATGTTAAATTGCATCAATACAATGAATTGTATAATATTCTACAATTATTTAGTTTCTACCTATTCCTCATTCTTTGGGGCCTGTTACTATTGGGAACTCAATGCTAATCCGATATTGTATTGAACACCTTCCAAGGATTCATCCTATTAGGAATAATAACCTTGTCTCTAAAGCTCCTCTATTACCTTTCCTTCAAATTTTGTATTAGTGCTGTTGTGATGAACTACTTGATTTTTGCTGATAAAAATTTATCAAATAATGTAATGATCAATAAACTAATCAAGGAAGTAATAGCAAACATTCCAATGCAAATGAAGAAGAATTACGACTTTGAGATTTGTTACCTTTGTTCATAATAGATCAAACAAATGACCTCTTTTATCGATTTACCCTGCAATAAAATGTACATACTCATTCATCTTCATTAGGCATCGTTTTCATGAAAATTGTATTTCAAAATGGTTGTAAACTCATCTTTTTTGTCCTGTTTGTGTTGAACCAATTGAATTGATGAATGTTTAGATGAGAGTACTGGCTTGATTTATCACTTATATTCAAAACGTAATTTACTAATAATGAATTAATTGATATATAAATTTATTGTTATTTCATAAATTACTTCAAGAAATAGGTCCCATCAATTGATACATAACCTCCTCTAATTATTAGAGCAAATTCTATATTGTCTAATCAGTAAAATTATCTAGATGTTATAATATATATGTTACTTTGATTCTACATCATTACCATCAAGTCTTCTTCTTCAAGTTGAAATTCCTCATAGCAGTAATCACCTAGGATTGTATTAATTGCCATTGGGATTAGTTATTGAGTTTCTTAATTAGCCTAATTAATTATTTAAAAGGGATTTTACAGATAGAGTTTGTATCATTTAAACCAATACTTTTGGCTTTTTGGTCAGAATTTGTATCTAGTAGCTAATTACTTTTTTTAAGTCATCAACTGATAAGGTTATTTTGCTTGGTATGGATTCTTTGATTTGTTGTCTTAGTGTTGCTTGAATCATAAAGAATTGTTGAATTTATCCACCCTCCATTAATGACATCACACTTTCCTAGAGCACCTCCTCTGATATCTATAGATATTAACAAAGTTCAATTTATTTCTTTTCGATTAAATTTTCGACCTGTTCATTGTAATCAAGCACCATTTATTGATACAATTAATTGTTGGATTTTGCCTTTGCTTCTCTTCTCTCTAAATTGATATAATCTAAAATTACATTTTCTATTGTCAAGTGTAATCTATCGATATTCAGGTTTGGTTAGATCCAAAGCCCTTTGAAATATTTAGATTATTGTATTCATAGTTAACAAGTTTCCTTGGAACTCAATCTTGACTTATCTCGCAGCCTTTTGTAATAGTGATTCTTCGTCTTGAACAGAATCCTTCTGTAAATTGGATATTTGAACTTAGGTATCTGCATCACTATTTTCTTGTTGAGTCTAAGGTTTGGGTTTCTTATTGAATCTTAAATTCAGAATTATCTTACTTGTCATAATAATATAATCCTCCAATTAATAAACCTGTTCCAACACAAAATAAAATCAACCCAGATTTCTATTTTTTGGATAATGTAGAACCCATTATTAAAAATATTAAAACTTATTAATTTTATTGATTAAATGTAAACTCTTTAATTTTGAACACAAACAAAATATACTCAATAATTTAAGTAACTCTTTCTAGAAAACATCTCAATATATTAGTGATGCGAACTATATTATAAATATTAGGTGATCTTAAACCTAAATAATAATGCTATGAACATTTATTTAATTATATATAAATGAATATTGCTTAGCTTGTTTTACTCAAAATATAAAGGTTCAATCAAATTTATCATATATCCCCTTAATAATGCATGAACGTCATTTTTAAAAATTGGGAAGCTCGCTTAGTTCAACCACCAGATGCTCAGGTTCCTGTGGAATCTGTGGAATCGGTAGAAGAGGCTCTCTCCATTTTAAATCAAAATAATTAGGTTCTCTTGATGACACAAGATGAAATCTTGCATTTGGTAACCATGGGATTGACAGATTATAATCACATTGATTGCTCGAAGGTTTAAGAATGGTTTAATAAAAATTATGATAAATATCTACTTTAATATTATTCGGATTAAATGAATGCTGCAATGAAATAGTAAATGGTAAACGGAGAAATACAAATACAGGAAGTAATAATAGATGAAGATAAACCAAAGGTGGTCAAATTTGAAAACGAATATTATAACAGAGAAGGATTGGAATTTGCAAAATCCCTTAAATGAATAATATAAATAATTATTATATATATTAATGCACACAAATTATGCATATGAGAGTAAATTCTAAAAATTTTATCTTATACGAATAATCTAATTATTTGAGGATAAAACTCTTAGATTGCCATTCAAGGAAATGAAACTCTATTCAAACAACTAAACACCAAGAAAATAAATCCAAATTTAATAATAAACTCAATAAGTATACGACGGAGAAACCTATATTTCAACAAAAGAATGTTCAGAAATACTCTAATAATTACCAAAATTATAGACTAAAATTAATTTGTCTGAGCATTTAAAAAAGAAAATAGGATCAAGTTAAAAGTGTTCATTTACTTCAGTAAAGGAGACGATATCTCTAATAAAACAAAAAAATGAAAAAAAAATGCAGGAGATCCAAACTGAAAGAGTGATTAGTAACTTTTTAAAAATAAGAACAATGGGTAGTATAGGGTAAAATTAAATTAACACTCAATCTTTGGGAAGACAAGAAAATATTAATCATCAGTTTAATATTAAATTTATCTTGGTTTTAATTATCATTTTATTCTATTATCTATCAGATGATTGTAATCTCACATGAGAACTAGGATAAAATGTTATTTTTATATCAAATTATAATAATCAATACATTAAATCTTTCAAACTAAGTTACACTTACATTGTTTATTTGGATACTGATTTTGGATTTTCTTTATCTGTAAAATCTAGAATAATATAACTTGGGGCAGGATTTTGACAAATAAATTTCTTTTTATTTGATGAAACATTCGTTTCCAATATGATGTATTTTAGATTTTAGGAATCCTAATGGTTTTGCTTTTTCTAAGGAGTTTTGGACTTTGATTTACTTTGTGCTTTTTGATGTACGGGTGTTTATTCTTTCTAAGGTTTAGCATAATTAATTTAACGACTTTTTTAAGGAGAAATTTATTCTTAATTTAAATACAAAAAGTTAAATCTCTGTTTTGGTTCATCTTAAATCTGATAAAATTGTGATGATTCCTATTTGAACAATTATTAAGGTTAATTGTCATTAAAATATGTTTCAGAAACTTTGCTACTGTTCTTTTTATATGAATATTCTATATTATATTATTGATCTTGTTCCAGTTATTTCGGTTGAAAACTCAGCTTCTCTTACTTGAATGAACAATCCAAAGGAGGAAACTCGTGATCAAACTATGACTGGTATTGTTATTTTTCAGGGGAAGTAATCTCAAAATTAGGTAGATCATTAATGTCAATTTGATTGGAAGAATTGTTGTCTATTGAATTTTTTTGATACCATGTCTCTCTTACAGGCTGAGAGTATTATTTGAAATGATTTTAAATTGATTATTCTGAATTGGTTAATGAAGGCAATTTATAATTATCATGATTATTCATTTTTTTTAATACTCTTAAATTATTCACAGTTTAAAGTTGAAAAAATGAGTGGATCAAGATGCAAATAGTTTTACAGCGGATTTTGATTGGCATTTACTTTGACCTCCTTCAGTGATGAAACAGCCTAAGTGATAAATGAATCATTACTTTTGCCAATTCCCCTAAATTGGTAATCTCATTAGAATACAAATCCAATCTTAATTCTTCCAACTGTCTCTGCTTGCTTAACAATTTAATAATTCCGAACTCAAGACCGACATCATTGATACTGCATCTCCCACAACCCAAATGCAAGATTTTCAACTATTAAGAGAAGAGATTTCTGCACAATTGAATCAATCCTATAAAATACCCTTAAATACATAAAGTACCTGTACTCCAAATGCTATTTCGATACTAACTAAAACCATTAAAGTTCAGGCACAAGCGTTGCAACTTCAAATTATCAATAGTTTAACCTTAGTAATTAGTAAATAGTGTTACCGATGTAATAAATGCAGTTTTCATCTAAGCAATTTAATGATAGATCTAATGAAAAGTCTACGATGGTATCTGGAATGACTAATTAATCAAATTTAGTTAATTTGTTGCCTTTCAAATCAAGGGTCAACTTCTAAAGGTTGGGAATCATGATTTGTCTCGTGATTCCTACATTGCATTTGTCAAATCGTATAAACAATTCCTTCAACTATTAATATTTACTAAAACCAATTAAGTCAATTGGTTTATCTAATATCAATTCAACCTTCTCTATGGAATCTGTTAATGTGGTCAGTTGTGGATAGCAGTTATTCAGCACTAGAGTTTTAGAAATATTGAAATCATCTATGTCTATACTTTAAGCTTCTTCTGGTGAGAATATGGTTATTTTGAAATTGGGGTACTCTAATTATTTAGACAATTTAATCTTGTCTTCGAATTGATCTAAGATTTCATGGAAGTCTTCTTGAATCTGTGGTATATTGATGAAGGGAGGTTAGGTGGCAGTTGAACACAATTATCCATACAAGTAATCAATTTACTTCTGCTTTGGGTTTTTAGATTTTTGATTTGTTAAGTAGTATCTTAATTAATCTTCGATTTGATCATCCAATAAAAATGTTTAATTTTGTCCACATTTCTAGTAATGTATTATTTGATTTTTAATGTATTGAAGTATTTATTTTTACTCTTCAAATTGAAATTTTAATTTTTATATGAATGAATTAATCCTCGTTTTAAATGTCTCATATAAAAATGTTCTTAATTTCTCTATTGAATCTTCGAATTACTTTTTATTGAAACCAAAATCAAGGATGTCTTAAGACAAATACTATCCCAAAATTGGTTAGGCTTATAATAAGAATTCTTCCAGCAACTTGGCTGTGTAATTTTTAGATAGAATGCATCTCTAACACAAGAGAACTGGTTCCTTAGCTTGAGGTTTCACATTTATATAGATAGCCACTTAATTATGTTGTCTGCACTTAAACACACTATTCATTTTTTTAAATTTATCTAAAATTAATAATACTATTTAAATAATGATATAATTAAGTATTTATTATAAATTTTATTCTAAATTTACTTCAACCATTCCAAGAAGCCGCCTTTTCACAATTATCAAAAATTTCTTAGGCTCTACTAAAGTAAACAGCAGATCTAAATTTTTAAGAAACTACTTTTTTGTCCATACTTTCTGAAGCACTCCAAAAATATGAGTTAATATTTGTATTAGACGTATTTGAAATGGAATAGGAATAATTAGTTTGCAAAAATTTTAGTAGGAAAATAAAATAATAATGAAGAATAAAATAACTAATTATATTTCTCTTTTATTTGTTAATCTAACATTTTTTTTATATGTAAATCTCCAATCGCTCAATAGAAGATTACAAAAACCATAACTACACTAACAAATTACTATTAAAAGCTTCAAATATTCATATGAAACCAAATGAAACAATATCACCGATAAGAAAAAAAAGTATGATGGATTCCAATATACCATCCATTTATAACGAAACTGATAGAATGACTGATAGAATTAGGCTATAAATGAGGGAAAAGAATAAATCTTGTTGTAATATGCCTGATGAAGACATTTCAGATTCACCTTTTTAGAAATACTCCTAATTTGTAATAATGAACCAGAATGTTAAATAACTTATGATTGGTATTGAAAAGAAGCTAAAGAACTTCAAGTTTGCAAAAGAGAACGATCACAATTCATGTGCGTCGATCATTGCCAAAATGAAGTGTTTTTGCTTGGACAACTGTTGTTTCGATTTTTATCGTTGTACAGACCTTATCCTCTTAAAATATCTGATTTACTTACTAATTCAAGAATTAAACTCTAATAAGATAAGCGATAGCACAAGTTGTTTGTCGGATTAGCCACCTCCTTAAATCAAGAATTTAATCAAAGATGCAATCGCCATAATGCATGAGACAGTTGAGGAGTTAAAGAATAAGTAATTGATTGACAAAAATAACAATAAGTCTATTGATTAATTGAATAAATAGATTAAAAAGATGTAGTAAGTGATGGGAGGGTCAAATTAAAGTTACGACGTATTTACGACTCCACAATCGAATATTAAAAAGATTGACCTCCTATTAAAACAACAGAGTGCAACTCAGAAGAGAGAAATCAACTAAACTTCGCCATCATTAAATTCTGAAAAGATTATTTAATTTCAGATTGATGAATTGTCGATGAAAAATGATCAGATTTAAAAACTTAATGGTAAAATCAAGGATCAGGAACAACAAATAAAGATTCTCACTCAATAAATAGCTGAGGTCAATTTGAGTTTACAAATATCCTAAAAGTCCCTCTAGAATAAAGAATCAGAGGTATCCATTTTTATCTAAAAATACTAGATGAAAGATCTGATAAAGAAAACAGACAAATTATTGGAAACGACCAGTCAAGCTCTAAAGGATAAGGAGGCATACCAGAATACTTATAAATCAATCAAGTAGGATCATGATCAGTTAAAAACTTTGTTCGATGATTTGTATTACATATTCTTATTCTTAATTTTAGATAGAAAAGTAACCAAAGTATAATACAGGAGTATCATGTATTGAGATAATCACAAAATGACTCGTAAGATTCTGACATGCAGAGATATAAATAAGATGACGAAAGGTTTAAATAGGATCGCGAATTGTTGGATAAGAACAATGTAATTGTATGAAATATCTATCTATACTTATAATAGAAATAATTAAAAGCAGATGGATTATCGTTGGGCTAATAATTGAAAGATATTTCCAATAAAATAATGTAGATTTCACCGGATATACTACCGAAATCTCTATAATAATTGTAAAGGGATTTGTATTTGCAAGAAAGTAAGATTAATGAAAAACTCAATAATATTCAATATGTGTAACTAGAACAAAATAATAAGCCAAACTCACTGTAAAAGTTGTAGTAGAAATAAATTGTGAATTAGAATCAGAATTAATTTTTGAATCAATACTAAAATTAGAATCAGCAGTTTGAACACCAACTAAAATCTATCAAAAGTCATTCCGACATTATGACAATGATCTTAATTTAATGTGAAGTGATTGAGAAGTTTATTAATTGAATCATTAATGTTATTATTATAATTCATAAATTTATACATAAGCCTCACTTACACTAATAAGTTAAGGAACAATATTTTGTTTATGCAAATCTTGAATTTAAAACCATTGATTGTTGGCCTCATTCTTAACATGAATTTTATAGATTCCAACTTTGGCTGTTCCCTCATGACAAATGTTGGCTATTAAATTATACTTGACATTTTATTATTCCAAGTTTAAACCTAATGATGATATGATATTTATACATTAACTCAGATCCAAATCATTTAATGGGAAGGTCACAATGGTTGGGTTCTTTTCCATAAAGAAATTATTTTTGATGAATCTCTTCATATGTATAATCAAGTATCTAAAATAATGCAAAGGAAGAGAATACTTGGGAAACTTGGTTATAGTGTATCTTCTTCTGCCATCAGCACTGTCTGTATTAGTGAATCCATCGTACTTTTTAATTAATTCTTGAATCGATATGCTGGGAATTAGAGCCTTTTAACTGCCGTCTTTTTAGAGTGGAGTCGAAGGGAGATCTAAAGACAAATAACTAAGGAATAGATGCATTATATATACAAGAACGATTTTTATTCGATGATTGGAATTGGTTGATATCCAATGGCATTTTTAAGTGGTTTGTACCATTCGTATTGCAATTCTCCTTGGAAACAATCAGAAATAATAGTATTGGTTTTATTGATGTGCAATAATTCCTTTTTCAGGTTGTCCAAAAACCAGATGATCAAATGCATGGGATCTGATTGTTATCCGATTTTGAATTGTTTATTGCTTTTAAGAGTGACAGCTTGGAGCAATTCATGAGGACTTACGTGTCCTTTGTAATTACGAGGATTCCAAATTTTTCTCGTTAATTCTGAGAATCTTTGGGATAGAAGACAATTATAATCGAAAGGTTCTGTGGCACTCTTTTGGAATTGCAAGAAGATCATAAAATTTCTCAATGGTTTGATACGACACAAGGCCTGCATAACAACATTGAAATAGTCTGATTTGCTTAGATTGTTCAATCCCACAAATCCTGGGAGGAATGTAGTCCCATCCAAGGCTCTGGATTCTTCGACATTATCATCCAATTCCTTAAGATTATTAAATTTAGGATCTAGATTATATTGGATATCTTCAAGTGAATGATCGACCACTTCGTAGTTATCTGGCAAACAGTATATTTTAGTATTTTGAAGATTCATAAATAAGTGATGGTCTTGTTCAAGTGAATGAATGTAGGCTTGGGTATTAATGGATTTCCCTTAGTAATATTTGCCGCAGATGAGACACACATACACATTCAGATTTGAAAGAGTAACGGAGCATAATTTTTCGAAATCAAAATCGAGCATGTGTCGACATATGGTGGCGATGTATGGACATTATTGGTTGTATTTAACCTTTTTCTTGATTTCGTCTATCATTTAATAATTTAATTAATTAATTCATGAGTTCTGAAGAAGAGACCCAATAATCGTTGCCATACAAGGTGCACAAATCAACTTTGAAATGGGCACCAGTGTTCAATATGACAATTCTATTGTCAATAGCAATAATCTCATGCTTGATACGAGTGTTCTCAGTGATCAGATATGAGTCCATCATTCATGAGTTCGATCCGTGGTTCAATTACAGAACAACCCAATATTTGGTGAAGGAGGGACCTTATGCATTATGGAATTGGTACGATTCCGAATCTTGGTATCCCCTTGGTAGAAGCGTTGGAGGCACAGTGTATGATATCCATCCTAATTATTAAGATATCCAGGATTAATGATGACATCCGGTATGATATATTGGGTGTTACACAAATTGTCCATTCCAATCGACATCAGAAATGTCTGCGTCTTCTTGGCACCCATCTTCTCAGCATTTACAAGTCTAGCAGCATATGGAATGACAAAAGAGATAACCAAGAGGTCAGAGGCAGGATTGTTGTCAGCCCTATTTGTGGCCATAGTCCCATCCTACATGAGTAGAAGCGTGGCTGGATCATACGACAATGAAGGAGTATCTATTTTTGCCCTCGTCTTCACATTTTACACCTTCCTCAAGACTGTCAACACAGGATCCATCCTTTGGGGTGTCTACACAGCCTTAGCGTAAAATATATATATATACAAACATAGCTTTTTCTATATGGTGGCCTCTTGGGGTGGATATGCATTCATCATCAACATCATACCTATTTTTGTGTTGTTTTTGTTGATAACAGGACGTTCGAATTCTAGAATCCAAGTGGCATACAACGTTTTCTACATCTTGGGAACACTGTTGGCAATGTAGATTCCCTTTGTTGGATTCTAAGCATTGCATTCATCTGAACACATGGCATCACATGCAGTTTTCATATTGATTAACTTCCTTAACTTTTTCAGTTGGATACGAAACTTTGTCAGCAAAAAAGCCATCATAACACTAACGAAATTCTTAATAGTCTTTTTAGTGTTCTCCATTTTGGTTGGAGTGGTCATCCTAACTCTGGCTGGTAAGACACAATGGAGTGGCAGAAGTTTGACTCTACTTGATCCAACCTATGCAAAGAAATACATCCCTATCATAGCATCTGTCTCAGAACATCAAGCTACCACCTGGTCATCCTTCTTCTTCGATTTGCATTATTTGATCCTCTTCTCCCCAGTAGGATTATATTATTGCTATAACAAACCAACTGAAACCAAGATATTCGGTGCCCTGTATACAGTCCTTGGAGTCTACTTTGCTTCAGTTATGGTCAGATTGCTCTTGGTTCTTGCACCTGCCGTCAGTATTATGGCTGGAATTGGCATTAGTTGGGCATTCAGAAAATTTGCTAAGTCTGTCCGATCATTCATCTTGCCCAAAATAGAAAAACCTAAGAAGTACAGAATCCCTCCTGAAATATCAATTATCGGCTTAGTAATATTAGGATACTATTGTTCCATTTATGTTCTTCATGCCAATTTCGCTGGATCAGAAGCCTATGCCTCTCCCTCCATCATTCTATCCAGCAGAGATAGACAAGGAAATAGAAATATCATCGATGATTACAGAGAAGCCTACTATTGGCTCAGAATGAACACAAGGCCTGATGACAAGATTATGTCTTGGTGGGATTATGGCTATTAAATTACAGGAATGTCTAATCGGACGGTCTTGGTTGATAATAACACTTGGAATAACACACACATTGCTACTGTTGGTATGGCAATGGCTTCGTCAGAAGAAGATGCCTTTGAAATCTGTGAAAAATTGGATGTTGATTATGTGTTGGTGATCTTTGGTGGTATCTTGAATTATTCAGGTGATGACATTAACAAATTCTTGTGGATGGTTAGAATCGGTGGCGGAGTCTATCCACACATCAAGGAAGAAGACTATTATGGCAAAGGAACTTATAGAGTAGATCAATATGCAACTGAGACTATGACCAATTCACTCATGTACAGACTCAGTTATTATCGTTTTGATGAAGTTCAAACTGCTTATGGACAACCCAAAGGTTACGACACTGTTAGATAGGCTGTCATTGGAGTCAAGGGATATAAGTTGAGACATTTTGAAGAAGCCTTTACTTCAGAAAATTGGATCGTACGTATATTCAAAAGAAAGCAAAGAGAAAATAGGTACTATATTATTCCAACTATTTTAATAGAGATGGAGTTGCATTCACTTCAAAATCGACCTCATAATTTACCATTCCTAAGGAATTCAGCCCAGTTACAAAGTTTTCTAAAAAAGCCAACACCAAATAGAGATCTACCCTAAATTTTTAAAATAATGAGTGATTTTATGTATATTCATAAATATTAGATCAATAATTCCTCATACTTTGTATGGATCAACTGATTCAGTTGGATTTACTCATACTCCATCTGTAAACTTTATTTCAGTCTTCCAAAGAACTCTTTCAATTACTCCTTCTCACTCTTCTTTAAAAACTTTTTTATTTATTGCATAAAATCCTTGATCTTTACCAATTCATCCAAAAATCCAACAATAAAACTGAGTTCCTTACCGTCCTTTAAAGTTGAAATTGAATAATCAAAAACTTCCAAAATTTTAAAAAAATATTCAACGTGAAAATCAATTGAAAATATTTTCTTGATGTTGTCTTCGCTCTACATCTATAAAATACTAATTTTTAGATTAAAAACTGTACTTCATTAATTCAGCATAATTTTCCTATGTTAATGGTTTTATGTAATGTTTAGAGAATAAGGTTCTAAAATCCCGAAAGTTTCTGCATTAAATCTCTTTGATATTTAATTATAACTGATTGATGTCCTCTTGAGTAGGTTGTTGATATTTCTGATAAGAAGAATTGAATATTTTGTCATTATTGGTTTCATTGAATCCAAAGTTGGCCAGTTCTTTCGATTTGATTGTGTAGAGATTTGCTCCCAATACCATTTATCTGAACCCTTCGTAATCATGGTGATAGAGGACTGCCTTCTTTTTTGCTGAATCCACATTGATCCTTTGATGCTCAATGTTGATTTCATTTTAGAATTCTTCTCTGATATTCTAACAACTTAATTGCATATCCTTCTCAGTCAACTTCTTTTCTGAAATTCCTCCGTACATTAAATTATTAATATTACTTACAAATAATCAATCATTATAATAATATGAGTCAATTAGGCCAAGAAGGCTGGAGTGGACAAAAGTGTTTGAAATCAGAGGGCGATTCAATTGAACAACCATTGCCTGAATCGGATAGAGAGGAGCAGATGATCGGAGCTTTGTCCACTGAGGAGAGCAAGATCTTTAAGAAACTGAGATTCAACTAGAAAATATAAATTTTAGATGAAAAGAATAAAAAGCCGTAGAAACTATTTTGTTATTCAATTCTCAAAAAAAGATAATAATTTTGATAGTTTGGATGAATCAGAAGAATTCTAAATACATCTTTTTTTAAAGTTAGTTTTATCTCGACTTTCCAAACAATTGTTCAAGATTTGCCGTGGCATTGACAAATATGCTTCTTGGCGTTATTTTTGATAGCTTCTTCAACTCCAACATGTTGGCATTTTGATTTGCAATATTGAACACCATCAAATCTACCTAATTCTTTTCAAGTAGTTGTTTTAGTTTCTCCTCTTACTTCTAACACATGTGTTTATTAACTAAAGTTAAATGAGAAAAGTACTTTCGGTGAAAATGCATATAAATTTGTATCTACTTCTGAAATCGTATTGCTATTGGTCATTATTATCCTCACTCTTCCCATTCAGATTGACATTATTGCCATTTTTGAAAAATTGAATGTCATCATTATCAGATTCAGTGTCTTATTCTCCTTCAGTTTGGGATTCATTGAGTCTAAAAATGAAGAAATTTATTACTTTTATTTGGGATCGTCATTATTAGACAAAGGTGGGAATTGGGATTAGGACAAGTCTTGTTCATTCTCTTCATGAATAGTAAAGTTGTTGCACTCCTTCTTCAAATTGCTCTTTTGATCATCAGATTTACTGTTGGTTTTGTTGGCATTTGAAATATTGATTTTATGTTCAAAGAAGTTTTTCACAGCAAATCTTAAGGCTTGATACAATCTGGAGTTGCCTCCAGGAGCAGTGATGGCCATATATAATTACTTATTTAGAAGATCCTTATAAGTCCCTTTGGGTTGAAGAGGAAAGGCTTCATGAAGAGAGTTATTGAAACCGTACATTCCAATTAAATCTTAAGGTTACAAAATGGAAAAGATCTTGGTGCAGATACTATGAGAAAGGTTGATTTATTCGATGTTCATTTCTTTGGAGTAGTCTATCATGAAAACAATCTCATAAACATTAATGGAGATCTAATTCCTGAACTGTTGAATAGGCTAAGGAGAGATGTTAAATAGTTTGAATATCTTCTCCAAGACCATCAAACAGAAATCCCTAACTTCTGGATCATAATAATCACCCATTTCTATGATTTCAGTTAAGATTTCAGCAGCAGTTTTGAAGTTTCCTCTCAACAACTGATAAATAGCTTTAAGTTATCTAATCTTAGAAAACAACACTTCCTTTGGTACATTTTTGAACATGTCAACAAAGTTAAAGTCTTACTCCTCATTTTATTAGGCCTATTCAAGATTTGCATTATCTTGGATCAACTTATTGTAATATTCTTCAGCTTTCTGTTCTGAAAGTTAAAAGTTGCTGATATCTCCAATTTGGATGTAACACAAGGCCTTTTTGACATGCAAATTGATAAGTCTAACAATTTTGGATTAGGTGAATCTTTGATCTTTTTCTGCAGTGGCCTCAAAGTCAGTAAACAATTTCAGAGTTTCAGGAATAAACACATCAGAATATTGCATACAGATGTTGAACATGAATTAGGCAAGTTAAAATTATCTATTCAATAATTTAGCCTTAGCCAATTTCTTCTTTTTTGTCAACTCCGATAATTTCTCTTTGATCATTTGAAGTTCTGACATCTAGACATCACTGGATCCAGAATTGTTTCTTTCTCTTTCTTCCACTTGATTATTATTCTATTTATCTTCATAATTGATAATGCTTTCTTTCATGTCCAATCTTTGACTCTGCATTATACTACTCTGATTGTAGGATTAACCCAAATATTTGGATCTGTTATTGCTCACATTTGGGGAAAGTTGAGGAGAATAGTAATTAGAATTTTCTTGATCCACCTAATTGATTGGTTGTAATCCCTTTTTTGATTCATTCAAGCTCTTCTCGTAAGTTAAGGTCCTTTTCTTCTTATTGATAGGAGTTGTTACTGAATTAACTGCCACACTTGCTAATTGAGTATTCTTACTGGAACAACTAGATTAAGGATTTATTAAAGCCATGTGTGGAATGTTTTTCGAATGTATGACTGTAGTTGAGATATTTTTAGAAGTATTCGAAATGTTTTTCTGTCTCTAAGATGAAGATATAGCTTTCATCTAAGTGTTATTTTCATTTTTCTATTCATCCTGTTGTTTCTTTTATAACTTCTTAATCCATGTTATTTCAATCTATTATCTGAACTTAGTTGCCAGTCCTTTGAGTCTCAACCTTAAATTTTGATATAGATTTGGTTCCTGTAATGCAGCCATCATAGTAGTGCACCATTTCTTAAGTTCTTTGATTTCCATTAATTCTAATTTTGCAATGTAAATGGCTTCTTCCATTTCGTTGACTGCTTCAAACACTCTTCCTCCCTTCATGTGCAGAATTCCAATATTATTTGCACAAATACCCACTGCACTCATGTTACCAATTTCTTTCTTATAAAAGTCTTTGGCTCTACTCAATTCCATTAGGGCTATTGCATCAGAATGTTTTGAGTTAGAATACTTCTAATTCGAGTATTTTATTGTTGTCACAAATATGTTCATTGTTTGGAATAGTGATTTAATTTCAAATGAATTGAAATAGTCTTAATAATTTATCAATTCCTCTTCTTGATCCATATTCTAGATGTCTATACTGTTCATGAATTCAGTCAACACTTTAATTGGCTATTCAAACGATAATCCTATTCTAGTGGCAGTGTACCAAACAAATAAAAATATTACAACTGACAAAACAATAATAACAATGAGAACAATGATTTCTAAAATTCTTACATTATTCAAAGATGTGCCTTCATACAATTCTTGTATCAATACATTCTCCTCAAAGTAATGGATAAGTATAAATGTTGGCATCTTGAAGTCATTAACTTCAGGTTCAATATAGACATACCTCCTTCCATTTTCAGGAGCAGTAACAATAGACACTCTTTTGGATGAAGTGGTTATTACTTCCGAAAAAAGCAAATAGAATTTGTATGACCCAAAAGAATAGATTAATTGAGTGCTATTAAGAGTTTCATTGGTTCTGAGTTCTTTGATTTTATCATAAATTGGAGCATCCATCTTAGAGATCAATTCTTAATATGATGAGTTACTTAGTTGTTTTGTCTCATTGATATATTACACAATGGCTTGAGTGACATTCCGATCAGAATAATTTTTGGGAGAAAGTACTGTATATTCTTTATTAATTATAGCGACGAATAGTTAATGTTCCTACTCCCCTTGAGATTAGTGCTATTGTAGATGTCTGGTTGTCAAATCTTCCAAATAAGAGTTTAACACTTTGGCAGTCATGTAACATTTTGTTGTATCTGTTTGATGAACTATTTATGTCAAACTTATTGAAGGTCCACTTGTAAATTCATCTGTTCTATCATAATTCATGGTGAAGTTTAAGGTGGGATCGAGTGTCATGGGGATCTCTGGTAACCATTGAGAAGCATCGAAGCCAGTAAGTTTTTTTTATTGAGCTTCAGTAAACTGAGGAAAGCGGATAACGAAAGAATCAGTGCAATGTATCATAGTTGCGGCATAGTTTATTGGAACAAGTGCTTCAGCATCCGTCGAAGTATCACTTGTTGTGTTTAAATTCAGGTCTTGTTTAAGGGATCGGGTGTTACTAAGTCATGAAATGATCTCATTACTTAATTATGATGTCAGACAATATGAGAGATTAGGCTGCCTTGGTTAGTTGAAAATACAATTAAGGACTCTAGTTTTGCAATTCAGTCAAGGTTTGATATTTGGAGTGGGACCATGCTATCTTATAGTCTTGGGAATCCTTGGTTGTCGAGGTGAATGCGTTGAGACTCAGCTATTTATCGTCCAAAGTCCTAAAAGAATTGTATTTATCATGTTTACCAGCTTGAGTAATTTTGGAACTCTCCAAAACAATAATGTCTCAAATGGGCACTCACTCCGAATATCTGATTAAAGTAAGCTTAGTATTAGATATAGATTTCCTAATAAATTTTGATGCTCTTTTACTTGCTCTATGATATTCATCTCTATTTAAAGACCATTCAAGTGTCTGTTTATATGAAAGTCTAGCAGTGAATCTTGAAAACTAGGTATACTCACAAAACCCAACAAACCTACTTATAACACTGCTAACATCAGAATAAGAATGATTGGAATTAGAATAACCAACAGAATCTAGTTCTTTAGTTCCATTAAAAAATAAATATTCAAAATCTTTATATTATTTTCTAATTAAAATGCCTCCAGGGAAGCATAAATCAAAACTAAAAACAGCCAATGCTCCTAACGTTATCAAGCCTCGTCCCATACCCATCTTCCTATCGAGGTACCTCTATCCCTTACCCTACTCTCTAGATAAGGATCTCGTGTTGAAGGCCAAGCCAACATTCCCAATCAGAAAAACAATCCGTAACTATCAAGGTACCTTTTATTCCTGTTCACTTAAGGCAACAATCATAATCACAAATGTAGGAACATTCCGACCACATAGATATTCAATTCAACACCAGGAAATTCAATGTTACACTCATGGTCTAATAGGAAAACAAAAATTATACCCTAGGTGATATCAATTGCAAACTCACAAACGATAATCGAGTATGGATTTACGATCTCATCAAAACACTTAAGGATATGCAAATTGATGCAGTAGATCATCTCAAAAATAGCACCATTTAAATCTTAAATGAGGAAGAGACACAAAACCTAGGTATATTCTATAAATTATAAGTTAATCACACCCTCTATACCCCAAACTTGCCTGTATACGAAAACCTTGGTGTCGACCCTCTGAATCAGGATACTTTTTTCAAAGTCAACGAAGATCAAATCAAATTGCAATTAAAAATCAGACCTTCCAAAATCAGCTTATTAGATACAATTCTAGAGTAATAGCCAAATGAAGAAACCAATTCAAAGAAAAATTAAAAAACTAAGCAGAGGACTCTCTCGCAAGTCGTTGAAAGAGTAAACAATCTTTCTTAAATCTAGGTGGCACTCTGGAGAAGACTTTATACCGGCTTTTATGATTAGAACAAAACATTTGTTTAGATGTCTTTAGACAAGGCTGCTGAAAAAGTTGGAATTTCCAAGAAGACATTAGATGACTATCTATTGTAGATTCGATATGGAAAGCGTTATGGTTTCGACTTCAAAAAAAACAGCAATGAAGGCATAAGCAAATTGAGACAATTTGTCAAATCGAAAAAAGAAAATAAGAAAAATGATACATGAAAAACATATTAAGCAAATAAATCCACTTAATAACTATTATAATTATTAATTTTTTCACTAAAATATTTATAATATTTTTTTTTTTTACATTTTAAATATTTTTCATCATAATTTCTCTTTTAATGTATAATGTACATCCTTTTCCATATTGAATAAATGTTATACGAAAATGGACATCTCAACTCCAAAATTACATTGTTAAAATATGAAAGTTTGGACTCTTAAAAACTTTTTAATAAACTGAACTTTATCTTCCATATTTCAATAAATACAATGTCTGTCACGATTTATTTGAGTATTTCATTTGTAATTTCTCAAAAAAATGCAGATATATTAATCCTAAGGAGGATTTTTAATTATGCCCTTGAGTACTTTTTTAAATTTAAGTCTATGTTTTTATTCTTATAAAGTTGATAAATATAATCATAAATTTTATAATAATATGCCCATGATTCAAATTTGTTTGACATAAACAGATTCAAGAAATTTTATTAGAAATTAAATTAGTATTTGTTCAATACCATTGATGTACCTTTTTCAATAAATACAATATTCATGATGCCATTCATCTAATTGAAATCACCTTAATTGCTGGAAATGGAAATCAAATTTACTTTTTTCATTTAAACAGAATAAAGAATCGATAAAAATTTTTTAATTATCCAAATATTTGAAAATCAAGCTTAGAAACTTTGAAGTTCTTGAATCATGTATTTGGGGAATGATTAATTTTAGGGTATATGATGGGAATTTTCATTAAGGACTGTGAATGATTAAAATAAAGAAGAGTTGTCAATTTGAACCGATGATAATGGCTGCAAATTATTTTTCACGTACTATATGACGTTAAATGTATTTAAGTATTAGCAATTAAATTAAAATAAGAATGAACGTAGTACACTGGACAAATAATAACAATGAATCGTAATCAAAGTCAATTAGGTAATCCTCTGAGACATTGCCTCCTATAAAAAAAAGGATTTCAAAAAGACTGTAAAAACACATATAAGATACTTCTTTCAAAGAATTGTACAAATAATAGAAGCTTGCTGAAATTGTTCAAAAGGCTATGGAGAGAATCGAATGTCAATATGAGGAATATGACGAAATAAAAATTTGTGGTGAGATAATAAAACTCAATGACAAAGTGATTATCAAAAATGAGGATAGTAATGTGGAGGATTATATTGGAGCAATTTAGAAAATTTGCACTATCGTAGAACCTAGGACGCTTAAGTTAATATGTCTTTGTGAAGTGTAATGGTTTATGAGAAAGAATGAAATAATTTGTCACAAACCAAGAGCTCGAAGTTGGATTGGAAATTAAGAAATCTTCTCCACCAATACCAATGATTATGTATTAGCTTAGACAATTGTTCAGAAATGCACAGTTGTTGATTGTGAGGAGTATTTCAATATGGAGAATTGTGATTCCACTACCTACTATAATCGATTGGAATGGGATGTGGAATGCAAGAAATTTACAAATATGAATACAATTAAGATGTATTGCTTATGCCAACAGCCTTGGAATCCTGAGCTCAACTATATTTAAGTATTATTTTAGTGATATAATTAGTGTGATAAATGCTAAAAATGGTACCATTTCGAATGTGTTGGTTTAAAAGGGGGATCCTATGAAAACAAAGAATATGCATGTGGGTATTGCAATTGAAAATGGGATTTTTGATATAATGTCTTTTACTTACTATTCATTTAGAGATTATTAATTAAGTTTTATTTATCGAATAATAGTCTTTTCAAAAAATTGATGAAAATTAACTAACCCAAATTTAAAATGAGAAAGCCTATCGGACTCACATTGGATTTCTTGGACATTCAATAATCACAAAAAGAGTAGACACCAAAAGTATTTAATTCAAAATTAATCAGGTATAATAGATCGACACATTTGAAGAATTTTGCAGCTAAATTCCAGAGAATCAATAATAATAAGAATTAAACTTCTCAAAACAATCTTAATCCTTCCATTCTTAATAAATTAAATCCAACAATTAGGAAGAGTCAATCTGTTCTGAATTTAAGCAATCAATAATAAGTATTAATTTAATATAAATATCATATATCTAGATTAGGAAAAGGAGAATTCATAAATCCAATATATTGTTTTTGAAGAGTTTCATCCCCAAAGCACTATCATCTCAGGTCAATCTGAATCCATAAGAAATTCAGAAAAACAATTACAAGAGAAAAATACCGATCTTATAAAGGAACCTCCTGCACCATCAAACAAAAACAATACCAAATTTAGTTTTCCATAAAAAGGAACTGGATTCACAGGATGTATTTATGCTCTAAAATCTAGTAAAAAAATAACTTCAAATTGCCATTCCCGAAGCAGATCACACAAACACTAGTTCTTATGAGTAGACTATGATCAAGCAATAACTAAAATAAAATTAAATGAATAACGTTGCGGATATGGAATTAAAATAATAAATATTTACCCTGTAGAGAGATAAAGAATAAATTAAAAACTAATACAAGTTAGAGATAATTGATTTAAATGCCAAAATACAGGAACTTTAATAAAAATTAGATATTGAATAAGCCAATTCATTGCAGTTAAAATAAGAAAATGAGAAATTGTAGCTGAAAATTTAATCGATTGAACACCAATATTCAATTAATATCGATAAGAATTAAAGTGAATAATTTAGCATAAGTTATTAGAACAAACTAACAGATAATGAAAAAATCTAATATCTAGTTGAAAAACTAAATCAAAAATCCGCAATCAATGCCAAATTATAATATGAAATATTCAAATTGCAAAATAATGTATAATATCATAATAAATAGATTGAACTATTATAAACGAAATAAATTGTGCAATCTTATAATATTAATTAAATATCGGACTATGAATAAATTTCAGACAGCCACTCACCTCCTTAATTTGCATCAAATCCTCCTATGAACAATTACAAAAATAGAGAAAGCAATAAAGCTAGTGTATTGATGCAATAAAAACAAGCCTTACTTAACTTAAGTGCCAACCAAGCTTAATTGGATTAAAAAAAATAGATTAATTTGTAACTAAACAATTTTGAATTATATAGATCTAACATGATATCCCCATAGGCTAAAACTTGTAAAGCTTCTACTACTATTCATAAAAACTTAACTACTCATTAAACAAAAAATACTTAATTCAAAGAAGACACCCTCCAACACCTTAGAAAAATGCAGTAACAATTAACAGTTTATATAGAAGTACAAAAAACTCAACTTCGGTTGGAGAATTAAACACTTTTAAGCAAGATTTAACTAATTGTTCAAATATTTTACAAAAGATTATGAGGAAGGATTCAACTCAATCTCCAGATAAACCTATTCAAGCAACTTAGAAATTCAAGGAGGCCCTCAATTCTAAGTTACAAAATGTTCCAGATAAACATAAGTCCTATGCCAGTTTACTATTTTCATTGGGAGATTTTAACAAGCCTAGAATTCAGGATGCTTATATTCGTTAGAATTCACCACACATCAATGAAGACATTCAATTCAAATCAAGACAGTAGATTTGTAAAATAAAATAGAATATTTGCTTATTAGCCTCATTAAAATTCTAGAAAACAATCTGAAACCATAAAATCAGAGGAATCACACAAGATGAGCACTGAACAACCTAAGTATTATGATAAATATGAATACTCTAACTATTAAAGAAAAGGTAAATATTAATTCACATTAGATATTCTACAACTGATGAGAGATATTAAAAGTCAAAAACTTGGAAGTAAGATATTCATCACTTATTATTAGTATCTGCCAAAATCAATTACAAAAAGAATCACCCAAAGTATGAAAAGCAGTATAATCTATGTTAGTATAAGGGGACTTATTTCTGAAGGTTTAAGCGCTAGATCAAATAATTGTGATTGATAAATTTATATATATATATAATCAAATAAAAGGCATTTCTTAGATGATGATTTGGAATACGTCAAACTTTGAGAATGCTTCAATTTTAGAATAGTCTATTTGATTTTTTGTAATAATTTGATCAAATATATTTTATTATTATGATTCGTCCCTATTTATATTACGCATTCAAAATTAAGGATGGATTATTTATTGGCAATAAACGAGCTGCAAATGTATTCAACTTTATACATATATAGGACATCTAATTTCAATTTTATAATAAAATTGCAGTGATAATTAATTGTGCTGCATTAGAAATAAATATTAGTAATCCGAAAGTGAAGATTATAAATTTTGAATGGTTAGATACTGAGGAATAGGTTATATTTAATTTTAAGTAATATTTAGTAAATAGTAGTTAATAATAATGTCGATATAGTTTATAATGCAATTGAGGAAACTAATGAAAATGGAGAATCAGTCTTAATTTGTTGCTTAACTGGGTAGAGTAGATCTGTTGCTATTGTAGCTGCTTATTTTATGAAAAAGTAAGAGATCAAATCAAATTCTTAGATTTAACTGGAATTTAAAAACTTCATTATAATATTTATAAATCTGTAGAAAGGATTTCGAAATTCGTGAAGGGTTTCTTTTCTAATTAAGTCGTTATGAAAGAGAGCTATTAATGAAATTAAAAACGGATTTAACAGAATAAAATCAATACGTTTAGGAATAAGAAACTCTCTTAAAGAACACTTATTATAATGCTAAATTATCTGAGTTTTGGTAGAACTATAATATGTCAGAAAAGACAAGTGGTTTTTCAAAAGGTAAAAACAAGAAACATTTAAAAAGAGTTTCTTGGGCTTAAAAGTTGATAACATTTATTAATACGACTTTAGATTCTGTCAAATTAAATCTGTTTCTAAATTAAAAAAATGATTACGCTGATGCGATCACACAAAAATAATCTTCATTTAAAATATATAGAGGAAATACAGAAAAAAAATCAAGTCGATATATGATGACTTTAAGAAATAAAACACCTGATCCTATTACATATAAGTCTATCTCGATTGAAAGCAAATATAGATGTACTTCGGTAGTCAAGTAAATTGAATCTGATGCAAAGCAATTTTAATACAACCGAAAAAGCCTTACAAAAGGAGAGAAGTAAATAAGGATTTTGAAAGGTATGATGCAATTTAGAATGAAATGACAAATAAAATTATTATGAATTATTTTTTGTTATTAATTGTAGTGACATATTAATAAAAGTGTCAATGGGTGGATGAAGATAATCGCAAATATGACTATGCTAATTTAGATCATCCTTCAGCATGGCATGTTGTTGATACCCAAAATGGTATTCATATAAAATTACAATTAGGAATGGGAATGTTTAATATGGTTTACATCTTCAATTTCTGTAATATAAATCTAAGTTGTCATGGAATACCAGTTGCAGTGTATGAAGGTTTAGAAGTAATGGGAACTATCACAGACAATTGTGATATTGTAGGGTTGAAGTCAACCACTTCAATTTCTCATATATAAGATAAGCCTAAAGATTATGGAATTTCCATCTCTTTCAATGATAATTCTTAATGTGTAGAAACTGCTAATCAAAATAGAGCCGTTTAAACAGATAAACCAAGGACAGCCATTTTTAATATTGTTTGTAGTGAAAAGGCAGAAAATTAGTTTAGAATTGTTTAAGGATATGGATGCACAGTGACTTTAGAAATTAATCATCCAGTAGGATGTCCCCTAAATAGAAGTATGTTTTTTTTGATCAACCAAGGTGTTTTTAGTTACATTTCATTTGCACTTAAGTACTTTATTATTGCTACAATACTATTTCACATTGTTGGTTTTATATATAATAAGAAAATAAGGAAAATTACAGGTAAATAAGCTATTCCAAATATCAAGTAACTTGAGGAAATAAAATAATTAGTTATAAATTCTCTATAATATATTAAAAGATTAGTTAGAAGGGGGAATTAAAATGGATACTAAATTGTGTGAATGTGAAAATAATTTATTCAAATATTAATTATCAATACTATATGCTTAAAGTTAAAAATGAATTTCTCTAGGATGTTAAATGTTTGATGGAAAATCAGTTATTTGTTGATCTAGTTAGCACCTGAAAAAGCGAATCACAAGCTATTAAAGATTTCAATTTGTTAATCTAATTAAAAATAGAAGTAAGAAATTTAAGTTATTTTAATGTTTGTCTTGGATATCTGAATTTTGACACATATGCTTTCTGTTGATTGATATTAAACTCTGAAATGAAGAATATTTTGTGTTGTTCAAAACCTTCTTTTGACCGAATTCTACCAAGGGCCTTTCGATTATTATTTTATATGGATAAATAAATAGTCTTCAAGACATAATTATCATTTTCAATATAAAATATCTTATAAATTAATTTAAATGATAGTATTAATTATTAGTATATAATTAATAAGATATTGATTATCGAAAAGAAAATAATAAAACTTGATTAGTTAAATGAATTAATTTTCAAAAAAATGATTAAAATTTTTTAAAATAACATTATCCTCACATAAAATTTGGTATAAAATTAAAGTAAATAATTAAATTAATGAAGTCTAATTATTATTAAAAGGTTCAAAACTTCCTATCTTTTTGAAATTATAAACGGTTTTAGATTAAAGAAATAGTAAATTTTTAAAATACATTTTGCTTTTAAAATTCATTTTCTTCTATTTTTAATTCAACTTTTAATTTAATCTGTTCAATTTCAATAAATAAATACATTAATATAGATAATTTATTAAATAAATATAATTATATAATTTCAAAATTATTTTCACATTTCTTCAGGAATTCTAACATAATCTCAGGTAATCTAACATAACCTAAATTAAACTAAAACCATCTCAAAATTAGATAATATTTTTAATTACTATAATAATAAATAGTTTCTATTAAAATTGAATGATGTTTTCATTTTTTGAAATATTTTTATATATCAAATAGTTTATTATTAAACTTGCAAAATGGTTGTTTCTTCAATTACAGAGGTTTGTAGTAACCAAGTTATTTTTACGCTAGTATTCTATAAATACAATACTAATTGTTGACTAGTCAGCATAGTTTAAGAAAGTCTAGCTGTGTAAATAAGAGTATTAATTGCACCATAACAATTATGAGTAAAATTCATATATCTTTTACTTAAACAAGAGTTGCACTTATTGAATTAACTTACATACTTTTTATTTTGAAAACATTTCGCATACACTTAAATGTTTATTACTACCTGAGAGGCTGTCAATTTAAGGTTGNGACCAAAGTTTAAGATTATTGAAGTTGAAATTCTGTATATAAAATTGTACCACAATAGTTCTTAAAACTTGTATTGTAACTTAGAGGCAATAATCATACATATTAAGGTAGGTTTGCTAAATTCCAATCATACCAAGCTCTTTGTAACAAATGCCAACTGTTGATTGCTATCCACTAACTAATTGATTTTTCTCATAACATATAGGGTGAAATTCGAAATATTGTTCTCCTTGATCTCATATTCTAATATATTGACAAGATTTCTTCGATTACTTAAAGGTAGAGGTTCTATCTATTTTCTGAATCCAATCAGTTCAACTTGAATTTTTACGATCCGCTTCAACCATGTTACAGGCTAAGATGAATTTTTAGTTACCTCTGAAAGTTCTTGCAAATTAAATTAACTTTATAATTTCTTAATATATTAATTTACAATTAGTCAAGTTAGTTTTCCTTATTTTCATCCGTTTGCGTATTAAATTATTGATACTTACTTTTCCATCTAATAACTCAAACTGACAAGGATCCTGATAATTAATTAATATATCATTCAAAATGCTAATTGTTTTCATCTTACAATAAATATATTAGAAAGCATGAAAAAAGAAAAAAATAATCAATTTATGGGCAACTCCTTTCTAGTAATTGAATTATATATTTTTAACTCATTAATTTTTCTAATTAGCATTAAAAATATGTTTTAATTATTAATACCATTATAAAAAGTTTTAACTTATTGATCAATTTCTCATTGGTAATTATTCTTTTCCCAAAGTTTATTCATCACATAAATAAATTATCAGGTAATTTTGGAGAATTTCCCATCTTGATTAAGATACAAGATTTGAATCCTTCTCATTGAAAGACTACAATCAAAGTTAGATTAAACAGGAAAATAAGTTGGATTAATTCAAAGACTTTGAGTTTCAGAATAGAAATATAAATGTTTCAGAAATATGAATAATTTGATTGGATTGATAAAAACTCAAAGGGTTATACATCTATTCAATTTTTAAGAACTATTGTGGTACAATTTTATATACAGAATTTCAACTTCAATAATCTTAAACTTTGGTCAGTTAATATTTTTCTTTATCGTTTTAATAACTTAGAGGTAAATTCTTCTGATTATATTGTTTAAAACCAATTTTGATTTAATGGAAAGTTGGACTAATATTAAATGAATATTGTCAAGAATATAACACATAAAAAATTTTAATAAATATATAAAAATCATGATACTATCCTTTTTTTTCTTCACATTCACAAAAGCAACATTTTATGGTGACACTGGCTATGTATTGTGGAACGTGCAGGGTAACTTAATTTGCCCAGGTTATTACAAAGAGCGTACATTTGGCTTTGCTAAACCTTTTGACAAAGTTCCAAAATTGATTTTCACAATGGAAGAATATGAATCTTCTCCTAATAATCTCGGAGTTAATTTTTAATTAGTAAGCTTGTTTAATAATCGTAATTACTCTATAATAATTCATAGAGTTTAATGCAGGGATCTCTTGCAGTGGTCCAACCTTATACGCTTTCGGATTCAGATGGGTAGCTATAGATAGTGATGAATTATTTGTAGTTAACGCATTTTATACAACTCCAGCTCATTTTCTAACATATCCTCATTCAGCACCAAATGCAGATGCTGCTTTCGTAAGTCTTTTTTATTTTGGATATACAGGTGAAGTGAACTTTTAGATCCAAGTATTTATTATAAGTATTGAAGGTTATTGAACTGAACTCAACACATGTTAAAGTTGGAATCGATAACATAACTAATTTAAGAACTTTAGGATTTTAAATTATATTGTATCCAATAGCAATGGTAAAAATAATGGATACAATTAATGCTACGTCTTCTTTTACTAGTCCTTCTTATGAACTCTCACCAAAGTCCTTTTTCATAATGCCCTTCCAAGGCTTTTTCCATATCCCTGGTACAGAACATGTAAAAATTAAACATACAAGAACTCAAACATTAACAGATATTTCTTATACATCTGATTCTCAAGATAGTATTTATTACTTGAATAATACTCATTTGGCACTTTGGATCATCATTAACCCTCTGCCTGCAGAATGCACTACGATTAGAATAACCTAAATAAAGGATTTAAAAGCGAGTACCAGACCAACCATATAAGTTTCTGTGCCTGAGCTAAATTTGGTTTATGGTTCTGTTGGCTAGTGCAACCTTAAATTGACAGCCTCTCAGGTAGTAATAAACATTTAAGTGTATGCGAAATGTTTTCAAAATAAAAAGTATGTAAGTTAATTCAATAAGTGCAACTCTTGTTTAAGTAAAAGATATATGAATTTTACTCATAATTGTTATGGTGCAATTAATACTCTTATTTACACAGCTAGACTTTCTTAAACTATGCTGACTAGTCAACAATTAGTATTGTATTTATAGAATACTAGCGTAAAAATAACTTGGTTACTACAAACCTCTGTAATTGAAGAAACAACCATTTTGCAAGTTTAATAATAAACTATTTGATATATAAAAATATTTCAAAAAATGAAAACATCATTCAATTTTAATAGAAACTATTTATTATTATAGTAATTAAAAATATTATCTAATTTTGAGATGGTTTTAGTTTAATTTAGGTTATGTTAGATTACCTGAGATTATGTTAGAATTCCTGAAGAAATGTGAAAATAATTTTGAAATTATATAATTATATTTATTCATCTTTTGAAAATTTGGTTTGCAAATAGAAGAAAACCTAATTAATTACTTTATAAAGTGAATTAAAAAAGCTCATATATTATTATTAATCTCCAAAATTTACTAATTCACTTGCATATCTAGTTCTAAATAAGTTTATATTTTCATAAAGAAAAAAGTTCCGAAACTACCAAAAATTAAACCTTAAATTTGTCTTTATTTTAGTTTTAAAATTTTAGGAATTCTAGGTTATTAATATTGGAAGGTTTTCATTCAATGTAGAATTCAGTTTTCTGAATTAATGTTTATTTTTTGATATCAATATATTATTTTTTTCAATTAATACTATTTTTCAAATTAATTTATTATAAAATATTTCTAACTTGAAAATACTAATTATTGCTTGAAAATTTTGCTATATCCGTAAAGAATAATAATCGAAAGGCATTTGCTTAAATTTGCTCTTTAAAGAAGGTTTTGAACAGCAACAAGGATTTTTCATTACAGAATTTACAAACTTACAAAGCACCATAACTCAAAAATCGATGAATTGTTTTAATTGAATTTATTTGGTATTGATTACAATCAATATGAGAATCCACCTTTATCAAATTTCAGATGTCCGAGAAAAACCTCAATAGATCTGGATCTGATTTTTACCATCCTAATCTTACCCTTCTATATTGTGATACACGAAGGCTAAAAACCCTGCAGCTAGTTCTGAAAGAGCTTCTGTGGATGCCTAATTGTTTGCTTGATACACTAGTAGCTTCAATAATCAGATTAATTTAGTAATCTATTCTTATTATTTTTAAACACAATGCTTTTGTCTACTTCTAAATTTCTACAATTTTCTGCTAACTTAATATTTTTTTCAATTAGGCTGGGAGCTAGTATCTGCTAACTGTATCTCTAAGACACCACAAGAATAAGAAGGCAAAGAATCCTAGAGGTGAATTCCGAAAACCTTTATACCCAAATTTTTTTTTTTTTTCTTAGATAACCAGAAAATTTTGACCTGATGACCCCTGGATTAGAGGCTACCTGTAGAGAAACCTTGCGCTTGCCACATCTTCTACCTAGACTGCCGTCAAGCCGTTGCGGTGTGGAAGCCCAATTGTTTTGCCTGGCTCATTCAGCCTTTTACTAGACCAATGTTTTGGATACTATATATTCTATTTATTATAAAATTAGCAAGTGGTTTTGGATGATATATATATTCTAATTTAATAAAATCATAGTATATTGGGGCCACCCTCGAAAGAGGCTAAAAATGATCTTAGCATGAAGTGCCAAAAATGCGCATCGCTAATAGACCAAAATATTTTGAAAGAGTGTGATGAGAGGGTGAAAAGGAGGGCATAAAGTCTTTAGAGTGAAGGAAGAATAACATAATTAGGTAGAGATGAAAAGATCATATGAGATTGATTTAAAGCAAATGGTACTATAAATAGTTGTTTCTACCACAATTTTCTACTTTTTCAATAGGGCTGAGGATAGGTGATTAGTACCTTCCAAAAAGGTACTTTTCAAAATTTCAAAGATCAATTCTTAATTTTTTGAATGATAACTTATCTTGAATATAATATAAAATAATTTAAATTTGAATTTTCATTATTAATAAAAATTTATAGATAGAATGGATATTTATGCGTTAACGAATTATTTATAATTATCAATTATGTTTCTATTATAATACGTTCTCTAAAATCAAACTTCCTTTAGATATAAAAAATGATCGCAAATCATGTCCTTTATAATTAACGAATTCTCCTTTTAAAATTAAAGCCCCTTATGCTTCCAAAATAAGANTTTTAAGAACTATTGTGGTACAATTTTATATACAGAATTTCAACTTCAATAATCTTAAACTTTGGTCAGTTAATATTTTTCTTTATCGTTTTAATAACTTAGAGGTAAATTCTTCTGATTATATTGTTTAAAACCAATTTTGATTTAATGGAAAGTTGGACTAATATTAAATGAATATTGTCAAGAATATAACACATAAAAAATTTTAATAAATATATAAAAATCATGATACTATCCTTTTTTTTCTTCACATTCACAAAAGCAACATTTTATGGTGACACTGGCTATGTATTGTGGAACGTGCAGGGTAACTTAATTTGCCCAGGTTATTACAAAGAGCGTACATTTGGCTTTGCTAAACCTTTTGACAAAGTTCCAAAATTGATTTTCACAATGGAAGAATATGAATCTTCTCCTAATAATCTCGGAGTTAATTTTTAATTAGTAAGCTTGTTTAATAATCGTAATTACTCTATAATAATTCATAGAGTTTAATGCAGGGATCTCTTGCAGTGGTCCAACCTTATACGCTTTCGGATTCAGATGGGTAGCTATAGATAGTGATGAATTATTTGTAGTTAACGCATTTTATACAACTCCAGCTCATTTTCTAACATATCCTCATTCAGCACCAAATGCAGATGCTGCTTTCGTAAGTCTTTTTTATTTTGGATATACAGGTGAAGTGAACTTTTAGATCCAAGTATTTATTATAAGTATTGAAGGTTATTGAACTGAACTCAACACATGTTAAAGTTGGAATCGATAACATAACTAATTTAAGAACTTTAGGATTTTAAATTATATTGTATCCAATAGCAATGGTAAAAATAATGGATACAATTAATGCTACGTCTTCTTTTACTAGTCCTTCTTATGAACTCTCACCAAAGTCCTTTTTCATAATGCCCTTCCAAGGCTTTTTCCATATCCCTGGTACAGAACATGTAAAAATTAAACATACAAGAACTCAAACATTAACAGATATTTCTTATACATCTGATTCTCAAGATAGTATTTATTACTTGAATAATACTCATTTGGCACTTTGGATCATCATTAACCCTCTGCCTGCAGAATGCACTACGATTAGAATAACCTAAATAAAGGATTTAAAAGCGAGTACCAGACCAACCATATAAGTTTCTGTGCCTGAGCTAAATTTGGTTTATGGTTCTGTTGGCTAGTGCAACCTTAAATTGACAGCCTCTCAGGTAGTAATAAACATTTAAGTGTATGCGAAATGTTTTCAAAATAAAAAGTATGTAAGTTAATTCAATAAGTGCAACTCTTGTTTAAGTAAAAGATATATGAATTTTACTCATAATTGTTATGGTGCAATTAATACTCTTATTTACACAGCTAGACTTTCTTAAACTATGCTGACTAGTCAACAATTAGTATTGTATTTATAGAATACTAGCGTAAAAATAACTTGGTTACTACAAACCTCTGTAATTGAAGAAACAACCATTTTGCAAGTTTAATAATAAACTATTTGATATATAAAAATATTTCAAAAAATGAAAACATCATTCAATTTTAATAGAAACTATTTATTATTATAGTAATTAAAAATATTATCTAATTTTGAGATGGTTTTAGTTTAATTTAGGTTATGTTAGATTACCTGAGATTATGTTAGAATTCCTGAAGAAATGTGAAAATAATTTTGAAATTATATAATTATATTTATTCATCTTTTGAAAATTTGGTTTGCAAATAGAAGAAAACCTAATTAATTACTTTATAAAGTGAATTAAAAAAGCTCATATATTATTATTAATCTCCAAAATTTACTAATTCACTTGCATATCTAGTTCTAAATAAGTTTATATTTTCATAAAGAAAAAAGTTCCGAAACTACCAAAAATTAAACCTTAAATTTGTCTTTATTTTAGTTTTAAAATTTTAGGAATTCTAGGTTATTAATATTGGAAGGTTTTCATTCAATGTAGAATTCAGTTTTCTGAATTAATGTTTATTTTTTGATATCAATATATTATTTTTTTCAATTAATACTATTTTTCAAATTAATTTATTATAAAATATTTCTAACTTGAAAATACTAATTATTGCTTGAAAATTTTGCTATATCCGTAAAGAATAATAATCGAAAGGCATTTGCTTAAATTTGCTCTTTAAAGAAGGTTTTGAACAGCAACAAGGATTTTTCATTACAGAATTTACAAACTTACAAAGCACCATAACTCAAAAATCGATGAATTGTTTTAATTGAATTTATTTGGTATTGATTACAATCAATATGAGAATCCACCTTTATCAAATTTCAGATGTCCGAGAAAAACCTCAATAGATCTGGATCTGATTTTTACCATCCTAATCTTACCCTTCTATATTGTGATACACGAAGGCTAAAAACCCTGCAGCTAGTTCTGAAAGAGCTTCTGTGGATGCCTAATTGTTTGCTTGATACACTAGTAGCTTCAATAATCAGATTAATTTAGTAATCTATTCTTATTATTTTTAAACACAATGCTTTTGTCTACTTCTAAATTTCTACAATTTTCTGCTAACTTAATATTTTTTTCAATTAGGCTGGGAGCTAGTATCTGCTAACTGTATCTCTAAGACACCACAAGAATAAGAAGGCAAAGAATCCTAGAGGTGAATTCCGAAAACCTTTATACCCAAATTTTTTTTTTTTTTCTTAGATAACCAGAAAATTTTGACCTGATGACCCCTGGATTAGAGGCTACCTGTAGAGAAACCTTGCGCTTGCCACATCTTCTACCTAGACTGCCGTCAAGCCGTTGCGGTGTGGAAGCCCAATTGTTTTGCCTGGCTCATTCAGCCTTTTACTAGACCAATGTTTTGGATACTATATATTCTATTTATTATAAAATTAGNCATCTTTTGAAAATTTGGTTTGCAAATAGAAGAAAACCTAATTAATTACTTTATAAAGTGAATTAAAAAAGCTCATATATTATTATTAATCTCCAAAATTTACTAATTCACTTGCATATCTAGTTCTAAATAAGTTTATATTTTCATAAAGAAAAAAGTTCCGAAACTACCAAAAATTAAACCTTAAATTTGTCTTTATTTTAGTTTTAAAATTTTAGGAATTCTAGGTTATTAATATTGGAAGGTTTTCATTCAATGTAGAATTCAGTTTTCTGAATTAATGTTTATTTTTTGATATCAATATATTATTTTTTTCAATTAATACTATTTTTCAAATTAATTTATTATAAAATATTTCTAACTTGAAAATACTAATTATTGCTTGAAAATTTTGCTATATCCGTAAAGAATAATAATCGAAAGGCATTTGCTTAAATTTGCTCTTTAAAGAAGGTTTTGAACAGCAACAAGGATTTTTCATTACAGAATTTACAAACTTACAAAGCACCATAACTCAAAAATCGATGAATTGTTTTAATTGAATTTATTTGGTATTGATTACAATCAATATGAGAATCCACCTTTATCAAATTTCAGATGTCCGAGAAAAACCTCAATAGATCTGGATCTGATTTTTACCATCCTAATCTTACCCTTCTATATTGTGATACACGAAGGCTAAAAACCCTGCAGCTAGTTCTGAAAGAGCTTCTGTGGATGCCTAATTGTTTGCTTGATACACTAGTAGCTTCAATAATCAGATTAATTTAGTAATCTATTCTTATTATTTTTAAACACAATGCTTTTGTCTACTTCTAAATTTCTACAATTTTCTGCTAACTTAATATTTTTTTCAATTAGGCTGGGAGCTAGTATCTGCTAACTGTATCTCTAAGACACCACAAGAATAAGAAGGCAAAGAATCCTAGAGGTGAATTCCGAAAACCTTTATACCCAAATTTTTTTTTTTTTTCTTAGATAACCAGAAAATTTTGACCTGATGACCCCTGGATTAGAGGCTACCTGTAGAGAAACCTTGCGCTTGCCACATCTTCTACCTAGACTGCCGTCAAGCCGTTGCGGTGTGGAAGCCCAATTGTTTTGCCTGGCTCATTCAGCCTTTTACTAGACCAATGTTTTGGATACTATATATTCTATTTATTATAAAATTAGCAAGTGGTTTTGGATGATATATATATTCTAATTTAATAAAATCATAGTATATTGGGGCCACCCTCGAAAGAGGCTAAAAATGATCTTAGCATGAAGTGCCAAAAATGCGCATCGCTAATAGACCAAAATATTTTGAAAGAGTGTGATGAGAGGGTGAAAAGGAGGGCATAAAGTCTTTAGAGTGAAGGAAGAATAACATAATTAGGTAGAGATGAAAAGATCATATGAGATTGATTTAAAGCAAATGGTACTATAAATAGTTGTTTCTACCACAATTTTCTACTTTTTCAATAGGGCTGAGGATAGGTGATTAGTACCTTCCAAAAAGGTACTTTTCAAAATTTCAAAGATCAATTCTTAATTTTTTGAATGATAACTTATCTTGAATATAATATAAAATAATTTAAATTTGAATTTTCATTATTAATAAAAATTTATAGATAGAATGGATATTTATGCGTTAACGAATTATTTATAATTATCAATTATGTTTCTATTATAATACGTTCTCTAAAATCAAACTTCCTTTAGATATAAAAAATGATCGCAAATCATGTCCTTTATAATTAACGAATTCTCCTTTTAAAATTAAAGCCCCTTATGCTTCCAAAATAAGATTTTTACTTATTCTTAGGATTGTACAATCAATATTTGCTTATAAAATATTATAAATAATTACTATTTTAAAAAATAGAACCACTTTAATGTGGTATTTTAAACTAAGAAAGAAGGTCTTTATAACAATTTTATTGAGGTAGAATTTCCTTTGCTGTTTTCACATCCCATAAACGGATAGAGTTATCATCATTGTCAGATGCTAAGGTAGTACCATCAGGGGAGATATTGACTGAATAAACATAGCCTGAAGGGCCATCTAATTTAGGGTTTTATTTTCTTGTTTAAAGATTCCAAAAACGGATAGAGTTATCTGAACTACCTGAAGCTAATGTAGTACCATCAAGTGAGAAACAGATTGAATTAACTGAATATTAATGACCATCTAATTTGGCTAATTGTTATCCTGTCTTAACATCCCATAAACGGATAGAATTATCATAACTACCAGATGTTAAAGTAGTACCACTAGGGGAGAAATAAACTGATGTAACTGTGCTGGAATGACCTTCCAATTTGACTTATTATTATCTAGTCTTAACATCCCATAAAAGGATATACTTATCACAACTACCTGATGCTAATGTAGTACCATCAGTCGTGAAGCAGATTGAATTAACTGTATCAGAATGACCTTCTAATTTGCCTATTTGTTATCCTGTCTTAACATTCCATAAACGGATAGACTTATCACAACTACCTGATGCTAATGTAGCACCATCTGGAGAGAAGCAGACTGAATTAACATCATTTGAATGACCTTCTAATTTGGTTGTTTACAAACCTGTCTTCACATCCCATAAACGGGTAGACTTATCACAACTACCAGATGCTAATGTAGAACCATCTGGAGAGAAACAGACTGAATTAACTGTGTCAGAATGGCCTTCTAATTTGCCTATTTGTTATCCTGTCTTAACATCCCATAAACGGATAGATTTATCACAACTACCTGATGCTAATGCAGCACCATCAGGGGAGAAACAGATTGAATTAACTGAATATTCATGACCTTCTAATTTGGCTTTTTAATTTCCTGTTTAAAAATCCCATAAACGGATAGATTTATCAAAACTACCAGATGCTAATGAAGTACCATCAGGAGATATACAAACTGAATATACAGTTCCTGAATGGCCATCTAATTTGAACTTTTATAATCCCGTATTAACATCCCATAAATGTATGGATTTATTATAACTTCCAGAAGCTAATGTAGCGCCGTCGGAAGAGAAATTGAGTGAATAAACAGTTCCTGAATGACATTCTAATTTTGTTATTTATTATCCTGTTTTAATATCCCATAAACGGATAGAGTTATCATTACTACCAGATGCTAATGTAGCACCATCAGGGGAGAAACAGATTGAATTAACATTATTTAAATGACCATCTAATTTGGTTGTTTACAAACCTGTCTTCACATCCCATAAACGGGTAGACTTATCGCAACTACCAGATGCTAATGTAGTACCATTAGGAGAGAAACAGACTGATGTAACAGTGCTAGAATGACCTTCTAATTTGGCTTTTTATGATCCTGTCTTAACATCCCATAAACGGATAGATTTATCATCACTACCAGATGTTAATGTAGTACCGTCAGGAGAGAAATTGACTGAAGTAACTGTGCTAGAATGACCTTCTAATTTTGCTTATTATTATCCTGTCTTAACATCCCATAAACAAATAGAGTAATCTGAACTACCTGATGCTAATTTAGTACCATTAGGAGAAAAACAGACTGATTTGACAACCTTAAAATGACCACTTAATTTCTTTATTTATCTTCCTGTTTTAAGATTCTATAAATACACAAATTCTCTGCAGCTGAACGCTAATTAATTATTATTAGGTGAGAAGCATAATGATTTTACTTCCCACTTTGCTCTGATTATGGAATTTATATTTCCAGTTTTAATATCCCATATACGAGTAGAATTATCAATACTACAAGATGCTAATTACTTACCATCTATAGAAAAGCAAACTTAGTTAACTCTGCCAATGTGACCATTAAACTAAATTCCCTCTTTTATACCCAACTTTCTCCATTTACAATTTATTAATCTGGCTTAATTCAAATTGATACCACTAATAATCACATTATCAAATTCAGATCCACTTAAGTCGCATCTGACTAAGTTAGCTCCTATTAAGGAAGTATTTCTAATTCTTATATTCTCAAAACATAATTCCTTCAAATCAATTTTCATTTAAACTAGTAAATGAAGACAATTTGATCCACACTAAATATATCTCTCATCTAAGGCAGTAAGATGAACTAGAAATTTTAGAAATTCTATAATCTTTTTATCCCATGATATTTTTATGATCAGATCTTTTTTAATTTCTTCATATTCATCTTTCGAGTAATTCTGTTTATTCAATTCATGATATTAACTTTTTTTGAGAATATCTCTTATTCTGATCATATATTCTTTATCAGATAGTTAATTTTCTACCTATAATATTTCTTATTCAACTTTCCTTAGATTTAGATCTTTTGAGAGAAATTCTAAACAATCTTAGATTTTCTCTCTTTTCAATATTTTGATTAGGATTGGGAAAACTTTTTGATCAAATTCTTTAGATAAAGCCAAAACTGGATACGAATCTTGATTCTAGAAATTTTTGCAATTCATATAATTTTTTTTACGATAATAATGAATTTCTATTAATTTAATTGTAATTTAACATTAAAAACCAAAAAAAATCTATTTTTCATAGATTTTTTAAGAAGAAAATTGATTTAATTAAATAGCGGCAGCTCACAAAACTTGTGCATAAGTTAATTCTTTGAGTAAAATAAATATACAATCAAATTATTAAAAAGACCATTAAATACTCATATCTCAAAATGAATTTTAACACCTCAAATAAATCACCCTTCTCATTATGAGCTATTTTTTTCAATCTAATATTGAGTATCTTTTCTTTATTTTGAGTTTATACTATAAGCATAAAGTATACTGATATATGATAAGGGAGGAAAAATCAAATTCTTAGAATGTAGGTTTGATGTAATTTTAGAATTGTGACAACTCACATAAAATTGTGAATAGCATCAATCTTGAATATAAGAAAATTACAATAACAACACTGCAACAAATTAACAAGGAGTTTTAAGTTAGAATATCAATACAATAGTTTCATAGTATTAATGATTTAACTTCCATAACATCAGTTTCTTACTTTAGTGACTTTTAACATATTAAAATTTTAGTTTTTTACTAATCATCAAAATCCTTCTTCCTAGAATGATAATGATTGCTTTCAATATATTTTTTCTGTATAAGCCCTCACTATAAACTATAAGAACAACACAAGACAATTATAAATCTAATATAACCTTTTTACAATTGAATCAGAATAATTACAAAAATTTTCTATTAAGATTGGATAAAGCGCCTATAAATAGGTGTTTTCATACATAAAAAAATTTTTTTGTTTTATTATTAGTTTATTTGAAATATAGAATATATATTAAAGATTGTAGATTGTAATAATCAAGGGCCAATTTCTTGTTTAAGAATTTATTTGATAAAATGCTGTAACCTCCGTTTAATAACTTTGTTTCTACTTTTGATGCTATTAAAGTAGTATCCCAAAATAGTTTAAGTTTTTGCTGCATATATTTTTAACTATACAGCTACTATAAATTGTTGTTCTCTTGCCTAGAGTGTTACAATATCTAAAATTTATTTTCTGCAAGTCACCAATATCTGCGTTATTCATTTCCGAAATGTCTGCCTTTATTATAAGGAAAAATTTAATGTTTGAAAACTTCATTATTCATTGAGATCTTGTGTTATTAACTTGTCTTACTTTTAATTTTTAATGGCACCAATATGCCAAGTTTGTGTCAGTTTTCATGCTTTCATCTTGTGATGGCAAGTACATTACTTAAATATCTTTTTTTTTGGGCAATCTGTATTGCTCATTTTTACTATTGGTTATCATTTTTAGAGATACAGCTCAATTTAAATTGCTATCTCTAAGGAGTAGCCATATAAGCAAATAATAATGCTATCCTAATCTACAGTTCCAAATTGTTAGCGAAGCACTGATATCTTTTAGAATAACTGTTATCAATTTTCAAGGATTTAATTTACAAAGGGCATCATTCTGACCTTCTTAAAAGATCATTCCTTAACATATTCTGGCATGCCGACTTATTCCAGGCTCATAATTACCATTTCCTTCATGTATGATCATTTAATATAAAATCTAAATGCTTGCAGATGATGTATTCACAAAATTATTCACCTTTAATAGTTCTCAAGACAGAATAAAATTAATATGGATTATGATATACAACAATGAGTAGAGTGAAATTTAGAGAACTTGTTTTTTTAGGATAAATTTGAGGCTGATAAATTTAAGGATAATAACGAGATAGATAATTTTGTTAAGGTATTTTTATATTAGTATTAATTATTTAGAGGATCAATATTTGAATACCTTGATATTTGGGGAATTTAAATATATTTGGTAAATACTTTAATTACAGGTGTAAATCTTAGAAAAGATTAATTGATATGAAGTAAAAAATTAAAAAAATGATTATAAAACCTATTTATAACAATAAATATTGCTTTTTAATTCTTGTGTGAGTTTTTAATCCACAAATATATTCTAATATTTTAAAGAATTTGTAAAAAATGTACAATATTTTCATATTAATATACTTAATTTGTATCAATGATAGATTTCTTACTTATTTTAATGAATTTATATAAATAACTTATCAAATGTAATTTATAGATTAAATATAAAAATAAAAAAAAAGTTTAATTTGCTTTAAGAAACTTTGAAGAACTTTATTAATTTTTGTGCTATCAATTTTTTTTGTGTCATTTATAGCTATAGAAATTAATACTTTATTCTCATTTAGAAAAAACTGAATTCTGATGATGAGAAAAATTTCAGAATGTCGTTATCTATAACATCACTATTTATTCCTTATTTAATTGCTATTACGTACTATATTTAATCTTGCATAGCATACCTGTATCATAGCCTAGATAACCCCTACTTATCCTAAATTTATTTGCAATATTAATCGTATATTTAATTATTTATTGTATCCTATATTTTATAGCTGATTTCCTTATATATATCATCCCTATTTAATCCCCTAACTATCTAATTTTTATCATCCAGAACATAATTCATATCCCCATTAATCCCCTATTTCGTGTTTGTGTTCATATCATATTTTTTAGATTTTTAATTTTATTCACTATTAATTATAATTAATTACTTTATATTTCATGGTGTATTTCTTCCCCTATTTTATTCCAAATTTTTTATTATTTTATTATTTGCGAATATCCTATATCCTCCAGTATTTAACCACTATTTATTTTAAATATTGATAGCAAGTATCACATAATTCATTGACAATTTTCCCCTATTTTATTTATTATTTATTTTTTTTTAATTCTATTAATTATTTTTCTTATTCATAATATTTTCATAACCTATTGATCGCCTATTTTCCATATTAATCAGCTATTTTTAAGTTGTTCATATATTTTTCATACCCTTATCTCCTATTTTTTTCACTATTAAATACTTTGTTAATAGTAAATTTTATTCATAATTTAATCCCCTATTTCATCGCCACTTCATTTCCTATTTCATTGGCTATCCCTATTGGCGATCGACAATTTTTATCTTTTCTACCATATTACTGGCGTCTTGGAGAGACAGTTCTATGACCAAACCCAACCTCTTAATATTTTATCCATAAGGAAAAAATAAATTCCATCATAGTAAACTTAATTTTTTCCACAATTCAATCAAAAAATTACAACTTCTAAATTAATATTATTTGACTGATGGCAATAAAAAGACTAAATTATATTAAATTATTACATGCTCTCTATTTTAATTTGTTTAGCTAGTCGCTTTTTTATGTCTACTCCTTTTGATGCAAACAATAAAATCCGGATTGTATTATAACTCTCTTGTTAATATTAAATATTACAAGATTATTTGAATTTTTAGGTTGGGATATCACAAATAAGCTAAATACGATGCTTAGAACCTGTGATTCTTAAGTGATGGTGGACTTAAGAGTTTTGAAACGAATAACTATCTGATAGTTGCCATAATTTAATACATTATACTAGTTTTTTAATGACCTTACTTCTCATTACAAGTTGAAATTGAAATCGAACTGTGGATGTAGATTTTTGATCTTTTATTTTTAGAATATATAAATGGACTTTAATTCATTAAACATTGAAATTTACTATACTTTGTAATTCTAAAATGTTACACGCGTGGCTCATTCCTGATTATTGTGGTACTGGTAGGATGATGGTAATGATTCATCTATCTACAATGATGAATTAGATACAATATCAATTACAGTTCCTCATGTTAAAAGAAGTGCACAAATGAGAAAACCGATGAAAATATAAAATTATAATGTATAAAGTATTCGTGGGACATAATAACATTTAAATTAAGTCTAGAAAAAGTGGATATCTGGCTAAAATGGCGAAAACATATTTAATGTTTTTCATAATCTTACATCAGTGGATCTGATTCATGGGATGAATTGGGATTTCCTTTAACTATTTTTCAGTCAGACTAATGCTCTGGTTGCCATTATTTTATTGGAATGAGGTTTAGAAGATTTCTATAATTGCCAACAATCAATAAATCCTTATAAGATTATTTAAATATTACACAAAATACTTTACAAATTTCATTAAAAAATAATCTTTATTACAGTTATTTACAATTCAATAGGGTCGATATAAAATTTGATAGATCATTAGAAGGTCGAAGTATATGGAATTCTGCTTGAATCCTTAACATCTAGATACCAATTCTCAAAAAGATGCTTTTTCGAGATCAAGTAATAATTTCGTGAATACGAATGCAATTAAGAATGTGGGGTTGATTCTAAACTAATTATCGTGTGATATAGATATAAAAAAAAGATTAGACGAAGAGTTAGATAATGTTATAATGGGAGATGGAGTTTTGGCTGTTTGATAATGAGAAAGATTCTTCCATTTTACAACTTGCAATTATAAAGTCAATACTATTATGAATGGAGATTATTGAGTTGATTTTAAAAGTGTTAGACTTATACCTACTAATCATCTGTTTAGAATGAAAACTCAGTCAAAGTTTTATAAAGGAGTTGATCAGCAAGTTATATAAATAGATAAGTAAAACGGAATATTGTCATGAAATTAGAATGGATTGTTAGATATTATTGTGAAAATTATATTTATAAATATATTACCAATTAGATGATTGTTCAATCACTTCAATCAATATATTTGGATTTTTTAAATAGGCAAACCATCAGTATCTTTTATCATGAAAACTTTAGATGAATTTGGTCTTTATGTTTATATTAGTTAAAAATTCAAACAAAAATATTTTAAATTAATGATTCGAATTTTGTACTATGTAGAATCATTAAATATATTTTTTTTCGTCAATACCCTTTGATATTTTTGAATTCTACTCTATAAAATTATCACTTTTAATGCTAAATTTTTATTATTAACCTGTCTTATCAATACATTTTCTGATATTTAAAATTTCTTAATTTTTAAACCTTTTTCTTATTAATAGTCCTCCTGTTGTGTTAAAATCCTTCTAGCCTTTGAGATTCATATTATATTTCGAATTCTACATTTATTATTCCTTTGCTACCTTAATCTCTAATGACCTTATTATTTCATAAATCCACAATTCCTATTATCCACTTTATTAATTTTCATTCTCATTTAATAATCTTGGCTTGGTCTTTTTGTGAGAATTCTCCTTCTTTTAATTCTCCTCTTATCTTCCTCTTAAAAAGTTCTTCTACTGTTGCCCATACTATTAAATATGAATAGTACTCTCTATTTGTAAGAAAACACCTCAAATAGTGATTGATTAGATACTCATAGAAAATTTGATCAGCCTATTGAAAGCACACTCCTTCAATATCAACTAAGTCCAATTTTTGAAATCAATTGAGTTTGAAATAGCTACAAGTTCCTATCAATTAGGAAATTTGTGCATACATCCTTACTTCTTCTCATTTCAGCAATTTTTGTTGTTCTTGATAAAAATGAGCAGCTTTATGCTTATTATTCATAAAGAATAGAAATAATCATTTGTGCATTTATAAATTAGAACTACTATTTATGATACATCTTCTTTTAATGGTGTGCCTGTTAATCCAGTTGCAATCCATCTTGTAAGTGAGATAATGATAGCATATTAGTAATAAATACCTTTCTTATAATTGAAATGTGTTATATACACTACTACCCTTGTTGTGTATTCACAGAAATGCATTTCACATTCTAATGGTATGCCTATAACATAGGATTTTATGCTCTCTTCTTGGATTATAGAATTGAAATTTAAAATCAATATTTTAAGTGTTGATGAAGAGAATACTAATCAAGTTGATACATCCTGGAAGTGATGTTATCTCTTCATAACATAATTTTCCTGTAATTAATCTTTAAGCACTTTCTAATATTTTTACATGCATTTAAAATTTGATAAATACTTCACTTCAAAACACTAGTTTTTATAATTTAAGAATCACATTACATTCAATCTGAAGGAGTATTTTCACCCTATTCCCTTAAAAGTTTTATCAGAACTTTATTTCAATTACAGATATTTTTGTTCTGTGTCTACCATAGTTAGTAAACAATTAAATTCTTATTTTCCTATTTCTTTGCAAAATTTTGCTACATCATCATTTGGTTTGATGTCAAAGAATTTATGAAATTACAGTCATAAACAGGTCGCATTTTTCACTTATCTATTTAACCAGAACATCGGAATGCAACAATTTCACCTTAACTGATGCAGCACTCCTAGAGGCCTTCAACCTACATCCATCTTGTTAGGAATGCATTTATTCATTATAGGAATGTTGTTCCTTTCTTGTGGATTTTGGTTACATCTTTACGAAATTCTATTTGCAGCAATTAAATTTACAGTTTTTAGTTTTGATAATGGTAGAAAGAAACAGCAGGAAATGGTCAAAAAGTTTGCAAGCTTTTGTACGGAGTTATCTAACCGACCCTAACTGCCTTTTATAAACTTAATACCTTCATATTGTGTAACTGTATCGCTGTCAGATTTTTATTCTTAGTACATAGAGAAGTGTATTTTTTTATTAATACAATTAAATTAGTCCATAACAGAATGAATCAGAATGTAATATTAAATGGCATCCTAAAACAAATGGATAGAGCTGCTTTTACAAAAATAATTTTGCTTCACAAATTATAGATTATCCTTGGCTTCTAAATTTTGCATTTCTTAATTTTTTGATAAATTATCATCTATAAATTATTTTATGAAAATTGAATGATGAGTTAATAGAAATGATTAATAAAATTTAATATAATTATAGCTTTGAATTAATACATTTTAAGACAGTAAATAGGTTGAATTATGAAAATTTTAAGAACCTGATATGCTTCTCGATAAAATGCTTTATTTTGGATTGAAGTATACATAATAAAGATGATTATTATTGAATATGAATTCTTCAGAAGACAATGATATAAAAATTGACAGCACATATATAGATGAACAATTTTTGTTGGTTGAAGAATCAACAGTATTATCTGCGCTCTTTTTAACAGATGTTGAATTATTGTTTGAGAAGGATGCTCTCCAATGCAATTTATTTATTTGTCTTAGTGTTCCAACTATAGATGAATTAACTCATTTTATGGTAATTATCCTAAGTTTAGGAAATAAACCTTACCATTTTAAATAATTTCTTTATGTAGGGGAAGTTTTTTTGCTCATAATATTCCCCTGCTATCCTTATATAGCAAAATTTAGAACCTGTAGAATTTTACGATTAACCAGCTACTCTAATTCCAAGAGATATTTTCATTAAAATTAATAGAGACCTATAGTATTTTAGTAAAAATGGAAGATTACGCAATAATTAGGAAATATACATCCTATCCTGAGGAGTAGAATAACCTTCTTAAGAAAGTACCACACCCATTCTAAATATTAAAAAAAATAATTAAACCTGTTATTCAATGACATTCAAATAAAGTTATTTTTCCATAAACTTTTACCTTATAATATTAAAACTTCATACCTATTCCAGTCCTTCCAGTGATAAGTTTGTTAATCCTAATTTACAGAATTTTAAGGTTAAGTTCCATTTTTTTTTTTGATAATTAGATACGAAGAAGAATTGATCTAAATTTTGAGACAAATTATTTGTATCTTTAATTTATAAGAGCAGATAATTATATTGACAACTCGATATAATTTATTTTGGACAAAGCAAATGAAATATATTATTTCATAATCATAAAGCAATTATATTCAGATTATTAATTAAATTAGAACTCACATTATCATTAAATTACAATTATGACTCAGTTTAGTTCTTCAAATTAGCCTTAGTCTATAAAAGGATTGAAATTGAAAAATTTTAATCTAAAATAGTAATGTACCTGATTTGAGAAAATTATTACGATATCAACAAATATCATGATAGTTCGACTTTAATGTAACAATAGCTTAAAATCTTCTTCAAAATTCCCTTTAAAGGTTTCATTTTCTAGACTTTTATTACAATTAATCTAATTAGTCTTCATTTGGAGTACTAGATTTAGCTTTATTTAATTATGTGGTCTAATTCTTTCTGGTTCTAACCTTTATGGATTGATGTGTTATTAATATTAGTTAGACTCTAAAACAACTAAAAATAAGTCTATTACTAAATTGCAAAAATATTTAAATTATGTAAAATATTTTAGCTAAATTTTGTATTCAAATTTTACCATCAATTATTTTTTGTAGGTTCAACATTTGTCAACTTATTTCCTTGAGTTTTTTTTCTCAACTAGATAAATTATTTGTTTATTGTATATGGTGCAAGTATGAATATTTATCTTATTCATTTCACATATTGATAAGCACAACCTTTGTATTCCTTATAATCTGGATTTCTATATATTTATACAGATTTTCCATTAATTAAAGCCAAGTATTATAAACCAACTGAACATTGAATTATTCAATAGCAATTGTAATGATGATATTCTATCTTTGGAAATAAATTGAAAATAACTACAACATCGTTCAATATTTTCACTCAAGTTTGGTTCAAGTACTCAATATAATATTAAATAATTGTTATAAAAATAATTTATCGCTAGTAAAAATATATAATTAGATAATTAATCTTTTTCTTATTAAAAATACATGAATAATTTGATTTCAATATTAATTATTTCATTAAGAGATTTTGTTGTACATAATTTTTATGATTATCTAAAGTAGAATTAATGTTTGATTAAATAATATAAGTTTGCAATCTCATTTTCATAAAACTTTTGATGTTAAATTCAATATTTATAATTTTTAATAAAATCAAATTAAGAACATTTTTAGTTTTCTTTATTCTGGCAATATTTAGTTGTAAATTCTCTTAAACTTCCTATTAAAGTTATTAAATAAATTAAAATTAAACAGAGATTGAATTATGCCATTACTTTATTGAACAGTAATATTACGACAAATAGAAGTTTTTTTATAAAGTTATTCTTTCAAACTATTAAATCTTAGATTTGAAACTTTCAAGTTTTCATTCATTCCTTTAAAATTCTACAAATAAATGACAATGGTCACCCCCAAAACGAAAAAGCAAATACTATAAATGTCGTTTATCGATATCCTGATTCTGTGTTTGAGATCATAAGAAACACTGTAATAAACAAATCCCAGCAGTTTACGTAAAAACCGTTGTATAAAACCTTTCATAGAGTAAATATTCTTTAATTTTAAAATATTTTTATTAATTTTATATAGTTTAATTAGGAGTTGGTTGAGCCATTATAAATTCCTTTTCCTAATAAAATCAATATTTCTAATTTAAAAACATAATTAAGGGCAATTTTTGGATAAAATTATAAAAATAAGTACATCGAACCATTTATTTGATGCTCTTAAAGCTTACCTATACTTGGAATGAAGTTATCAGTAATGAAATTATTAAGAAGATCTGTTATTTTAAAGTATATTATCATAGGCTAATTGTTAGAGTAATACACATTCTGAAGATTGAAAATAAAATCTAGGGATAAGAAATATTTACAATTGAAATTAAAGTATTAAAATCAAATTCAATTTAAATCTTATAACATTTCAAAACATTGGAATGGTTATCTAAATAAGAACAACAGTATGCTAATAGCTCCGAAGCCTATAATTAAAATATTTCCAATATCTTAACGCTTATTTGCAATATTAATTTACTTCTAACTGAGAACCTTAGTGGTTTTAAGCAATAATTATTAAGATCGGAGATCAACTGTCATATTGTTATTATCAATAAAAGAAGAGTTCAAAAAATAACTAAACATGATTTGATGCCTTTCCTAGCATCTAAATTGATTAAAATTTTTCTTGCTAGAATTGCACAGTATGTGAATTATATAAAGATGGTTCGGATGAAGGAATTTGCTCAACAATATGTGACACATCCAGGAAGTGATGACAAAATCTGATTATTTATGCTACGCTCCCAATTTTTCATGCTCATGGCAATTCTTTTCTGCAGGCACTATGTGTTATACAAACATAATCCTGGATGATTCAAGCGCATGCAATCCTAAATTTCCTTATGACTAACCTTGCATTATCTGTTTATGGTAATCGCAAGCTAGGGGCTTCTGATAAACAAGTATTTTTACCCAACAATGGTGCCACCTGTCTAAAGGCCATGTAAAAGTTGTTTATATCTCATCCAACTTTGTTGTAATGATGGCACAGATAATTTACTTTCTCCTAAATAGCTTCTCTATAAATATTACGCTATAATATTAAATTTCATCCTTGAGTTGTGTGTAATATTTATTCTTTGTCCAATTCCATAACATAAATTTTTCAGAACATTACTATAATGCACCAAGCTTTATATATCATTTGTGTCACCATAAATACTAATAGTTATGATCCACTATAGAACATCTTAAGTCTCTACATTTATTTGGTATCTTTCTTAATACATGAACTGCTCACCTCTCTTGTAACTAATGTGTATTTTCTAGCAGTACAAATTAATTATAAGATTTAGAAGTACTTACAGACGAATGGCTCCTCAACATATTATCCTTTTTGATGAGAATATTTCGTTCATTAAACAATATATACTTGTAGATTATGATGATTGCTTTTCATTATTGATTAATAATTCTAAGTGCGCATTGATTTAAATGATCCTACTTCTGACTATTGCATCCTTCTCGATTCTTCTTAGATACTAATGTTTGTGATAAAAATAGCCATCCTGAACACTAACCTGATGAGTAGTGTTAAGATTGGTTATGTGGATCCTTGCAACATAGTATGCAAGGATCGCAATGCATTTAGTATCAAATACTGGAATGAAAAATTACAAGCTAGATTGAATTTACTGGATAATTAAATGGTGAATGAGCTAATCTTTGTAAATCTTTAATAATTTTTTCAGAATCCTCTTAAATTCTCCTGGTTGTAATCATAATTGTTGCATCTTAACTTGCCACGTACTACTTACTGGAATATCTAGTAGTTAAGATCTAACACATCTTCTTTCTTCTTTCGTTGTATCAAGTGATGAAAAATCATTTATAACTTGAGGTATTTGGATACTATCTCAATACTATTTGAGGTTGGTAGCGCTAAATCTCATCTTCTTTCTGGAACTTCCCAATCATGTTTTTATTTCTTAACAAGTCCTTCTATTACCCATTCATCATCAATATTAATTCTCACTTTCTTTTTTTTTTTTTATACTTTTTCTTATGGTAATTTTGCTGTGGCCTATCACTGCAATTCTTTTATTTAATACATTTGCACCATAATGAATCACAATGTTTTGGATCAACTTCTAACTCTTTATCTGCCCAAATGATTGCTTCATTAAATATAATCAAGCATTCTTAAACTCGTCGCTAAAATATTTAACAATGTTTATACCTTTCGAATATAATATGTAATACTTATTGATGATTAATATATATTT